>CM058043.1:33989052-34244152 GCA_030169165.1 Centaurea solstitialis
TCATTCTACATTCAATGGTAGACTTGAAGATATCGGCTAATTTCACACTGAACGCCATCGTTATTTACAGAAAACAACTCTACTCGTCAAACAGAATCACATACACATCGTAACGATTACAATTTTCACAAACCTAAACGTCCTAAAACCCTAGAATTCACATATCACATTTCCTGTTTAATCTCATAATCCAAAATCACATTCCTCAACTATAACAAACATAATAAAGTCACATTTCTATAGAGAGAAGGAGTTGAAGAAATAGACCTAGAAGATCGTCTCGGAGAGCCAGCTACCACCGGAGACGAACGTTTCTGAGGACGAACGATCTTCGGCTTAGGCGGAGGTTTGAGATTGCGAGAAAGCTCCAGGATCCCGAGCTTATGCATCCTTTGAAGATTCTCTTTGATCCTTTGCTCTCTAGACTGTTCGTACTCTGCAACTCTGGCTTCTTCTTCTTCATCGTTCTCCTTTTCTGATCCATTTCCGCCATTTTCAGACCTTCTCTTCTTCTTGCTCACCATTTTTTGGCTCCCTCTCAGGAATTCCCCCCTTTTTGGAGGATTGTGTGCTTCCCGCTCTATCGTATTCAATACACTACTACACGCCAATCCAGGGGAATGTATAGGGTTTTGAGTTCGTTACAGATTTGGTCCCTATGGTTTGATAAAGTTGTGGACTAGGTCCCTGAACTTTCTTTTGAGTTCGTTACAACTTACAAGACATGGTTTGCAATTTCGACAAATTTTTTAAATGGGCAAATTGCCGAAAAAGGTAACATAAATGTCCAAAAAATCCAATCAGGGGAACGTACATTTTTTTATTGACGAAATCAAATGTATAGTTGTTTCTCGGCAAAAAATGTACGTTCCCCTGATTGGATTTTTTAGACATTTACGTTACTTTTTTCGGCAATTTGCCCTAAATTCTATTAGTTTATTTTAAGGTTTATTTGCTTATTGTTGGAATATAATAAAAAAAAAATAGTACCCTTTCAAGGTAATCATGTTTAAGGTGCCAATGGCGCATAACTTGCTTGGTAATGGGTGGGGCATAGTTTGTCCAAAATTGAATGTGGTCTTCGGTTTGAGCCCGGGGCACTCCCATAGCGACAATCGTCGAGTGGGGATGGGTGGGACCTATGAACCTCCAATCTGTCGCCATCATAAACAAATATTGTTTCTTCCTTGTTGTCGGCTCCTACCCACCCATGCCCTCTAACGTATAGTGACAAGTTGATAAAACTATATGTAGGTTGCATCATGGTTTAGATGGAGATTTCGCCGAGTTTCAAGTGAATAAAAATGGGATTAGGGTTTCGAGTTATGAACATAAATGCCATATTCAATGGCATTAACTATATTTGTAAACGTTTCTTGAACCCATATGACAAAATTACTGGTTATAGTCAATGTACACTAATTGGTCATAATAATAAATAGAGTCAATGATAGGTAGGAAAAGCCACTTCTTTCACGATTTCAGTTTTAATGGATTTTACATCGCTCCCACCACCATTGCAACCCTCATTTTCCTCCACCGTTAACAATAGTATCGAGTATGAATCGCAATTTCGATGGTTTCAAACAATATGACTTTTCATTATTTTATTTTATTTTGCTAGTCCCATAAACTTCTAGATCATTCATAAAGATAGGATCGATTTTGTTGTTTATGTTCATTATATACTATTAGGTTTTTGCTTATTCAATCACATGACTTTTTCCCACCATTTGCATTTGTGTTTTTGTTCATCTCATCTCATTTATATGTAGGTTCTTATTGTTGTATGTGTTTTGTAAATGAATGATGGATTGTTATAATGGAAAAGCCAAGGAACCCAGGAAGGGTTCCTTGTGTATTCACTTAATGGAATGAAAATGTGAAAATACCATTAACTTAACGGATTCATTTAACATTCAAAATGTGAGGGATCAAAACCAAGTAGAAATGCAAACAACAGGAAAAAAAATTGTATTAAATGAACTACAAAGACGAAAATCATGATATTTGACAAAGAACATGGACCAAAAGTGTAGTTTACTCTAATAAATATTTGAATTTATGTTTCCCTCCTTTTTTGCCTTATTAAAGTTAAAAATTTATGGAACGTATCATATATATAAGAGATATTATTGAATATATTCAGCAGGGAAAATTTATTTAATTAATCACAAAACCGTAAAAAACGTCATAACTCATAAGAACAATAGAGAGGTCGTCAAACAATAGTATATAATCACGTGTAGAAGCATAAATCTATAATAACAACCAACACAAGCAATTACGCAAACAACGTAAGCAAATAACAATGGTCAAAAGAAACGTGAATAGATAAAATATTCAACAAAAAATACATAACAATAGCAAGCAATTGAGCTTACACCGTTCTCCATTGAATTATTAAAGCATGAAAAAATCGAACATATAAATATAGAAGTAGTTGATAGCATTGGACATACTCGATAATTTTTTTAGAAAGACGCTAAAGAATAACATACTACAAATGACCAATTAATTTTTGTTGATTTTTCTCTCAAGTGTATTTAGTTAACGGCATTGTTTGGTAAAAAAAAGCTAGCTTATAAGCTGACTTATAAGCTAGCTTATTTTCTGTGTACATGTTTGGTAAAACCAAAAGTAGCTTATAAGCTAGCTTTTTGATAAGCTACTTTGAGTAGCTTATGAGAAGCTTTTTGTGACTTTTTCCAATTATACCCCTTATTAATAATTAATTATTATAATTATATATTAATTAATAATTATCAGTTTTTAATAATTTAATAATTATTAATTAAATTAAATTATACCTTATATATTATTTATTTTAAATGTTATTAATTATTATTATATATTATTTAATATGTTTAACTATCAAATAAAAATACAATAATTTTTAAAATGTTATATAAGTAAAACATGTTAAATATTTTAATTAAAAAAATATTTATATCTAATTCTTAATTATATTCTTTTAGAATTATTGATTATTTAAGATATGTTAAGTTGATTAATTTTATTTTTATTATATTTAATAGTAATTTAAATTATTAGTTAATGTAGATTTTTTCTAAAGTTTATTTTAACAAATTCTAAATTAATAGTGTGTATATATAGAGTTAATTACATATTTAGTCCCTGTGGTTTGGTGGTTTTAACACTCTGGGTCCATTTTTAAAATAATTATGGATTTGGCACTTGTGGTTTACACTTTATAACGCTTTAGGTCCATGACTCTCACGGCGTTTGTTTTTGCACCGTTAAAGGACCCATGTGCAGTGCACATGAAGGGCAATTTCGTCTTTTTAGTTGTCGTCTCCATCACATCATCTTCCTAATTCAAACCCAGATTTTGAAACAAGAGTCAAAGAAATTCAATCCATATTTAAATAAATTGATATCCAGATACATCAAAACATTAAATCAATAACAAATATATAGAACATCCACAAATCAAACCTTGCCAACAAATCAAACGTAAAACTTTTTGAAAAAAAAAAATCCTCGATCGCATATCTAAACACAAAACTAATATTTTAAGAACATTAAAACCCTAATTCACAAACTAAATCTGAATCAAGATAAATGGGGAAAACCCCAAAAAAGAAATTGAATCTAAATCTAAATAAACTAAAGATTGATCAATTTAGGCATCCATTTGAGAAATACATAGAAAGGCATATTGAGTAAATTGATTTAGGGTTTCAATCGATTTAGAGGAAGATGTCGTCGGAGATGGGATGATACACCGGGGGTTTAGATTTAATCCGCTGAACACAGTGGCCGGAGGCCTGAGGTGTCTGGAAGCTGCAACATGTATGAAAGATGGAGATGACAGTTACTAGTGTTGTCATATTGAAGACAGAGTTGAAGTTCGAAAGTTGTAGGCGAGATGTGGAGACCGGAGGCGATGGGGTTGTCCGATGCAATAAGGGTAGCCGGTGGGAGGTGTATGGTGGGGGTGGTCGGAGGTGAGGGGGACTGTGGGGGATGGATTCAAGGTCGGTATATGGAACCAAGGTGAAGTCGCCGGTGGTAGGGAGGATGCCACAATGGGTTGTTGTGGTTTCTCTTCATGTTTTCTCCGGCTGCTATACGACGGTGGTCGCAGGTGGAGGTGTGCTCGCCTTGTGGTGAAGTCGGTGGTGGAGGTGAGCAGTGGTGACATGGACGGTTTCCGGTGAAAATGGGCGGTGGTGGAGGCGGAAGTTTAGGGTTTTCTAAAAAAAGGGTATGGCCGTTGAATGAGACTGATGATTGATGATGAGGATGAAATGAAATTAGATTTGTTTTTTATTTTTTCATTAAAGTACAATATAGTAATTTACATTTTTGGTCCTAAATTTTAATTGAAAATTAAGAAAGTAATGTAAAGACAAAAATACCCATCATGTGCAATGCACATGGGTCCTTCAATGGTGCAAAAACAAACATCGTGAGAGTCATGGACCCAAAGCGTTATAAAGTGTAAACCATAGGTATCAAATCCATAATTATTTTAAAAATGGACCTAGAGTTTTAAAACCACCAAACCACAGGGACTAAATATGTAATTAACTCGTATATATAATAATAATATCTATATTACTTTTTAACATATTATATTATTAGAAATTTATTTTAATTATATTATTAAATTTTATCTTAATTATATTATAAAGTACTTGTAATTGATTATTTATTAAAGTTGTCCTTTTTGGTCATTTTACATGCTCATAAGCTAGTTTTTACCAAACGTGACTTGTTTACCAGCTAGCTTATCAGCTACCAGCTAGCTTATCAGTCATCAGCTAGCTTATCAGCTAGTTTACCAAACATAGCCAACATGTTTATGGATATTTATTAGGGTAAATAATGGTTTAACCATCAGTTTTTTTTTTTCGATTTTACCATAAAGTTTTAAATTTATTATGATTTAACCATCAAAGTTACACATTTTTTTGGCTTAAACAGTAAAGTTTTTTTTTTTAAAATGATTTAACCCTTAGCTTTTTGTTAAAAAATGCTTTAACCCCTTAAGTTTTGTTAAGTTTTTATTAAAACTAACATGTATAATAAAGTAAAGAGAGTAAAATCGAAACAAAACTTAAGAGATTAATAAGTTTTGTAACAAAACTTCAAGGCTTAAACCATTTGAAAAGAAAACTTTGAGGTTTAAATTATAGCAAATTCAAAACTTTATTGTAAAATCGAATAAAAAGAAACTTTGATGGTTTAATTGTAACAAATTCAAAACTTTAGGGTTAACCCGAAACAAAAAAGCATTGATGGTTAAACCGAAAATGAAGTAAAACTTTGATGGTTAAATCATTATTTACCCTATTTATTATCTACTACCTTTTTTTACCTCTAATTATGGATACAATTTTTTTAGATCTCATTAATATATTATTTTCTATAACACTTTTAATTACTTATGAAAAAATTGGGCTTTTAATATTCTTAGGCTTTGGACATACATTCGTGCCACCATCCCCAAAAGAAGGCTCGGATATTGAATTCTTGATACAAAAATGATACCTATTAGGCTATCACAACCTCGTTACGCACTGCGTTAGGCCATTCGCTGTCGACTCGTTACTATCTAATGGTTTTAACTGCCACATCAGTTTTCCACTAATTTACCCAAAACTACCCAAAACAATCCAATACATCCACTATCAACTCAAAATCATTTAAAGTGGATGGGAGTCATCGGCTTGGAGAAACCGCTCGACATCTACCCGATGGCAGCCGCGGTGGTGTTCCTTGATGTACCCGTCGGGTACTAACTACCCAGGTACCTATCCGCTTTGCCACAGCGCGGATGGCCTTATAAAATAAACACTGCTCATTTGAATTTGCATAGAAAATTACGTTTTACCTGAATCTAAGGCTATGTTTGGTAAACTAGCTGATAAGCTAGTTGATGACTGATAAGCTAGCTGATAGCTGATAAGCTAGCTGGTGACTGATAAGCTAGCTAATGAACATATAACGTTTGGTAAAAACTAGCTTATGAGTGTGTAAAATGACCAAAAAGGACATCATTAATAAACAATCAATTACAAGTATTTTATAATATAATTAAAATAAATTTTTAATAATACAATTAAAATAAATTTCTTTTAAAATCATATGTTAAATAATACAAACAATAAAAAATTATATTATATAATATATTAAAATTATATAGAGTTGGTTGTTATTATTATTATTATTATTATTATTATTACATCATAAATTTAGAATTTGTTAAAACAAACTTTAAAAAAATCTACATTAATTTATAATTTACAGTATTATTAAATATAATGAAAACAAAAATAAAACTGATTAACTTAACCTATCTTAAATAATTAATAATTCTAAATGAATATAATTAAGAATTAGATAAATATTTTTCTTATTAAAATATTTAACATGTTTTAGTTATATAACATTTTAAAAGTTATTATATTTATCTTTTGATAATTAAACATATTAAATAATATATAATATAATTAATAACATTTAAAAACAAATAATATATAATGTATAATTTAATTTAATTAATAATTAATTTTAATTATTAAAAATTAATATTTAATAACTATTATTTATTAACAATTAATATATAATTTTAATTGATAATAATTAATAGTTAAATATTAATAAAGGGTATAATTAGAAAAAATGACAAAAAGCTTCTCATAAGCTACTCAAAGTAGCTTATAGAAAAGCTAGCTTATAAGCTACTTTTGATCTTACCAAAATGTACACAGAAAATAAGCTAGCTTATAAGTCCGCTTATAAGCTAGCTTATTTTTACCAAAGAATGCCTAAACAAAATTCCAACCCCACGCGCCACACGCACACATGGTTTTAGCCTAAGCGTGTTATAACTCGAAGAAACGTTGAACGATGATGATGCGATCAACGCCATAACTCCATTTCTGCTACTCTTCAATCCGATGATCCAATCGTTCTCCATGATCGAATTTTTGCTGGATGCAGTTGCTAATTTGCATTTGCAGTTTACTGCTATTAATTAGGGTTTTATATGTTAGTTGATCACATCATTGTTCAACGATCGAAGGAGATTGTATTACAAAGCTATTCGATCTCTCATATATATGTTGAAGGAAGTTCATCTACATGATTTTTTAGTTATAATTTAGTTAATTCTCATTCATAATTTAGTAAGTTCATAAATGATGTGATATTTGGTGATTGTTTTGAATATCGAAACTACAATGCTGGATTCGAACTTTTAGAGGTGTTAAACCGAATCGAGACGAGCTGTGTTCACGAAGGTGTTCATTTCAGTAATCAAGCCCAAAATACGGATTTTGGAAGGTATGTTTTATCAACTATTGCCTTTGCAGTTTACTACTATTAATTAGGGTTTTATTTGTTACTTGATCACTTCATTGTTCAACGATCCAAGGAGATTGTATTACAAAGCTATTCGATCATGTTGAAGTAAGTTCATCCACATGATTTTTTAGTTAAATCTCATCAATAAATGTTCCGCAAACTAATGATAAGCTAGATGATACTGATGACTGATAAGCTAGATGATGAATAAGATGCTTTTGGCGAAAACTAATTGATAAGGTAGCTTATGACTTTAAAATGACAAAAATTTTCATGTTTTAAAAATCGGTAGTGTAAAACTTAGCAGGGGTATATTTAGAATGAAAAATAATAAGTCTCATAAGTCACTAAAATGCTAGTGAGAGTAACTTTTCAAAAAACTAGCCTATAAGCTAGATTATGGTCCATCCAAACATGTATAGCTGACTTAGACCATCCACAGTGGTTAGGCCATCCACAGCCGTACAGGTCATACCACCTGTACAGGCTGCCACATCAGCGCCACATCAGCTTTACCACTACCTTACCATTTCATCCACAACCGTACAGGTCATACCACCTGTATTATTTAAATAATAAAATATATATATATATATATATATTCTGTATGTATATATGTGTGTGTGTGTTTGGCATGTGTTTACCGCCTGCAAGGAGTCACCGTTGAGCTCCCTTGCAGGTACCTTGCAGGTCCACCACGGTGGTGTTACCACCTACAAGGCACCTGTACAGGCTCCAAACCGACTTGGCTGTGGATGGCCTTATGCTGCTACCAGCTGCCACATGGCCACATCAGCTTTCAACTATCTTACCAACACCTTACCAATCCTTACCAATTCATCCATTCTAAATAATTAATTAAAAAATAAAAATAAAAGAAAAGAAGAGAGAGATAGAGAGAAAGGGTGGGGTGGGGTGGGTAGCCTTCTCAACCGGCACGGCTGTGCCGTTTTTCTCCCATGCCGGTTACCCTCGGCGGTGTTGCCGGGGGTACCGACCGGTATCGGTTGGCTTGACACCTTCCTTCACGATGGGCCACGGATGGTCTTATAAGCTAGCTTATTTTTACCAACAGTGCCTAGTATTTGGCAACGATTACGCCTGTAAAAGTGGAATAAGAATCGAATGTCCGTAAAAATTGGGGATAATAGGTATAAAAGCATTCGTGTATTTGGTTATTTAATTTCATCATCTGGTATATGAGATCCTCTCCAGCCATAGAAATGCACAAGTCCAAGCTGTTTGTTTTCAGCCATAGAAATACTCATTTGCTTATCACAAAATCTGGCGGGAATCAAGCAATGTCTCTAGAAATAAGCTAGTATTATGTCTTGAGAATTTAAATTTAGATGATTAGTTGCTAAAGATAGATTTCATTCTTCCTTTTCCTATTAAGCAGCATTTGGCCTATCCAAGCTATAAGCATAACCTTTCAATATGAAAGGCTTATGCTGCTACCTTTTCCTTTCCCTTTCCATCTTTTCTTTCTTCTCATTAACCTTTTCATTAAACAAAGCCTTCGCGGCCGCGATCACCCGTCGTCACCTAGGCTTACCGGAAGATCCCAATCCAAATCCCAATCCCAATCCCGATCCTGATCCTGAATTTACCTTTGAATTCCAGATAGATGCCCGTTTGACTTTCCCTAATCTTAGACTTAAGATGGCTTACGGTGTCTTGCAAGAATGGAAAAAGGGGATCTCCGCAGACCCGAGTAACATGCTCAGCAACTGGGAAGGCGAAGACGTGTGTTCTTACAACGGGGTGTTTTGCGAAAAATCTCCGGACGATCCGAATGCGATGACCGTTGCCGGCATTGATCTTAACCATGGCGAGATTGCCGGCAATCTGGGCCCTCATATCGGCATGCTAGGGGACCTTAGCTTATTTCATATAAATTCCAATAGATTTAATGGGACCATCCCGAAAATTTTATCCAAGTTCAAGATTCTAACCGAGCTAGATTTAAGTAACAACGGATTCACCGGCCAGTTTCCTAATAATGTCCTAGAATTGCCTAAGTTGAAGTATCTTGATCTTAGATTCAACAATTTGGAAGGACCGTTGCCTCCTCAACTCTTCGATAAGGATCTCGACGCGATCTTCTTAAACAACAACAAATTCTCGGGCCCACTCCCTGAAAACATCGGTAACTCAAAGGCTTCGGTGATTGTGCTTTCGAATAACAGATTTAAAGGGTGCATTCCTAAGAGCATTGGACAAATGAAGGGGTTAGAGGAGCTCATTTTATCGAACAACGAGTTTTCCGGGTGTTTGCCGGAGGAATTAGGATTACTTGAGAACTTAACGGTGTTAGATTTTAGCAATAACCAGTTAGTAGGGACTCTTCCTGTAGCTTTGGATAGATTAAAGCAGCTTGAGAAACTTGACGTAGGACGGAATCAGTTGATAGGGAAGGTGCTCGATTGCATTTGCAGCTTGCCGAAATTGTTGAACTTTTCGATCACCGATAACTATTTCGATTGTTTGGAACCAGCATGTGAAAAGCCAGTGAAGGCTGAGCTTGTTATAGACAATAAAGAGAACTGTATGCCGGATAAACCGGACCAGAAGACCGTGGATAAGTGTTCACCGGTGGTGAATCGGCCGATTGATTGTAAAAACCGCGTGCGAGAAACAAAACGGTGACGAAAAATCGATATGGAGACTACCGCCACTGTTCCCTGCATCACCGCCGCAGCTGGCGCCTCCATCACCTGTTTCTCCACCTCCGACACCAGAAGCCGAGCCTCCTCCGTCACCAGCGGTCGAATCGCCTCCACCGCCGGATCAATCACCGCCAGCGCCCGTTTTCTCTCCGCCGCCCCCGGTGCCGGATCCGACACCCGGTGAACAGCCTTCTCCTGGTGGAGAAGGGCAACACTCCATTTTTGGTTCTTTTGGTATACAATTTGGGCCTGGTTTTTTCCATCATCATTTCCACTTCAGACATGAATCACAAACTAAAGTTAATGACTAACCTTTTGAAAACAAATCCCATTAGACAAGATAAATCAATACTTTCTTTCTTGCTTTCAAACAATGTTCATCAAAACTAAAACCATTAAAACATGAACACAATGCCTAATTCTCAATGTTTAGTTGTAATGGGTAAAGAAAGTTGAACCAATGAAATGGGTTAATGACTTTTAAGGTACCAAAGTTTGGTACGCAAACAAGATGGAATTGGATATGGCTTTGGCAGGAAAGGACAAGAAAATAATACTGGACTTGACGGAACTGAACAATACAAACTATCTACTCGGTGTTTGGCATAACTAGAATTGGACTTGGCTGGCTAAATTGCCTCTAAATACTGTTTAATGATTTTTTATGGTTACCGTGGTAGTGAAAGAGGAGATGGTGATAACGGGTTGGTGGCTAGTTGCCTGTGGATGTCGTGAAGATTGTGGATAGTGGTGGTGGTTAGGGTTATTATCAAATGAGGGTAGATTGGTAATTTTTTAGTTATTTGTCATTCTAGTTCTATCTTGTCTCATGTCGTGCCAAATGTGTAACAGTGAATTTTTGTTTTGTCTCACGTTACGCCAAACATGAACAATGAGTTTTAATTTTGTCATATCCTATCTAATCCCATGTTACCAAAACATTTCGTTAAATTGGATTTTTAGACAAAAAGAGTAATTGCTCTAAATATTTGCCTTCATTTAAAAAACCATATTCACATATGAGAAAAAAATTAATAGATATAGGTGCATTTAGAATACTCATGATATCCATAAATATTAGGATACATATCCCTTCTTGTATGTACATTAGTTCTTCCTAGTTCAGTGTAAATTTGTAAATTGTATTAAGTTGTTTTTATGATACATATGATATTTTGAACAAGTAATTTGATGAAGCTTTCATCTTCAACGTCCTAAGTATATCTAAATTACCGAAGGATTGTGTGAGAAGTTGAGATTAACTTGAGAAGTGGATCTGAACCGTTGATTGAAATTGATCCAGTGCATATCGGTGCATCAACTTCTTATCCACGGTCAATAACCACTTCTCACGTTAAACTCAACTTATAACATGAACCTAACCTATCTAAATCAAGGTTCTTAATTGCATGACTAATGAGGTCAATTCTTTAGATCCACGAAGATGCTACGAAGTTTTTCATGTTGTGAAAATCTATATGTCATATTCATATATATGTATAGAGAGTCCCCTTATTTTGCAAACTGTGTAATTTGTGCAAACTTTGCAAATCAAAATTCCACCAATCAGAATCCATTTTGGCAATAGGTTTAGTTTATTTTTGTAAGGGTATTAATTTGAATTTGAATTTCAAATGGTTAGTTGTAACCCCCTAATTATCAACAATTAATCTTGTCCATTAATCTATCTAATCAATGATTTTATATTAGTTTGCAAAGTTTGCACAAAATTACACATTTTGCAAAATAAGGGGACTCTATGTATATAATTAAGTTAATGATTTTAAACAACTTAAATTGGATTTCTCAAATTAACTTATTGATGACATTACTACTTTTATTTATTACAACAAATATTATTAAACTAATTTTCTATTAACGTTTTTGAATTTGAAAAGTTTATTCATTGTGATATTTTGATTTGAATTAAGATGACAAGATGTTACCAGGTCTTTATACCATTATTTGCATGTAACATATTGTTGAATTGACATTTTTATTATAGTATTGTACTTTAAAAAACTTAACTTTTACTTATTATTTAAAAAATATATAAAATTATTAAAATATACAAATTATTCATTGATATAATATTTAGAAAAAAACTCTAAACTTAGAGAATTGTTAAAAATTTAATATATAAAAATGTAAATTAACTTTTTTTCATCAATAAGATTAAATTATCATTATTAAAGTAAACAGTTTTAATCTTACTTATTATTTAATAAATAAAATTACTTAAAAAATATATAGTGTTCACTAACATAATATTTAAAGAAAACTCTAAATCTAAACAATTGTTAAAAACTTGATGCATTAAGAGATAAATTAACTTCTTTTTTCATCAATAACGTTGAATTATTTTTCTTAGAGTAAAATGTAAATTCGTTTATTGCAAAGGAACCCTTCACATAAGTAATTTGTTATGAATTTGATCCCTGATGCAAACGATTCTTTATTATCTCTATTAACTATGAGTGTATTTATGTCCTTTTATTGTTTTCTTGTATTATAATTGTTCTTTTATTATTTCTTCATCTTCACTAGGAAGATCCAAGAAAAAACAACAAGCACATCAACATATTCCAAAGTTCTTTGACACAAACAATCCTACAAAAATGAATAAATCTTTTTACCATTGACAAGCCAAGAGCATCTAAGAGTATGCCCAACAAGTAAACACCAATAAGAACCAAATCCAGATATGCATCTAAGAACTTCAAATCAACAAACATCTAAGAATACATATCATGAACCAAATCCAAATGATACAGAACTCGAGCAAAATCTAGTTCGGGAGGATGATAAGCTTCCATTTTTCGGGGGTTCTTTTTGGAAGCACCTACAATTCCTCTTTGTTAGGAGAAGTTGGAAAGTGAGTGTTGGTGATTTTAATGTCGTCAATCATTTTTAAGCAGTTGAGATTTACTTGAGATCGATCAAAGTGATAAGGTGAATATACGTGCGTTAGGAGGTGCAAGGTGCACACTCATAAATGTTGCCACATCACCTTAGATCGCCATAGAGTAGGTGCCCCTTAGCATAGCAGTGGTCTCGCTAATTGATCAACGAGCAGGTCGAGGGGTAATGCTTCGAGGTTTTTGGAATTTATGATGAGTTGGACTTAGTGAAAGGTTTACTAATCTAGTGAGTTTGGGCTAGCGTGATCACAAATTTGATATTTCAAATAGGATATCTAAAATTGTCTAGATATTCAACTAAGTCACTACTCTGGATCACAGGGTCGGAGACCTGGACCTTGTGTTCAAACTTGTGCTTCTTTAGAGTCAGAGATCTGGACTTTGAGTTCAGCCTTGTGATCTAGGGGTGAGTATTGGAACCGGGTACCCGCTTTTAGAACCGAAACCGCTTTGGAACCGCCGGTTATATAAGCTAGCTTATAAGCTACTTTTTGTCCATCCAAACATGTACACAAAAAATAAACTAACTTATAATAAGCTAGCTTATAAGCTAGTTTGTGTTTACCAAACAATGTCTTAGCATGTAGGCTGTAGCATTAGCAACGATTACGCATGAGAGTGGAACAAAATTTGCCTCTATTTTGTTTAAGTTACCTGATGAACAAGCAGGGACAGGCCTAATTAAGTGCCCACGGTGGCCCGTGCCACCATATCGTCCCTCCATCGTGGTGTAAAAAAATATAGGGTCGTGAAAAGTGTCACCGTATTTACTTGTTGTGTGCCACCATATATGTTTTGAAACTGCAATGAAGACACAAGCTCTCTTGGTTTAGTTGGTTAGTTTTTACTTTTCGAAGGTCGGGTCTTGAGTTCAAATCTTGTTAGAGTCTTTTTTTTTTGTTTTTTAGCTTTTAATATAATATTTATTATGTTTCTAAAAAGTTTGTAATAACAAGACTCGAACACGAGACCTTTAATTTAAAAAACAAAGAACCAACCGCTAAACCAATATTGACTATGTTTAAAAAATATCATCTATATATGTTTCTTAGTCAATTGGTGCCACCGTTTGAAAATTTCTCTGGGTCCGTCGGGGTGTGCAAAACACTAAGAACCCGAATCCACACCAAAAATAATGTTTTTGTGTCAAAACCGACTTCCCGGAAATCCGGAAATCCGAATTCCGAATTTTAGGGGGATATTCGGGTTGGGGTTGGGTTTTTTCGTTTTCATCCGATCCACTCTAAAACCCGAAATAAATATAAATATATATCTTTTTGAAAATCCTAACTATATAATTCTTTAACCTACTATCAAGTTAATCAATTCAAACAATCGGTTGAAGTCATGTTCAAAATCGATTGAACTTATTTATTTTTTGCACTATGATTATACCCGAACCCGACCGATTTTAACCCGACCAACCCGAAACCCGAAACCCAAAGTTTGGGGCTTTGTTTTCATATCCTATATCCGATCGGGTTTTTCATTTGTCCACCCGAAAACCCGCCCGATGCACTCCCTTATCCGGCGACAAGTGAATTTGATTGGTGAAAGTGTATATAGGTGTAAAAGTGTTGATGTGAATGTTTTTGGTTGTTTAATTTTAGAAATAACACAAGTCCAAATCTGTTTGTTTTCAGCCATAGAAATACATTTGTCCTCTTATTTGCTTTTAGACAAAATCTGCCGAGAATCAAGGGATAGCTCTAGAAATAAACTTTAGAGAATTTAAGATTAATTAGTGGTACATGGAGAGAATTTGTTGCTAAAGATGGATTTCATTCTTCCTTTCCTATAAGCAACCTTTAAGCCAAATCTTAAGGCAAAACCTTTCAATATGAAAGCCTTATGCTGCCTTTTTTTCCTTTCCCTATCCATCTCATCTTTCTCCATATCATCAATCTCATTGAACAAAGCCTTCGCGGCGGCCATCACCCGTCGTCACCTAGGCTCTGTGAAAGATACCGACCCCCAATCCGATGATCTAGAAATGGAGATCGATGCCCGCTTGAATTTCGCCAATCCTAGGCTTAAGAAAGCCTATGGTGTTTTCCAAGAATGGAAAAAGGTGATATACTCGGACCCGTATAACATGATCAGCAATTGGGAAGGCGTGGACGTGTGTTCGTACAATGGGGTGTTTTGTGAAAAAGCGCCCGATGATCCGAACGCGATGACCGTTGCCGGCATTGATCTTAACCATGGCGACATTGCCGGCAGTCTGGTTCCTCATCTTGGCCTATTGACAGACCTTAGCATATTCCATATAAATTCGAATAGATTTTGTGGGATCATCCCGAAGAGTTTCTCCAAGCTCACGATTCTACACGAGCTAGATATAAGTAATAACAGATTCGTAGGTCCGTTTCCTAACGTCGTCCTAGAGTTGCCTAGATTGAAGTATCTCGATCTTAGATTCAATGATTTCGAAGGAAAGTTGCCTCCGGGACTCTTCGACAAGGATCTCGATGCTATCTTCTTGAACGATAACAAATTCTCGTCTCCTATCCCCGAAAACTTCGGTAATTCGCCCGCTTCCGTGATCGTGCTTGCGAACAATGGGTTTAAAGGTTGTATTCCTAGGAGCATTGGTCGGATGACGGGATTAGAAGAGTTCATTTTGTCGAATAACAAGCTTTCCGGGTGTGTGCCCGAGGAATTAGGGATGCTCGAGAACATAACGGTTTTAGATTTGAGCAATAACGAGTTTATAGGAACGCTTCCTAAAGGTCTTGAGAAATTGAAGAATGTTGAGAGGATCGACATCGGGGAAAACGAGTTGATCGGGAAGGTGGTGGATGCCGTCTGCAGTTTGCCGAAGCTGGTGAACGTTTCGTTCGCGGGTAACTATTTTGATTGCGTGGAACCGAAATGTGAAAAACCGGTAAGGGGTGAGATCGTTATAGATGTTAATAAGAACTGTTTGCCGAATAAACCGAATCAGAGAAGCGAGAAGAAGTGTTCATCGGTGGTGAATCGGCCGGTAGATTGCAGCAATGCAGGGTGTAAGAAACCGAAGAAAGCGAAAAGCGATAGTGATGTTGAGGATAAAAAACGAATTCCACGAAAGAGGCGAAAGCCGCCAAAGCCGGCACCAGTGCCATCTTCTCCACCACCGCCGCCGCCGCCGCCACCTCCGAAACCATCTCCTCCACCTCCAAAACAGTCTCCACCACCACCACCACCACCGCCACCGCCACCGGTTCAATCACCACCGCCGCCGCCTGTTTTCTCTCCACCACCACCACCACCACCCCCACCCCCCGTTCACTCTCCACCACCACCCGTTCACTCACCGCCACCGCCCGTTTTCTCTCCACCGCCCCCAGTGTCCTCTCCGCCGCCTCCCACACCTACCCAATCACCGCCACCACCCACCCCATCGTATCCTCCACCTCCGCCACCCGTCCAATCTCCTCCACCATTCATAGACATCGATCTACCACCCAACATCGGGTCACATTACCCGTCACCGCCGCCACCGGTGATTGAAGGATACTAAAGAGTAGGGCTAGAATTTTTTGTACATGTTAATGTTGGTAGAAAAAGAACCATGTGTACACTAACTTTGGTTGAGATACTAACTAGAAAGATACTGACTAGAAAAAAGAATTCACATGGCCACTTCTTTCCCAAACCCGTACTTTTGAATGAGATATACTGGATTGGTTTGGTTTGGTTACACAGGGCGCTCCTTAACCCACGGATGGTGGGCCAACGCCCTCGGCCTGGAATAGGATCGAGATTCATGATCAGGGTTTTAACTACTACTTGTGTTATTTTTCTAGTTCTTTCACTAATCAGATCCATTGGGTACTTCCTTTTGTCAAATTTCTTGATTTGCAACTGTTTTCATTTAGAGGCTTTTCGTTTCTTGTAAGGTTCTAAATGGTGTGAAACGATCTGTAAAAAGGGACCTTGAACTAAGCAATGGACCCTACAAACCAAAAAAAGGGTATCCGAGCAATTGCGATAATTGGATTCATTGATATTCTTGGTACGGATACAATTGAATTGTTTAATCTTAAAGGCGATCTTCTATCTTGGTTCCATTTTGTCATTGATAAACAATGCTTATATAAGGAGTCTTATTAAAACCAATAAATATAAGCATGCTGATAACTCTCAAACTCGGGAGTTATTTACCGTTCAATTCTCCTATTTTATGTCGTTATATAATTTGTTTCCATCTTCTTCTTTCGGTTTAAGGTTGTGTTTGGCAAATTAGCCGATAAGCTAGCTGGTAGCTAAAACTAGCTCATGAGCATGTAAAATGACCAAAAAAGGTATCTTTGAATTTAATAATTAATATTAATGAGGGTATAATTGGAAAAAACTACAAAAAGCTCCCAAAACACTACTTCAAGTAGCGTTCCAATAAGCTAGCTTATGATACATGTTTGGATGAACTAGCTTATAAGCTAGCTTATTTTTGCCAAACACAGCCTAGAATGTTTTTACGAGGCGATAAATGCCAAAGATTTCATTTTGTTCTAAACCTTCACTATTGGACTGTGGCCACAATCTGGCCTCTGTGGGAGATTTTGAGGCAGGTTAGGATAAGATTTCAGGTTCTATTTCTGGTCACATGGAGACTTCCAAAGCTGAAAGTAAGTCTGAGTTTCATAAGAACAGAAGGGGTGGGGGCCTTTTGGTCTTAAAAATTGTTTTGAAGCTTCTCTCCACCAGGTAAAAGAAGGTGCAACTCTCCTTTTTCTCCTCTATATATAGGAACATTGAGGAAAGCATTAAAGACATCCATTCCAAGCATCACTGTCTCTAAAAGGAACAAGAGTAGAAGCATTTAAATTCCAGCATTTAGTTTACCTCTTGTATTTAGTTTCAAGTGTTTGGATTTTTGTACATTGTCTTGCCACTATGGCTACTATCTCAATTTACATCTTAATGCAAATGTATTTTTTTATTTTTATGTATTTCTCTATTTTTAGTACCTTTTTGGCTTTAGGCAGTTAGGCTTAAGCGGTACTTAAGACTAATAAATAATACTCGAGTGTTGCCAAAATTGTTAACTTTTAAACTTGGTCACTTGAGTTGAGGTCTTAATTCAACGTAGATTAGTTGATCATTTTGAAGTGTCAATGTTAGATCCATTGATTGACGGATTTGAAATATGGCTTAAGAGACGCATAAAATTTTGATAAAGTCTTTAATAACTATATAAAGATGTGGATTTTATATGGTCTTTGTTAAGGTTCAAACATTGGTCAAGATTTTTCACTGACAAAGAAATCTAGGTATAGATCTTTATACTAGTAGAATTTTTTATATCAATTTAGCTAATTTGGCAAACTTAAAATCTGCAATAGTGGTGAATATATGGGGACTATGTGGCATTGTTTATAAATACTCATTTTTGCAAGGTCCGGATTTTTATAAACATTTTCGTGACATAAGTTTGTGACCATTTTGTTACTACCATCGTTTTAAGAAAAATCTGCATTCATATTTTTTGATCAAAAGTTTCATTTCCTTATGTAAAGCAATTTCACCAACAAAAATATTAATTTTTCTCACAAATGAAACTTGCACAAGAAGTTCTTGAAAATCTCATAATCTCATTAGTCCAATCTTTGTGGAAACAATTTTGGTGGATTACCACTTTATTACTTTTAGGGACCTTAGTGTCGTTGTACACTTACGCAATCAGTATGGCCACTTTGTGGACTTATATGATTTTATGTTACCACATGCACCATCCACATGGAATAGATAAAGTTTTCTGAAAAAGTTTGCTAATATAGTAACGTGACAACAAGAAATAAGAGTAAAATACGAATTTGGTCATGTATCTTTATTTATCTAATAACAAACCTCCATCTATGCAATTTGTTTTGCATTGTGCAACTCATGTTAACGACCACCCACTTAATCGATACCAGGGTAAAATGATAATTTTACAATTTTTTTTTCTTATTTTAACA
The DNA here is from genome assembly GCA_030169165.1 of Centaurea solstitialis. NCBI lineage: Eukaryota > Viridiplantae > Streptophyta > Magnoliopsida > Asterales > Asteraceae > Centaurea > Centaurea solstitialis. The sequence continues at coordinate 34,007,926 of CM058043.1, forward strand.
TTTTTTGTTGTTGAATGTTTATAAACACATTTCAAAATATAATTATTAATATTGAATTTTGTCTTTTTATGTTTTTTTAATCACGTATGAGAAGTATTTTCATAGAGCAATTAGATTATATCATGTTGCCCACATTTTATGGCTATATCTATATTCTATAACATGATTGCATCCCTCTCAGTCCTCTTCCTCAGTAAAACCCACCCACTATCACAACCTCAACTCTATTCACTCAAACTTTCTTTTCTCAAAACAACATGAGACCAAATACCCCCATCGCATCCTTCCGTTTTCTCAAGCCTTAGATCAGCTCCCCACCCTCTCCTTTTGCGTTCTTGGGGAGTTTGGTTTGAGGATTTAAGCTAGATGGAGAGCAAAGTTGGAGGCGTTGGAGATCGAGGTGGTGGGAGCGTCAAAGGTGGACGTCAGGGTGTGATGCGCAATAAAGTGGTAGGGGATACATAAGGAAAAGCTTTAACAAATAAAGGTTTGAGAAGAAAAAAAAAGACAAATAAAATAGCTATATTTTAACCTTTCTTTTTTTAATAACGGTTTGATAACTAAAGAAAACTTAAAAAATGATGATACCATATAATGTATTTAACTGAAAAAAGTGATGATCTAGAGACCAAATTTCCCAAGTGATTAAATACAAAATCCATAATTTAGTTAAAAGATAAAAAACCAAGTGATTAAATACAAAATCCATAATTTAGTTAAAAGATAAAAAAATGTGGTTAATGTTAGAGGTAGAAAAAAGGGTTAATTACATGGGAGTGTATCCAACTTGTCACGTTTTTTCATTGTATGTACCCAAATTTTAAACCTGCCATTGTATGTACTGAACTTTTAATTTTTCTCATTGTGTGTACTTTGTAACCGGATGAGCCCTTAGCCGGTAATTTGTTAGATATTTTTTTTTTTTAATCAGATTGCTGATGTGGACTTCCACGTGGGCTTTCATTTAATGACATGGCATTGACTACATCCAAGTAAACGGATATATCCGAAACCCGCCCCAGACCCGACCCACACCCGATGTTATATCCATACCCGACCCAAACCCTATTGTTCATAATCAAGGATGTCGCATTCTCTTCTTCATACCGCCAAAATCAGAGAAGAAACCCTGAAATCAGCTCAAAATTGAAGCTCGCATTTGCCCTAAAATCGATTGTGGATGGTTGCAGGTATGTTTTTTGGACCAATGAAGCTTAATTTTGTATCTTAAACTTGATTTGAACTTCAAAATTTCATATGGATTGCTGTGTTTCATATTTTTGATCAATTTTCAAAATTTTGCTACTTTTTGCTACCAAAAATTCAAAATTTTGCTACTTTTTGCTACCAAAAACAGATTTGGAAAGGGAATGTAGTTACATTATTAGTTGTTTGTTTATACCTAAAACTGATAGGGTTTCTTTGAATGTAGGATGGTGAAAGGGTATGCTTTTACAGTTCATGTGGATGGATGTTTTATGTACGACCCCCTAAGGTATGAACATGGGTATACAGTGGATTTGGTGGTTGATAGGAGTCAACTTGATGAAATGGTGACCTTTTTGGAGAATGAAACTACCACAGTGATTTCAGCTCTTTATTGGGTTATTCCTGATAATGAACTTGAAGAAGGGTTGGTTAGAATAGGTAATGATGAAGACTTACAACAACTATTTGACACTGCTGATTCTTATGGCCACATAAATATCTATGTTGATCACTTTGGCTGTGACATGAGGAAATACATAGCAAACAATGATGAAGGTGAGGAAGGTAAGGATGATGGTGCAGGGGATGATGAAGAGAAGGATGATGAAGGGAAGGTTGATGAAGGGGATGATGGTGAAGGGGATGATGGTGAAGGGGAGATGTGTGAGGATGATGATGATGATAGTGATGTTAACTCCCTAGATCACTTGTCTGAAGGTGAAGAAGAGTTAGCAGAAGTGAGGAAAGAAAAGGCTAGTGCTAAGAACAACAAAGGTAAAAAGGGATTGCCAAAGCTAGGAGTTGGGAGAAAGACTGAAGACAATGAGAATGAGGATTTGTTGGCAGAACATGATGAGTTCTTGGCTGACTTGTTACAGAAGCTAAAAAGTGAAGAACAAGAGTATGAAAGGGAGCATGAATCAGATGAGGAAAGGGAAAACTTTCCTATACATGATCCTAGAACACATTGGAAGCTCAAGAAGCCAATGGTATGTTGCTCTTTATTCAATACAAACATGGGTTAAGTTCAAAAAAATGTATCCACTTTGTGCCATTTTTATCATTGTATGTACTGATCTTAACTACCATTTTGGCAGTTAAGAATGAATTTGTATGAATTGAACAAACAGTTTGGTACATACAATGATAAAAAGTAACAAGTTGGAAACATTTTTGTATACTTTACCCATGTTACTTGAAACATTTTTGTGTACTTTACCCATGTTAATTGGATTCAATTCAGTGTACTTATCACATGTTAATCCATCATGTGTAACAGGTAGGTGAAAGATATGAATCTGCAAAGCAATTCAAAGAGTGTATTACATACTATGCACTTGCCAATGGATATTCCATTTGGTTTGAAAGAAGTTCAACCAAAAAGATGATAGCTAAGTGTGGCCAAAGACCTGAAAGGGTGAAAGATGCAAAGAAAGGCAAAACAACAAAGAATATCAGATATCCCCCCAGCAGAAAGATGGTAAACAAAATCAGTGCAAGTGGAGATGTTATGCAAGGTTGATGAAGAAAGAGGCATCCTTTCAGGTTATAAGCTTAAATGATGTACACACTTGTGCTAGGTGTTTCAAGTATGGTTCTTTGATTAACTATAAGTGGATAGGCAAGGAGTTTGGGAGTAGGATTAGAATGAACCCTGACATCAAGTTGATTGAGATAGCAGATTTAGTGATGAAGAAGTATAAGTGTATGTTGACACCAAGTCAATGTAGAAGGGCTAAGATGTGGGCAATTAATGTGTATGAAAAGTCTATTGTTGAACACTATGGATTGCTCAGGGCTTATGGTGATGAGTTGTTGAGAAGCAACCCTGGGTCCACAGTGAAGTTAGGAGTCACTACCAACCCTGATGAGCAAGTATACTTTGATAGATTCTATGTATGTTTACATGGTTTAAAAGAAGGTTGGAAGAAAGGTTGTAGAAGGATCATTGCTCTTGATGGTTGCTTCTTGAAGACTGTTTGTCAGGGTGAGTTGCTAACTGCAATTGGTAGGGATGGAAACAATCACATCTTCCCTGTTGCTTGGGCTGTTGTGAATGTTGAAAATAAAGACAACTGGGAGTGGTTCTTGAGACTGCTTGGTGAAGATCTGGATATACCTCATGGTATAGGGTTGACACTAATGAGTGATCAACATAAGGTACATATATTTACACTTTTTTACACTTAACTGTTTTACACTTAGCAAACATCATTTACACTTAAATGTTTTACTAAACTTAACTGTTTTACTACACTTAACTGTTTTACTACATTTAACTGGTTTGTTTATTGTTATCTGTCTTAGGGACTGATAGAGGCTGTTAAGGAAGTGATGCCTTTTGCAGAACATAGGCAATGTGCTAGGCACATATATGAGAACTTTAGGAAAGTGTATAGTGGAGTAGAGTTTAGAAACCTTTTCTGGCAAGCATCTAAAGCCTCATATCCACTGGAGTTTGATAGAATTATGCATGAGATGAAGACTGCCAATCCTGGTGCTTATGAGTACTTGATGAAGAGAGACCCCAAAACATGGTCAAGAGCCTTCTTTCAATTTCATAGTGTATGTGAAGCTGTGGAAAATGGCTTCAGTGAATGCTTTAATGCCATAATCCTGAAAGTAAGGACCAAACCAATCATCACAATGTTAGAAGCCATTAGGGTTATTTTGATGGAAAGAATGGAGAGAATGAGGAGAATAAGTGCATCATGGAGTCATGACATCTGTCCAGTGGTGATCAAAAGAATTGAAGCTGCCATGAGAAGCCAAAGGTAAAATCTGCTATCCTCTATTGTCAACTAAACCTAAAGGTTCTAACTTTGTGTTTTTTGTTTAGGTATTGGCAGGTCCTTCCAGGTGGTCCTATGGTGTTTGAGGTGAGACAACAATCTGATGCATTCATAGTGGATGAGCTCAACAAGACTTGTAGTTGCAGGATGTGGCAACTATCAGGCATCCCATGCATACATGCAGTTGCAGCTATCTGCTACATAAACAAGAATCCTCAAGATTATGTCCCTGACTGGTTTAGAAGGATTAAATATGCAGAAACATATGCATCCCACATCTGTGCAGTTCAAGGTATGAATCAATGGCCTCCAAATGAGTTGAATAAGCCACTGCCTCCTAAACCTAGGACAATGCCTGGTAGACCAAAAAAGAAGAGAAAGAGGGCTATACATGAACCTGCTCCTCATGTGGGTAGATTGTCAAAGGTTGGGACAGTTATCACATGCAGAATCTGTGGGGGAGAAGGCCATAACAGGAATGGTTGCAAGCAAAAGGGGACTGGTGTAGAAAACACATCAAAAGGTACTTGTTGTTTTTGGTACATATTTATCTGTTTTGAATGTCACATGTTTTGACCATCTACTTATGTGTGGACAGGTTGCAAGAAAAAAGGGACTGCTAAAGGAAAGGAAAATGCTAAGGGAAAGGGAGTAGATAAAGGCAAGGGGATAGCAATGGATGATGGTGACAAAAGGGAATGGCAACAAACTGTTGGAGGGTTTATGAAGGATGCAAGGAAAGGATTGAGGCCATTGCAAGAAAGTATGGCATCACAACAGGAGGTCCAAGGTAAGAAGGTGAGGAAACAAAGGGTGAAGGGACAAATGCCTACAAGAAGACAGGCACAAGCCAGAATTTCAAAGATAAATATGCAGAAAAAGGTTCCAGGACCTGGAAACACAAAAGAAGATGCCATGCTTGTGGATTAGGGGTGGGTGTTTGAGGTTAGGTGGTTCTTTTGGTACATTTGTGCATTTGAAGCTTACTGGTTTTTTTTGGTACATTTGAAGCTTAGTGATAGGTGGTTATTTTGGTACATTTGTGCATTGGAAACTTAGTGGTTATTTTGGTACATTTGTGCATTGGAAACTTAGTGGTTATTTTGGTACATTTGTACATTTGTGTATGCAGAAATGAAACAGATTGTATGAAACAGATGATGTGTATGAATGAATGAAAGTGAAATTTGGCTCTAAAGTACATCTTCTTTACTTCTGTTTTCAGTGTACTTCTGTTTTTGTTTTTGTTTTGATGAATGATGGTTTTGATGAATGATGGTTTTGGAATAGTGGCTTAATTTTTGTGCATGTACTTCTGTTTCTGTTTTGATGAATGATTGTATGGATTGGATGGTATGGATTGTATGGATGGTAAGGATGGTATTGGATGGTAAGGATGGTATTGGATGGTATGGATGGTAAGGATGGGATGGTATGGATGGTATAACCTGTTTTTGGTCATAACCATTAATCCATTCAATTAAGCCACTATTCCAAACAATTAAGCCACTATTCCAAAACCATTATTCCTCCCAATTAAGCCACAATTAAGCCATGACAATTCCTCCCAATTAAGCCACTATTCCTCCCAATTAAGCCACTATTCCTCCCAATTAAGCCACAAATAAGGTACATATCTGTACACTTGGTTTACACTTAAGCCACAATTAAGCCAATGTCAACCATTCATCTAGTCACAATTCATTACACTTGGTTTACACTTAAACCACAATTCATTACAATTAAGCCAAAATACCCAATTAAGACACAATTAAGCCAAATGATTCAAAACCCACAATTCCATTTCATAAACAAACCACAATTCATTACAATTACGCCAAAATTACAGCAACTATGCTGTTTACAACACTTAAGCTATAAAGCTTACAATTAAGCTAAAATCCTTACAAATAAGCTAAAATCCTTACAATTAAGCCATAAAAAAAGACAACACAACAACTAAACATATCACTACAATAACTACACACATCATCATCCTATCATAAACCTTCAGTTTGGACTTTGTGATGCTCAAATCTTCCATGATTTTCAGTAGCTCATTTTGAGTGTCTTCATGTTCACTTACGTGATTGTCATTGCCATTCTGAGTATGCAATTGATACACCAAATCCTTGTAATACTGATTTGGAAGCTCATCATCCAGAAAGTGAAACATGTTGCATTTTTTAAGTGAACCCTACAAATCATTGTGTAAGATTAGAATGGAAGCACATAAATTAGGTTAGTAATTAGGGTATGATGGTACTTACATAATTAGGGCAGCTAAGAAACCTCCTTCCAGGGTTTGCTTTGGTCCATGAAGTCCTTACACTCATCTTATCACCACAGTAGCAAAACAAATTAGGAGTATGAGCCATACCTCTTGAATTACAGAACGGATTTGATGAAGAAGACGACATCTTCTCTCCTCTGCGATTTTGATTACGGTTTAGGGTTCCAATTTTGCTTCAGGTGTCGATTTAGGGCTAGGGTTCTTATCGCATTTAAGATTTGGGGGGAAAGGGTTTTATTTGATTTGGGGGTTTTGAGCCACGTAATCTGCTGAGTTGGTAAAAAGAATAAAAAACAATTCCACGTTGGATTTAACTTGTTCCACGTAAGCCACTTCCCGGTTACAAGTAAAAAAGTACACACAATGAGAAAAATTAAAAGTTCAGTACATACAATGGCAGGTTTAAAATTTGGGTACATACAATGAAAAAACGTGACAAGTTGGATACACTCCCATGTAATTAACCCTAGAAAAAAATTACAATTTCAGGGGCATTCCGAGAATTGAACTCGGGACCTCTCGCACCCTAAGCGAGAATCATACCACTAGACCAAATGCCCTTTTGTTTTACTTTTATTCAACTTTACTTTTATAAAGTAGGACAACCTTTTTTATATGCTGCCAAAACATATCTGAAATTTGTTTTTACTTTTTATTTATTTATTTATAATGTGGCTAAACATGTGAATTAAAAAATATATTTTTTGTGTGGGAAACTGTGTAAATATTATCTTCTTGTTTCTTTTTGTTGGTAAATTATATAAAAATATCACTCTGTATTTCTATATTTTTTGGATCTTATATGTAAAGAAATCATTGTATTTCTATGTTTTCTGGATTATATATTCAAAAAATATCCATAAACTAAATTTATTATGGCTATTATCATGTTAAACTAATATTGTTTTAAACTGATTTATTATTTGATAGTTACTTTATATTCTTATTTTTTTTTGTCTCAAAATAACTCTATATTTAATGTTGCTATTACTTAATAGAACTAATTTTAGTTTAGAAATTTAAGATAATCTCTAATAAGTAATAATTGTGTTGTAATTTATAGGAAGAAGCTTAAAAAAAATCCAAGGAACTATTTTATTTTAAATGGTTAGGCTATCAGTATCCCAACCCTTCCAACCTAACTGCCACATCAGATGACACTTCAACTTTTCTTTAACTCTCTCTCTTAACCCTCTTGTAACCCACTGCAACCCATACCCAACCCTCCCAACCCTCTCATATAACACCCATTACACACACAAGAGCAGCGGGTTAGCCAACCCTCCCACCACCTAGCCCGCCGGCATCAGCGGCCGCGTACCGCAGCCCGCTCAGCCCGGCGGGCTCGAGGCACGCATAGATTTATAAGTAATTACTAAATGAAAAAAATTGTTAAATATTTTAATTTTTAAATGAAAAACTATTAATTTTTTTTTAATTTGAAATAAATAAATCGTACAGAAGTCAACTGATTAGTTAATTTTTTAGTCACTTTTCTTGCGGAATTTCTTCACATGATGATTTAAAAAATAAATAAACTCTTTCCACTTGATCTTACATGCGGCTAGGATTATTATAGTTTCTTTTAATAAGAATGCAACCTCCACAAGTTGCGATAAAGCCATCTGCAGAAATTCTGATAAAATGGTAAAATCGATAAGAGGGGAATTGTTCTTACTATTATTATTTAAAAAAATGTCTCAACTTTCTTTTAAAGAAATTGTACCAATTTACTTTTATTTTCTTTTTCAATTATCGTCTTCGTCTCGTTGCCGGCCGCGACCACCGCCAGTACCGCTGCCGCCCTCATGGCCACGGCCACTGCCGCTACGACTATCGCTACCACCATCGCCACTGCCGCCACGGCCCCCGCCACCCCTGTCGTTACCACCGTCAAGTAAAATGAAAAATGAAAAGTGACGGAAAACGCACAACTAAACGAGTTTTCTAATTTTATAAAAATAAAAAAAGAAAACTCCATCATTCCAATTAAACGAGTTTTTTAAAATTTTCCATAAAAACTTAATTTGAAAATACCCAAATTTGAATAGTCTTTTAAAAACTAAGCAAAGCAAATAAATATAATATCTTATTAAATATATTAAATATTTTAATAATATAATTATTAAAATAAAAAAAAGTGTTAGGGATGAAATACTTTTATAAAATTTAACATTCAATTGATAGAAAATTTGTAGCATATAATATGAGATGATTTCAATTTCAATTCAAACATCTATTAAATATTATAGCCGTTATATAAGCATCCTCTTTATTAGCATAGTCTTTAATTTTATAGTTATCCCCCCTTTTCTTTATTCCCTTTTACAAAAACAAACCCTAACCCCCCAAATTCAAATCCTTCAAAGCGCCATAGACGTTTTTCCAATTTCAAATTTCATCATCATATTCATATTTCATATCATCTCCCCCAAATTCAAACACTATCGATCTAGAAAAGATTTTGAATCTGCATTCAATTGTACTTCTTTTTCTTGTTGACCTAAAAGCAGTACCAATGATGATGTACAACAACAGTTAGTATTGATTGTATTTTGAAGAACAATTTCAGGAGTTGGTGGAAGATTTGGAATAATATTTCTCACTTCATCTTTTAGGTATGCAATCATCATCATCATCATCTTCATATCCAATTGTTTTCAGTTGTGCTATTTAGTTAATCTATTCCTATACTTGATTCAAACTTCTTCTGTTGTTGTTGATCAGAATGTTGAGAGATTTGAAATTCTTGCGCCGGAATGCCGGTAAAAACTCAGAGTTTGAGGAGCCGGAAAACGTGCCTGTAGATGGCAAACTTAATGAATCATCGGTGTCTCGGATCGGTAGTGACTCTTCTTCGTCTAGGCCGCCGTTGAATACCATTCAAGAAGCTGTGCAGAACCCTAGTAAAAGAGACCAAGAGTTAGGGTTCAAGGGGACGAAAGTCGATAGGACTCCCACTAAAGTCAATGGCAGTATGCCAATGAGAACTCCGGAAAAGCAAACGGGTCTGGCTAGGAATCGATTCGCGTTTGGGTCGGATTCGAGGAACGAGGGGAAGAATGTAAATGTGAACACTCCTAGGTCGTGCAGAACGGTTGGGAGAGCGATGAGTTCGGGTTACTCCGAGTGTAATTCTACACAGAATACACCTACGAAGAGTGTGAATAAGCCTCCGAATCCGGGACTGTATAATGGAGGTGCTTCGAGGCCTCCTGCTGGCGGTGGAGGTCCACGTAGCAACGGAAACTTTGGAGCCTTATCTCGAGGATTTTCGAGTTCCTATGCTACTGTAAATAAAGCCGAGGTACCCCATTTCGATATGAAAGAAGATCCATCATTCTGGATGGATCACAGTGTACAAGTAAGTTTTCATGTAGACATAGTATTACTAGTTTCATAGTTATTTGATTAATATCAACAAGTTTTAGCTTATATGGTTTCAATTTGTAGGTTTTGATACGAATTCGTCCACTGAACACCATGGAGATTGCTACTCAAGGTTACAATAGATGCTTAAAACAAGAAAGTGCACAATGCCTGACCTGGGTTGGGCATCCAGAAACAAGATTCAAGTTTGACCATGTTGCATGTGAAACCATTGACCAGGTACTAGGAAGGATCAGTACCGAATGTTGTTAGTACATGGACATGTTTTTTCAAGCGTTTATTTAGGAGAATAACCTTATGACAGTTTTTTTTTTTCGAATGCATGGCCTTCTAATAGATTTTGAGGCATTCTTGTGTTAAAAGGAGAGATTTGTTTCTTAAAAATGTTAGGTCATGTATTAAAAAAATCTGTCAAAAAGTTATTCTCCTAAGTAACCCCTTGTATCAATTACAGTGTGTTACAGAAAATATAAATTTTTGCAGGAAACACTTTTCAGGATGGTTGGTCTACCAATGGTGGAGAATTGCTTGTCAGGATATAATAGCTGTATCTTTGCATATGGGCAGGTAATATGATATGCAGTTGGTGTCAATTTCTTTGGGTCTCTAGGATAACTGACCTGGGGGGTGATAAATGAAGCAACTTTCTTACAATATCCTTTGTGTACTTGAAATCAATATTGGAAATTCTGACCAAATAATATATTAGAACTTAGATGTTTGCTAATAGACATAAAATTTTATAACATGGGTTCTGAATTATTTGTTTATTTATGTAGACAGGAAGTGGAAAGACGCATACAATGCTTGGTGAGATAAACGAGCTTGAAGTAAAACCTAGTCCATATCGGGGAATGACCCCACGAATGTTTGAGTTCTTATTTGCTAGAATCCTTGCGGTAATTGTTGCATACTTGTTTCTTATATTTTAGATCACATTCTTTTGGTTATCTGTAAGCAGTTTCACCTTCAAAATGCATATGAATACTTCAGGAAGAGGAAAGCCGAATTGATGAGAGGTTAACATACAACTGCAAGTGCTCTTTTCTAGAGATCTACAATGAGCAAATTGCTGATCTCCTTGACCCATCATCTACAAATTTGCAAGTAAGTGGCCTTTTCATTTTTAAGTTTTGCAATATTTGGTTCTCTTTCTTGTGCTAATTGTCTCTATTTTCAGCTAAGGGAGGATGTTAAGAAGGGTGTGTATGTGGAAAATCTTACGGAATATGAAGTTCACACCGTGGGTTGATATTCTTAGGCTTCTGAGTCGGGTAAGCTGCGATCACTTAATAAAGTTGCATCACTTTTTTTTTGTCTTTACCTCTCTCTCATCATTGCCATGCTTATTGCCACAGGGTTCTGCAAACAGAAGAGTTGCTGCAACAAATATGAATAGAGAAAGCAGTCGTTCGCACTGCGTTTTCACATGCGTAATCGAAAGTAGGTGGGAGAAAGACTCAACGTCCAACCTGCGATTCGCGAGGCTAAACCTCGTTGATCTTGCTGGTTCAGAAAGGTGCTCCATTTGACCATTATATATATATGTGTATATAAAGTATATAATATTTATATACAGCAAAACTCACACTCACTTCTTACCTTTGATGAGCTTAACACTTTTATGCATTTTGTGATCAGTGTCATCAAATCTTTTTTCCTCTACTTACAGGCAAAAAACATCTGGTGCTGAAGGTGAACGCTTAAAGGAAGCTGCAAACATAAACAAATCGTTATCTACTTTAGGGTATGGCAACTTTATGTGGTATCTTTTGCTGTCTTTTTTTTCTTGCTTTGTTTTCCCATTTTTGTTAGATTTTTTTAACGTGAAATCTTTGTGTAGTCATGTAATAATGGTTCTAGTAGATGGTGCTAATGCAAGGACACGGCATGTTCCTTATAGAGATTCAAGATTGACATTTCTTCTACAGGTAAATATAGTAAACCTCTTATTTCCATTTTGTGCAAGATTTGAGTTATTTATCAAAATCAACAATACATTCTCAGGACTCGCTAGGTGGAAATTCAAAAACGATGATCATTGCTAATGTTAGTCCCTCCATATGGTATGTTTAGATAAAAAACTTGTATTGATACCCTTTCACTGACATTTGTGTTTCTTTAATAAGCTGTTTTTCTTGTTTTCTTTTTGTTTTAACGATAAACTCACCATCTTTTCTTTCCATCAGTTCTGCTACTGAAACATTAAACACTTTAAAGTTTGCTCAGCGTGCAAAACTTATTCAGAACAACGTAAGCAAGTTTCTATTTTTGATAAAATGTGGTCAAATTTGCATATTTACTCATGTTCTGATTTGGAAACTTTTTGTCTTGTTTTACATCATGAAGGCTGTGGTTAATGAAGATGCTTCAGGAGATGTCGTGGCTCTTCAACACCAGATACAACTTCTAAAGGTGCTTCTTTACTTTTTATCCTTTTGTAACTTCCAAATTCATTGAAATTGGATCCATAACATAACCACGAGCATGTAGATAATTTAATAGTAAAGTAACCATCTTTTTTATTTTATCAGGAGGAGCTTGCTATTCTTAAGAGGCACAATATATCCAGGTCTTTAACATTTGGTCCGCAAGTCATCGAAGAGGCCAGACAAGAACTTGAAATGGACCAGGACCAGCTAAGAGCTGATAATATGCTTGGACATGAGAACAAAGTCCTGAGGGTTTCTTCTAAACAGGTACATTAAGTAACATTTAGGCAGCTGCATTGTTTCGGTTCTACCTCAGTTCATTAAGGCACAAGATTTTACAACTGTTTAGGTACTGTTTATACCCGTTATTCAACTAGATATTGGAAAGATGACAAATTTCTACTTTATTCCAACCATTTGACATGTTAAGACCACTGTACGGCTATTAGGTATATAGCGATAGCAATGGTATTTTCGTAATTATTTATTTATTTTTTTACTTTGATAAATACCAGGGTTTTGCCTATTATATTTTGTTCTCTAATATATAATAGTTTAAGACTTTTAAGGTAATATATTAATATACAAATATATAATTTATCTTTTAGAAAGCTATCGCTAAATGTTAAATAGCGGTCGCTATTTATCGCTATTCGCTACGTAGCATAGCAGTAAGCTATCGCTATTTATCCTATTCGCTACTGGCAACTATGGTTAAGACTGTGGGTGTATCTGGTATGATCTTGTGAATAGAAAAGATGTGTTTTTGGGTTTTGCTTTCTCTATGCGAGGAGAAATTAATTTGGAATGTCAAGTGAAGGAAATTGATGTAAATGATAATATGGTGATTTGGCATTGTGCTTTTCATTTACATTTATTCATCCTGCTTCTCAGCTGAAATCCTTAGAGACTTCATTGACTGGAGCACTGAGGAGGGAACAAATGTCTGAAACTTCTATTAAACAGCTTGAAGCAGAAATAGAGCATTTAAACCGCTTGGTAAATTGTTTTTTCATTTGTCTTATTATTAGTGGATTTGAAGTTTGTGGTAACAAGTTGAAAGAAACTTAGGATTTGGGGACACTTGTGACCTTAAACATGAAATTTGCTTATAGGTTCGTCAAAGAGAAGAGGACAGCAAGTGCACAAAAATGATGTTGAAGTTTAGAGAGGATAAAATCCATCGAATGGAGTCTCTTGTTGCTGGCTCAATTCCTGCCGACTCTTATTTGGTAGAAGAGAATAACATGTTGACTGAAGAGATTCAGATGCTTCGTGCAAAAGCTGATAGGAACCCGGAAGTCACACGCTTTGCTTTGGAAAACATTAGGCTTCTTGAACAACTAAGAAGGTAGGTTTAGGCATCGTTTGGTAAAAATAAGGTAGCTTATAAGCTTGCTTATAAGTCAGGTACATGTTTGGATGGGCCATAAGCTAGCTTTTTGAAAAAGCTACTCTCACTAGCGTTTTGGTGACTTATGGGAATTATTATTATTTTATTCCAAATATACCCTTGCTACTTTTTACACTACCAGTTTTTAAAATATCTTTTTTTTGGTCATTTTACAGTCAAAAGCTACCTTATCAACTAGTTTTGTCAAATGTAACTTATTCATTAGCTAGCTTATCAGTCATCAACTACCTTATCATCTAGTTTGCCAAACATAGCCTTAATTGGGTTGGTGCATTGGGATCTCTTTTTATTTTGCAAAAAACACTTCCATTTTATCCACTTTACCTGTTATGTTCATATTCTAGTTTTCAAGACTTTTATGAAGAAGGTGAGAGAGAAATGTTGCTGACTGAAGTATCTGAACTGAGGAATCAGGTGCTTGTGAAATCTAATCAAAAGTCTTGATTCCTTTGTTAGTTTAATCTTCATAACTAACATCTTCATTTGACAGTTGGTTCCCTTCCTTGATGAAAACTCCAAGCAAAATCATATGCAAAAGGTACGAGATGAAATTGTTGATATTAATTTAACCCTTTTTGTTTACCTATTATCTTTAGATGCTTATAAGATTTTGAATGACTACAGGAAGCTGCACATGACAAGATAGAAAACAATTCTCTTCAATTGGAGGTTGCTCTCATTCTTTTCTTTATAAAACATGAAAACTTATCATTGGTCTAAATTTGGAACATTTTTCTATTTGATTTCAGTTGGAAAAGAGCCAGGAAGAGTTGGAGAAATGCAGGAATAATCTGAATTCTTGCTTAGAGAAAAATGCAAAACTCTGCAGGGAAATTGCGGATTTAAATGCTTTACTAGAAAAACAGAAGTCTGCAGTGCATGATCATGGTAGTGGTATTGAGGTCATAAAGGTAACATTTACTGTATGAATAAAGATGTCTGTGTGGATTAATCTGTCTGTATAGATTGGAAAGGTTTTTGTTTGGGAGGGTTTTTTCGTAGATGGAAGGAGCATGTTTTTTACTTTGGAGAGACATGTTTGGACAAAAACTTGGCTTATTGCATAAAACCCCCTTCTAAAAGCTTATTGAAGGAGCCACTTTCTATATCATTAAGTCACTACCAAACAATCATGTACAGCTGACCGAATAAGCCATGAGTGCCATTAAGCTCATTAAGCGGTTAACAAACAGTCCCTTAGATACCCTTCTCCACTTCTGTTGGTATGATATGAAACCTTTACCTTGCATGAAGAAGTTATTATAATATGCGGTTGAAGCATTTCATCTCCATTTTGACATAAAGTTTCATTTGAACAATAACACATACTTTTCTCTTTCAGGAGCCCATTTTGGTAGCTACTTCTGTAGGCGATCAGTCACTGCATACAATCGGAAAGACGTCTGAAACTGCAGCTCCTGTTGGTGATGAGTCGTCTCATACAGCTTTAAAGAAGAACGAAGCTGAAGTGAAGTACATTGAAGACATTATGGATCTTCAACTGGAAGTAGACATTTTAAAGATAATTTTGAAGGAAGAAAGGTCATCCCGTGGGGAAACAGAGGAAGATTTGAAATCGACCAAAGAGAAGTATTTGTTGATAACTAAACAATATAAAGATTTGAAGGTGGAGCTCGAGGAAGCAAAGTCTGTCATCGAGGCTCTCGAGACTCAACAACTTATATCTATTAATGAGCTGGAAGATCTTAGAAACAGTAATCAGCAATATGCTCAAATGCTGCATGAAAAAGAGCTTGAAGCTATCTCTATGAACGATAAGATTTCTAATCAAGAATCAAAAAACATGCCACCTTCAAGTGAAGCAGATCGCGTGCAAAAAAAGTTAAGCAAGATGCAGGAGTCTCTTGAAAGAGCTAGGAGAACGAATACATGGTATAAAACCGACCGAGCTTATCAAGCATCGAACGAAGAAGAAATGGACGAAGTGCGGAAGCAAGTTGAGGCCGAAACGGCTGAAGTCATTGTCTGTTTGCAGGAAGAGCTTATCAGTCTTCAGCAGCAAGTAGATGACAGTATCGTGAAAGAAACTGCAATGAAACTGGAGTTGACAAATTTGGAAGAGAAGCTAAAAGTCATGACCGAATGCAACGAAACATTAAGGGAAAACCACGAAGAAAAAGAAAGACAATTGAACAGCTTATCTAAAGAGTGGGACTTTTTGACGAATGAGATCGAGGAGGTTCTTGCCACGGGCCACGAGGCACTTGAGGATGCCTCAAATCAACTTGAAGACATTACGGTGTATGAGCAATTGCAGATGATCATTAGAAGCATCTTTGAAAAGGAGTCTCGGATAAAGGAACTCAACTCATGTTTAGAGGATGCAAGAAGTAAGGGTAATGAAATGGAGGACATGTTGAGGGCTTTGAGAGGGGCAACTTTGGTTATGGCAGAAGCACACCAACATGACTGCAGTGAAAAGGATCAAGTAATCCGTCAATTGTCATCACAGTTGAGCGAGAAAAGTCATATGATAGCTCAGTTGACTAAAGCAATCAAAGAAAGGGAGGAAAGTATCAGGGAGATATCTGTATATGCAACTGGTGCATTTGTGATCGTGAACAGATTTTCCGAGATTAAAGATAGCTGTCTTGTAACACTGGCACAGAAAGAGGCTGAGCTTGATGATTTGAAAAAAGATCACATGGTGAGGAAACTTTTTGATACATATTTTGGTCAAAATTTAAGATTTAGTTTGCATTTTTAGAATTTAAATTTATTGATTTATTGTTGCAGGTGGGTACTGAAAATAGTCAAGGAATCAAGAACAAAGATTTGAATACTTTTGAGGCTGTGAGAAAAGAAGCAATCCCATGTGATCAGAACACTTTGTCAAGCCGTAGGAGTTCAAGGGACCAGGGTCGCAGTAATGGTACGATTATTCTTCTGAAGAAAGAGCTGGAGACCGCCCTTGAGAGTCTTAATGGAGTGAAAACTGAGATGGCAAGACTACGTTCTGAGAAAGAATCGGTTCTGCTTTCTGAGAAGCAGAGTCGCAAAAGTATCGAAGTTCTTGTGCCACAGGTTCTGACATTGCAATCTGTTGTTGATAAATTTGAAGAGCATATTGGAGTAGCAATGGTTTCTTTGGATCGCAAGATACAAACTGTTGAAGAACTTCTACAGGAATCATGCAAATCCTGCTCTCAGAAAAGAAAAGTATGCATCTTCTCTATGATTGACATTAAGTTTTATTTCACCCACAATCTTCTATACCCCATCTAAAGAATGACAACATTTATTCGGAAGATTTAGCTTGTTATTATCATTAGAAACAAATTGATTTGGGTTCACAAAGTTCCTTTATGTGTCTTTGTTAAAGGGTACTTTAGATATATGACAAATAGGCAAAACATGTTGCAAACTGTGTCACGAATTGTTTCAATGTTCATTGGGTGAATAAGTATCATACATACAAGAAAGATGTTTAAACCGTCTTTCAATGTTGTGGTCTCAAGTCTTGTGTTATATATCACTGTATCTTTTCTGTGGTGGCGTTATGTTTTCGAATTGACAGTTTTCTTTAACCACACAGCTTTACGAGCTTGAACTTATGGATGCAAAGGTCAATGCAGCAGAGCAAGCAGCAGAATCTTCTTGTGTTCATGCTAAATTTGCAGAGGCCCAATACACCATCAAAGAAGCAGACGTTATGATCAACGAGCTCTTGATTGCAAATGAAACTATGAAGCTCGACATCGAAACTCTGAAGAGAAACGAGGTCGCTTTAAACGAACGAGAGGGATATGCATAAGGAGAATTACGAAGTCCTTGGACAACGGTTTGAAGCAGACACCATGGGAATGAAGAAAGAAGTAGAGGAGCTTGAGGGTATGATTTTGCAGATTCAGTCTTCGGTTGATGAAGATCTGATGCCAACAGCCTCTGATTTCTTCTCCATGAAGTCTCAGCTTAGTGACTCGAGTAAGTTGATTCAGTCATGGATTGAAGACATCTGGTCCGAGATAATTGCAAAGGACTGTGCTGTGTCGGTCCTACGCGTGTGTCACATGGGGATACTCTTGCAAACGGTAAACGGTCTGAATGCAGAGAATGGTCTTCTTAACCACGGGTTACGCGAATCGAATTCTCTTGTTTCACAGCTGAAAGAACAGAATTGCCGATCGAGAAAAGAGCTAGAAATGTGCAGAGTGCTTCAAGGGAAGTTACTGGCCGACATAAAAAACAGCTTTGATCGGGTTTCAAGGAGTACAGAAGAAACTGGATTGCTTTCCGTGAAGCTTGCCAGTTTTGAGAAAAAGATACTAAGCCTACAGCTTCTTGAGGAAGCAATGCTGGAACGATCGAATCAAATGGGGTCTGAGCTTTCTGTTTTAGTGAAGGAAATGGATGCAATGGATAAAGAAGAAGAGCTTATATCTCTTGAAGAGAAATCCATGGTGGATTTGTTAGCAAAAGAGATTGAGCTGCTTATCGTGTCGTCAAAACTGAAACAAGTGGATTCACAAAGAAATGATCTTGAGAACGAGAAAAACATGGTTCTAGAGAAGTTCAAGGAGAACATGATTCTTTGCAGTGTCGATATGCAATTGATAGAGTCCATCTTGTTGGATAAAGAAGCTGAGGTTGCCGTTCTGCAGAAACATCTCACTGCAAAAGAAAAGGCTCTTGAGATTTCTATGGATCATAGCCTTGCTTTAGATGAAAAAAGCCGAATGCTTGAAATGTCATCATGCAAGCTTGAGAAGCAATTGGAAATTAAAGATACGGAGCTGAGAAACATGAGGCTACATGAGGAGGAGATGAATGCAGAATATTGTGCTGTTTCTCAAGAGTTGGAGGAGATGAAATCTGTGTTCAAACGGCATGAAGCTATTAATGATTTGAGCTCAAAAGAGTGCATTACTTTGTTGAGTACCATGGATATGAAGAGTAACAGAGTTTTTGGTTTATTAAGTGAGAAAGTTGTCTCACTAGAACAGAGGTTTGAAGAAATAAACCAGGCCACTGAAAAGACGTGTATGTTTGTAGAAGAATTCGAGTGTTTAGAGAAACTTGCTAAAGAGGTGGCTGCTGAAAACTTCGATCTTAAAACCGGGTTACACAGGAAGGATGAGGTTATTGAGGGATTAGTATTTGATCTACGCTTGTTGCAGGAATCCTCCTCCAATAAGCAGGATGAAATCGAAGTATTGGCAAATTCTTTGCAGGCTTTAGAGAACGAGCTTGATGAGAATGTTCTAAAAGTCCAAGTGCTTGAAGCACAACTGAAGGAGAAAGTTGCCGAGATCTCCACGCTTGAGGCTGATGTTTCAAGAGAAAGTGAGTTGGTAAAATCGTTGTTCTCCGAGATCCAGACGCTGACTGAAAACGTCAAAGATGCTATGAAAGCGAAAGAGATGACCGAGGTGGAGTTGGCAGAAGCAAAGAAGGCAAACGAGAGCTTGGAAATGGAGCTGGTTCAATGGGAAACCACTCTAGGCGAAATGAAAACGTTGGCTGAATCTAGGACGAGAGATCTCAACGATGTTAGTTGTCAGAATGAAGCTCTCCACTCCGAGCTTTTGGAAGTGAGGAAGGAGTTAGATATGGCACAAGCCCTTGCTGAAGAAAATGAGGCTATTGCTACAGAAGCCAAACAGGTAATTGAATTGTATTTGTTTGTATCTTTACTTGACAAAAAAAACAAACAAACCAAAACAGACCCACTATTATCCAACTCGGAAATAGGCTAATGTAAATGGTCGCTATTGATTCTTTTTTTCACTTTAACTATTTAGATGGCTGAGACAAGTAAACAATATGCTCAAGAGAAGGAAGAGGAGGTGAAACTCTATGAGAAATCTGTGGAAGAGCTGGAATGCATTGTGAATGTCCTTGAGAGCCAGGTGAGCTTTCTTATTGAAGTTAACATGAAAAGTAGTTTGTTTCCTTTTTTCCAGAAAGTTTGCAATTTACATAATCTACAAATTGCTATATCTTGTCTTTGACATGGGTGTTTCAGGGGTTTGATCGATTTCCTTAAACCATGTGCTAAGTCAGATATTGTAATTTTTTAGGACACATGTTAGGAACATGCATTTTTAATGTAATTTGGGAAGTATTTCATAATTGTTTTTGTATATTTAAGGTTGACATGGTCAAAGGAGACGCTGAAAGGCAACGATTGCAAAGGGAGGAACTAGAACTAGAGTTTCATGCCTTTAAACAGCAAATTCATGCCGTCAAAAGTAGCGACATAGACATGAAAAGGTTTGATAATGTAGCTCCGTGATGTACACATTACAAGTTTACAACGAATACTATTGATGTGAATTATTTTTTTTGAAGACCCGTGGCTGTTTTGTTGCATACTTTTGTTGACATATAGCTCTTTTGTCTACAGCCATCTGAATGAGAAAGAGAAATCTCTTCAAGAGGTCCTTCAACGTGTTCAAATTCTCGAAAAAGAGATTGCCTTAAAGGATACAGAGGTGCAAGTTCTTTCATTTTTTTTTGTATGTGGCTCAACTTGTATGTAGATGTGGCTCATAACCGAGTTTTTTTTATTTTATTTTACGATTCTTATACAGATTGTCCAACATAAAGCTCACATTACTGAGCTTAATCTGCACGCTGAAGCTCAAGCTAGAGAGTTTAAACAAACGGTAAGCCAAATCCTTGTTAGTCACTTAGTCCCTCCAGGCACCATCTCGTGAAGAGTTACTTTCAAACTAGAACTTAGTTTCTTTGGGATGCACATGATCAAAGTACAAATGAAGAAACTATCTCTTTATCTAGAAGTGTAGTTAAGGATTGTAAATTTTGACTTAATATCAGAATTTGAATTGGGACTCTTTTCTGGGATTTACTGGATAGTTTTTTCATGTTTTTTCTTATAAATCCTTTATATCATCTGAAAAACAGTTTAAGGCGTTGGGGGCAATGGCCGATCAAGTTAAACCCGATGCTTCCGCTCCTCACATCTCAAATTCACCATCGAAGAAACTAGAAAGAAATGGATCAAGGACACGGGGTTCTGGTTCCCCTTTTAAATGTATCGGGATGGGCTTGGTACAACAAATGAAGTCCGAGAAAGATGAGGAGCTTGCTGCTGCAAAACTTCGAATTGAAGAGCTTGAAGCATCGGCTGCAAGCCGGCAAAAAGAGGCATGATATTTGGATCTTTTTCTCTAAAAATTTCGTTTTTTATTCTTTTTGCAGTTATCATGTGTCTTATATGCATTTGTATTCACAGATATTCACACTGAATGCAAAATTAGCTATGTCCGGGAGCATGACTCATGATGTGTTGCGTGACTTGTTGGGCATAAAGTTGGATATGACTACTTATTCGGTAAAGCTATAAACTTATTTGTTTAACTGATTCCAATGTTTTCTAAAGCTTGTTGGTTGATCTTTAATCGCGGGTGGTTTGTTTGTGTTAGCAGCAGTTGTTAGTTGACGGCCATCATATCGATGAAATAACTGAAAAGGGTCAAGTTTATAATGCTGAAGGACGATTGAAGGTATCCTAGAGGGAGACTTAGGGGACAACCCCCCCCCCCCCCCCCCCCCCCCCAATCCAAAAAAAAAAGATGAAAACTGAGGAATACCTGGTACGGTAACCATTCATCTAGACGGTATGCATACATACAAGTATTTGAAATTGATTTTTGTTTTTTATGCATGTGTGCATGCTATGCACATGTGCATTCCGAACATTTTTCTTCCAAATTACTTGTATGCACATGTGCATACCGTCCAAATGAAAGGTTAGCAGGGTGTTCCTTAGTTTTTCATTTTTTAGCGGTTTTCTCCTGAACATGATCCTTGTTACCTATACGGCTATACCATACATTAAAGAGTTTCATTTTGCGCGTCCCGTTTATGATGCACAAATGCGAATAAATATTGAATATGGAAGTGAGATTTCTTTATTCTTGCAGGAAGTGGAAGTTACCAAGCTAAAAAAACAACTGAATGAGTTGGTCATGGAGCGAAAAGGGTAAACAAAGATTCAAGGATTATGTTTTCTTTTTTTATGTTAAAAATATTAATCTTTTTTTCGCATTCTTAAAACTAGATGGCTGGAGGAAATCGAAAGGAAACAAGCAGAGATGGTTGCTGCACAGGTTCTATTAGAACAACTTCGTCAAAGAGATCGTTTACTTACAACTGAAAACGAAATGTTCAAGGTTTGATAGCCTAAGTAATCTTTGTTTACAATGCTTTATTTACTTTATCTTTTGCTTACTTGCTTTTATGTTTATATAGACCGAAATTTCTAATCACAAGATGAAGGCCATCGAGCTTGAAGCTGAAGTAAGGAAATTATCGGGCCAGCAAAATCTTCAACAAAGAATTCATCATCATACGAAAATAAAGGCAAGAATATATATAATCCAATTCGGTGTTCTCACTTTGGTTTAGATGATTGTTGCTAAAAACAAGAGTTTTTTTATATAACAGGAGGAGAACAATGCATTAAAGACCCAGAACGATGAACTGAGTCGTAAGCTGAGAAAAACCGATGTCGTCCTTTGCCGTGTTAAGGAAGAACTTGCTAATCTGCGTTCAGCCAGCGGGATTAACTATAGTTATGTGGAAAATGAGCTAAAACTCAATGCAAAACTTAAGGTTTGTATCTGAACCATGGTCTTAATTAGGTCCGTTAGCATGAATTTCTAAATCGTTTTTTTGGCTCCAAGAGATCTTAATTAGGGGATGTTTCATTGGTTTTCCATTAAGTCATGTATGGATAAAACTACCCGTGTGGATTAATCTGTCTGTATAGATTCGTTAGGTTTTTTGTTAGATGGAAAGAACGTGATTTCTAATCGGGAGGGGCAGGTTTGGATAAAACATGACTTTCTGCATAAATCTCCCCCTAGAAGCTTACTGAATAAGCAACTTTCTATATCATTAAGCCACTACCGAATAAGCTATGAGTCCCGTTAAGCTTATTAAGCTGCTAACAAATAGATTGACTTATGTTTTGTTAACTGTTACAGGAAAAGGAAGAAGAGAGGGATCAATTAGCACAGAAGTTGGCAGCCATATGTACCAGCATTTTAAAGGTTAGTATCAAGTTTTAGTACGCTTTATATATGGCGAATTGCATAAAAAACGAACGTACTTCCCACTCAATTCTTATTCTGGAAAGATAATTTTAAAAGGTACATTTAAGGGTTTATTGTTAAAAAAAATTGTACATTTGGGGAATGCGCTTTAAAATGCACGTCAAGTTTCACATATATCACGTGTCAAGTACTAAATAGACACAATGACGTAAAAAAATCAATCGTTGTTCATTCCATGCTGTTGGTTTATGCAACATGAAGCATGGTATCCTTCTATTTGTATTCCTGCAATATAATTAATCTAAATAAATGGTCTTTTTAATTATTTTCCGCTACAGGCAGCTGGAGTAACGAGGGCGGCATCTGATGTAAACGTCTCTGCTGCTGAAGAAGCATTGGAGCAACTCCAGACTCGCGTGGACACCCTCGAAAGAGAAACACAAGATCTGCAATATAAGGTATAATAATCAACTATTCTCACTCAGCTCCGTACAACAAAATTGGCTTTATTAGACTACACAAACATATCTCTAAGTGATCTAATAGACTATATTGGGGCTTAATCTACCTTACGGTCGTGTTTCATGTGATTTTTTTTTCATCTAAGGGTAGTATTTAATGTATTGATTAACCACATATATTTGTTTCACAGTGTGATTGTTTGATATGTATTTGGCCCACAATGTGAAACTTTTTGTGTACTTTTTGTTTCATAAAAACGTAAAAAGTGTGCATATTGTGAACCGAATATCATGTGAACAAATACATTGTGAAACAAATATATGTTAATATTCTATATCCTGGTTTTAGATGAAAAAAAAATCATATGAAATAACACATGATGCATTAGTTTTCAGTGTTATCACAATTTCATAAGGTTCTCAAAAGAAGGCCCCTTTAGACTACCTTAAAGGACTTAAGATTATAGGACAAAACAATTGTATGTTATATGCAAAGGTGTTATAATTGGGTGTTAGGATGTATTCAGACACCCTAACAAGTTTTTTACTTCTTAGGCATTGAAGTGTCATATTAGTTATTTTTACTGGAGTTTTATAAAAACTTTTTTCAGATGATGCCAAATTAAAAAAATACTAGATGTTTTATTTAAGAATCGTCCTAAAAGCTTTCTATCAACTTAGTGTATCACCTGTTGTCATATAAACTTACGTTCTATAAGAGCATCTCTAACAACTAATGCTATTTCAAAAAAGTTCTGAGATACGGTAAAAGTTTACTTCATTAGCTATGCTAAACTGTCCCTCTAAATTAGAGAAAAAATGATAAGAGAACGAAGAAATCTCTTAACTTTAGAGATGCTTTATAGCAGGCATTTAGACATTTGACATAACACATAAGCAACTAATGCATTTCAATTGTTTTAACAGCTTAGAATCAGCAACGAACGGATACGTTTGGTTGAACTCATGCCACAAGTGGCTGAGGAGAATCGGCAAAGCAACAATAGAGCATCATCTCGAAGCCCATTTCTTTCGACTTTGGATCGGTGAAGCTTCTTTTGACACTTAACATTCAAGATTTCTTGAAAAAGATTGTGGTCATGTGAAGTTATGTTGTATAGTTTATTGGGAGAAAGCTTTTCACATTTTGTAAAGAGGTGGTTATGGTTGCTGTAATTTTGTAACCTTATAAAATACTAGTTTTTTGTATAGTTGTAGTATATTTGTAAATCAACATTCAAATTTGAGGTTATAAGCAAGCACAGCATTTGTCAATTTCTCACACTATGTTCTCAGTAGCATATGATATTTTCTTATATTTTATATTTGGGAAAAGTCCAAAAAAACCCAACGAACTATTTTATTTTGAATGGTTTAGTCCCTAAACAATTTTTTTGAACAAAAAAACTATTAAACTTTCTCATTTTGAATGATTAAGTTATTAAACTATTCTTTTAAATGAAAAAACCATTAAACTTTTTCATTTTGAATGATTAAGTCCCTAAACATTTTTTCTAACAAAATAAATTATTTAATTTTTAAAAATTTGCTACTTATATATGTTTAACCTAAACTAACATAGTTATATTTTACCTCTAAAATCTTCATAGTTGATTACATGTAATTTTTTTATTTTTATTAAAAGGGGGTAAGTAACCAATTTTTGAAAGTTTAATGGTTTATTTATCTAAAAGAAATTGTTCGATGACTTAATCAATCAAAACGAAAAAGTTTAAGGGTTTTTTTCATTCAAAAGAATAGTTTAGTGACTTAATCATTCAAAATGAGAAAGTTTAATAGTTTTTTTGTTCAAAAAAATTGTTTAGGAACTTAACCATTCAAAATGAAATAGTTCGTTGGGTTTTATTGGACTTTTCCCTTTATATTTTGATGGTTAAATAGCATGCATGTTTACGAAGACAATTTTTTATATTTTAGAAAAGATGTAGGTATACTGACCATTTCACCCCTCCACCCCTCTTGCCACGTCACCTTTCCCTCGAAAAACTATTTAGAAACAAAGGTCGATTTATTTAGATAGAGGCATTGTAAAATCAATCCCGCAAGCCTAGTTCAAGATATGTCATTTTAGAGGACACAACAGAGGAAGATGTCCATCTTGTTCTCTAGATAAGGGTAAACAGACAGATGAAGATACATGTGTCAACTTAGCATCCGGTACTGACTAAAAAAGGATATTTAAGACACATCACACATGGGTCCCACCCCATGGGTACAAGAACGTGGCTTTGCCACTCATGTGAAGAAAAAAGTCAAACCCCTTCTTAAGGGTTTCTCAAGTTCCAACAATAGATAAATGCAAAGAATGGACAAGTAACGAGAATTCAAATTACAAGGGGAAGAGATAAGAAGAAAGAGATGTATATATAGATAGGGGAATGTAAAAAGGGGACAACAACCCTTGACTATTTTGGGCCGAAGCCCGACTAATCCTCGGCAATTTTGGGCCGAAGCCCGACTGCTAAAGCATGCAGCCCGGGGTCGAAGCCCCCGTATCTCCAGAATGCGTCCCCCAGGGCTCGAACTCAGGTTCACCACTATGTAGTGCCCAAGCCTTACCACTAGGCTAACATTCTTTGGTATTTTCTTATGATCTTCTAAACCTATATTCAGTTGAGATTGATTATCTTTTACATAAGTAAATCTTAACGTAGGAAACGAAATTAGGTTGAGTTGAGTATTGCTGAAGGGGCTATAGAGAAGTTACCTGCTCTATCAGGTTGGGGGTGGAAATAAATATTAAAAACAATATAATTAAAAATTGTAATTTATTAATTAATAAAAACAACAATATTACATAAGGTGACCACTTGATGATGATGGTGAATAATTTATTATTTTTTTAATTTTTATGAGAGAAATATGAGAGAAAATGAGAAAATATGAGAGAATAAAAAAATAAAAGAGAAAAATGGGATATATATATATATATATTATTTCCCCTTCCCCTAAATTTGGGTCGGATACATGTAGGATCCGGACATTTTTTTTCACCAATGGGATCGATATATTATTAAAATAAGAGTATATTGTGATGATAAATTTATAGGAGGTTTTAGTAATATAATAGATATTGAAATATCTAAAATAGAGAATTTGTTGATTTAACCTTTTTAAGAGATTTTTGCTTTTGGTTTAATGCTTTTTTAACATTTTGTTTTCTATTTTAGATAACTTATAAGTAATAGCTCTAATATAAAAGATATAAACCCTTTTCCGAAATAAATATGATGCCAAGTTTATACATGTTTGAATGCAAACAATAATTTGATAACTAAAAATAAGATTAAGCTATATCAAATGAAAATCCCACGAGTAATATGATAACTAGCCTTCGACGTGTTTATACGTTACTATTTAGTTTTCCCTCACTAATTTTTCTTTCAGACCCCGCTAATTAAAAAAACTGAAAAGTCTCTTAAAATCAACAAAAAGCTGATAGATCTCTTAAAATCCATCAAAATACCTTTCTAAATCCTTTTAGGCTAAAAATACAACGGACAACTTTATGGACATATAATATACATTAAAAGGGGCCTTACTATAAAGAAATTATGGATCCGCCACTGATACCAAGAGTATAAGCCGGTTCAATAATCCTTATATCCATAAACAACTTTGATCCAAGATCATGATAAAATAGATTTAGAGCATTTTCAACAGCTATGCTAAACTTGAAATTTTGAAGATTTTGTCGCAAATAACTATGTTATATCATATGGTATAATATAAAATAAAAGAGAGATTCTCTGAAATTCGCAAACTCTCTAAAACTCTATATATGTAAAAGAGAAACAATATTTTATTATTTTTTATCGATAAGAGACCTTGAATTTGAATGTGTACAAAAGAAAATTAATATTTTATTAAAAATATCAAATATTTTAATATATAGATAAAAATAAAATTGCTTAAATAAAGTAGCTATTGAAACTAAATCTAAATTCCTTTTAAAGATTTTTGCAGATATCTTTTTAGGAAAAAAGGTTTATAACGTAGCTGTTAAAATGGAGAAATAACTATTTTCCGGAAAGAAAATCCACAAATTATTGCTAAATAAATAAAGAAACTTTAAGGTGGATTTTGATGGAATACGGTGATGGATGATAAGTGGTTAAAATGATTAAGATGTCAAAATGGTTTGGTGATGGTTGATAAGTGGTGAAAATGACTCTTATGATATAATAAAAAATAAAACATGGTTGTTTTGTAATTGTTAAAAATAAATTTTGAGCTTTGAAGGGTTAAAGGACATCCAAAATACAAAATCATTCGGGAGAGTTTTTGAACCATTAAGAGGCTTGTCGTCTATTATTAGTGTTGTGATGGAGTGGATGAGGCTTGTGAGGTTTATAACGTCTATTCTAACCCGAGTTTGAATCCCTTTATTTGTGGACATTTACAAAGACGAATGTTTTAGCCTTAATTTTGTCGGAATTAGTCGGAACATAAGTTTGGATACCAAAGGAGTATTAGCCTAGTGGTAAGGCTTGGGCACTGCATAGTGGTGAACCCGAGTTCGAGCCTGGAAGACGCATTCTGGAGGTACGGAGGCTTCGACCCCGGGCTGCATGCTTTAGCAGTCGGGCTTCGGCCCAAAATTGCCAATGATTAGTCTGGACCCAATGTGATACTCTTAAAAAAACATAAGTTTGGATACTCTTAAAAAAATGCTTAATGGAACTATTCAGCCCATTGTGTAAAGTTGTAAACTACAAAAGGGGTTTATATGAACGATTTGGGGTTTATTAAACTAAACCCTTCGTCCGCCATTGCTTTCACCTTTTGCGCTCCACCATTTCATTTCATTTCTCTAAAAGCAACCAAAAAGAAGATCAATTTCGATATCAGCTTTCAGGAACACAATCGATTTCAAGTCTAAACTCTCGATTTGGTACATTAATTTAGGTGTGACTTTTGATACTTCTGTTACTTTAATCCGAATTTCAACCTGCATTTTAGTAAATTAGGTGACTTTTTGATAATTGATGAATAATCTGTTTGTTTTTAGTGTTATTTGTGTAGAAAATGAGCTCGATGGTTGCTCTGCGTTCCATTTTTATGGATGGAGGTTG
This sequence comes from Centaurea solstitialis, assembly GCA_030169165.1. Taxonomy (NCBI): domain Eukaryota; kingdom Viridiplantae; phylum Streptophyta; class Magnoliopsida; order Asterales; family Asteraceae; genus Centaurea; species Centaurea solstitialis. The sequence goes on from CM058043.1 coordinate 34,036,057, forward strand.
TTTTTCCAGGTTTCAGGTTCGTATTATTATTACTACTACATATTTAATCAAATTATCATCCAACTTATTATTAGGATTCAGTTTTATATTTCGGAAATTTAGGGGAGGGTTCAAATGAAAACTCAAATCTAACCGCAAACAGAAGGAAAGTCGAAAGCGCGCCACGTGTCATGCTCGGTCTGGATAATACCGTATTAGTATTATTCAGACCAAATGTTCATGCTTTATTCAAAACGAATAACACAGTTATTCAGTTTGAATGCTGCATGAACCTTCGTCCTTTCGGTCTGAATAATTCAGGCTGAATGTGACACGTGGCACGCTCTCGACTGTCCTTGTGTTTGCAATTAGATTTGAGTTGGCAGCAGCCGAACTTTCGTCTGGAGATTTAAACCTAGTAATCTCACACTAATTTAGGCATCAAAATTCAAAAGTAGTATTTGGCTTCTTATGTGGAAAAGATATTTTAATAGGCGTTAACTGCACAATTTGAATTGAATTATAGGATGAATCAAAGTTGCTTAAAGCTAGGAAAATGCCGGTTCGGTGTTCGGTGGTATCAGCTCAGAAACTGGATAAGTCTATCAAAGTTGGTATTCTTGGAGCCAGTGGGTATACTGGTGTAGAGGTAAATTCAATTACTCTTTTGAATTTCTTTTCTATTGTTTAGCGGTTAATATGATGTTGTTTCGTTACTAATTACTTCCACGGTATACATCTGACGTTTGTAAGGCATCATACCTATCTTGATTGCACCAATTTTGGCTAAATTTTGGCATCATTTAAATGCTTTGGTGCTGTAACTTTCTCATTTGAAGTTGTTTAAGTGGTTATGGAGATAGAAATGTGCCCAACTTTTATACATCTAGTCATTAAAAATTTCTGAGTTTAACTATAAAAAGTTCTCTTTTTTTTTTTCAGCTTATTAGATTCCTTGCAAACCATCCTTACTTTGACATTTCTCTGATGACTGCTGATAGAAAAGCTGGTCAATCAATTGGATCAGTATTTCCACATCTGATCGCACAGGTATGCATTTGCTATAGGTACCTTGATATGTATTTGAACACACACACACACATATACATACATATGTTATAACTATCCTTTGTGTATTAGCTTCATTTATCTTGGCATTAGCTACAACCAATCATTCACACCTAATCAACGAAAAATTGCATTTCCCACCATAAGATTTTAACGGTTAATAAAATACCAGCTGCTAAATTACGAATAACACACACACACACATATAATAAGAAATATCGCTTACCGATAGTGCATAATATTACTACATTAGCTTCGTTTATCTTGGCTTTCATCAAAGACAAGTTTGCATTCCTAGATAATTTTCTAGTATTTTCCTACATGCCTACTGTGGAGAATGCATGCTCTTATTAATCGTCAATGCATTCATAATTCATATCCTCCAAAAAGGCCTCAAATAGGCCATACTGGGATGTGGCTGCTTGTACTTAAACAGTTCTTTCTAAGGACTTCATCTCACCATCTTAAAGTAATATTCATAATTATAAGATTGTTACTCCGTATTTCCTGAATTATGACTAATTTGCACAATGTTTTTTCTGTCTTCTGAAGACTGTCATAACAACAATGCATGGTTGCTTCTACGTTTGCAGGATTTGCCGGATTTGATTGCGGTTAAAGATGCAGATTTTTCCAGCGTAGAGGCTGTCTTTTGTTGTTTGCCACATGGCACCACAACAGGTTTTCTTCAGTTTTATATCACCATCTTCAATTCCAATATTCTTGCAAGTTACTGATTGAAGTTTTATCTTGTATAAAATCTTATACGTAATCTTATTGCAATTTGCAGGAAATTATCAAAGGTCTTCCGAATAGTGTAAAGATTGTTGATCTTTCTGCGGTACGTTTTGACAAATTCTAGTTTTCTGCTTCAACATTTAGTAGGGTCTTCTGTATTAGGAGTATTTGTTGATAATAAAGCTTTTTGCAGGATTTCAGATTACGAGATATCAATGACTATGGAGAATGGTATGGCCAGCCTCACAAAGCAACAGAATTACAGGTCCAAATTATCCATTATATCTTTACCGAAAATGATAACTACTAATCGATTCCATTTCTTAAAAAAATATGGTGGAAACGATAACGCCCCAACCAACTTCTAAGGCTGGTCTATAACCTACTAATCAACTTAAAATCATGGTGGAAGTTGTTGGTAGCCCATGACTTTGAGCTTATAAGGAGCTCATAGAAAATTACTTTTATATCCATGTAGGACGGGTTGTTACAGAAACTTGTGATATCTGGCATGCCTTTTGGGCTATGCCATTATTTTTAAAATGGTAGATGTCTTTTTTGTTTCTATTTACTACGCTAGCTTAAGATATGTAGTTTAGAGTCTTTTTGCTTCTGTTTTGCAGAAAGAAGCTGTTTATGGTCTCACGGAGATATATAGAAACAAGATCCAAAGTGCACGGCTTGTTGCAAATCCTGGATGTTATCCTACTACTGTTTGCCTCCCACTTATCCCCTTGCTGAAGGTTGGTTTCTTGTTCTCTTGTATGTTCTAAGGATCTTCACATTAGTACATAGAAATCATGAGGTAGGAAATGAATCAAAAGAGGTATCTCCTTTGGTTCATTGTAAAAAAATATTATATATATGTATGTATATAGACTCGGTTCAGGGGAAAAACACAAAAAATGCAAGTGTACATAAAAGTAACTGAAATTTTTTATTTAGTTTCTATGCACGTGCGCATATCATGCGCATGTACAGAGGAATGGTTATCAGTGTGTTCTTCAATTCTTAAAGTTTTTGGGGTTTTCCTTGAACCTGACTCTATATATATTGAGTGAGGTTCAGGGGACCCCCCCAAAATGAAAATGTTTCCTGTGCACATGTGCATACAGGTAATTGAAGATGTTTAGTTTCTATGCACGTGTGTATAGTGGAAAAATTACTTATGAATTACGTGTATGCATCTGTGCATGTCGTACAAATGCCTATATATATCTAGAGAGAGAAAGGTTCAAATGAGGAACATATCAATTTAAGAGAATGTGAGAAGCAATCTCATCCACTCATCCGGTCAATAAAGGCGGCTTTGAATCCCCCCCCCCCCCCCTCTGTCTCTCTCTAATAATCTCTACCCTCCCATGAATCGCGTCAATCCTCCGTTATCACGTCCACCGTAACCGAAGATGAGTGGCTGAGATTGCTCCTCACGTTCTCTTAAATCGATATGCTTTGGATTATAGTCTTAATACCTTCCGGTTTTCTTATGATGGCAGGCCAACCTTATTGCATTGCAAAATATCGTAATTGTCTCAAACTCTGGAGTTAGTGGAGCAGGTTATTTATCTGAACTCTGGCTTCCTTTACATATATATACAGAGCCAATTGCAGCAGTTGAAGAGTGTTTCTGTAAAATGCTTGGGTAACCCTTGCAGGACGTAGTGCAAAAGAGGCGAATTTGTACACAGAAATATCTGAAGGGATATTTTCGTATGGCATCACCAGGCATCGTCATGGTAAGTTGGCTATTTCCAACTCGGGATAGGACAGTACAAAAACTTGTTTTCTCATGTTTGGCACGACACTGGACTGAGACAGGACAAGATCTGAGTGGGACAAAAAAAAATTCTGACCCACCAAAATAGGTGGAACAAAAATCATGGAGATGAGACAAGATTGGTAAATTACTAAACTACCCATGTCTAATTAAACCCTATAACCATCCAGAGTTCTTTCAGTTGCCCACCTCACTCTCGTCAGTCCAGTGCGATCCCGTTTGCGTACCAAACACACGTCAAACCAATGTATGAGGTGGTAATCGGGTTTTTGCTTCTGGTTTGGTTTCAGTGCCTGAAATTGAGCAAGAATTATCAGAGGCTGCAAATTCAAGAGTAACCATTAGCTTTACTCCAACATTAATGCCAATGGTAATTGTTACTTCACATTTTAAATAAAAGAGTTCTGGCCTCTTTTTGGTGCTTATTTTGATGATTTATCCGATTGGTTGTACCACCTGATCCCAAACATTAATTGGATGGTTGGGCAAATCAAACTTATGCTTATTGTCAACTATTTAACTCTAATTCTAGAGCCGAGGCATGCAATCAACTATAAATGTACAAATGGCTCCTGGAGCTTCAGTTGAGGATTTGAAGCAACACTTGACAGGCTTCTATGAGGTAATACTTTTTCTCTTTTTGTAGAAGATAAAGAAACAATTGTAACCATCTGGTCCTTCAAATGCCACTATTACTGTCATTGGGTAAAATTCATTTAAGAACCGTAAATATTTTGAGAATCAACTATTCATGATGAATAAACCTAAATATTCATCATGAATATCATGCAATTTCATCATTCATGATGAATATAAGGAATATCCATCACCATATTCATCATTAATAGCTGGTTTTCACAGTTCTCAAAATATTTACAGTTCTCAAATGAGCCTGCCCTTACCATTATTGTAGCATGCTTCTCTTCTGCTCCTTTACTTGCCGTCACTTTTACCATTAGTGTAGAAAGTTCATTTAGTAACTGTGAATATTTTGAGAACCAACTATCCACGATGAAGAAACCTCAATATTCATGAGTATTATTCATCATGAATATCATGCATTTTCATTGTTTATCAAGAATACCCATCACCATATTCATTGTGAATAGTTTGTTTTCACGGCTCTCAAATGAACCTTCCCCTACCATTATAGTAGCATGCTTATGTTCTTTATGTTATGTTTTTGTAGAAGGAAGAATTTGTAACTGTGCTGCCAAATGATTCAGCTCCACACACGAAATATGTTCAGGGCTCCAACCGTTGTCATATAAACGTTTTCCCAGATCGCATCCCGGGGAGAGCAATAATCATCTCTGTTGTATGTCATCCTTCGTGTTACAAAAAAAGAACTTGCTGATTGTTTGCGAATTATTAGCAAATTTCATAAATAAATAAAAAAACTTTATTGCAGATCGATAATCTTGTAAAGGGGGCTTCTGGTCAAGCGTTACAGAATCTTAACTTGATGATGGGACTTCCGGAAAACACTGGGCTCAGCTGCATGCCTTTATTTCCTTAGCTGAAGCACTACAAGAATTCGAATAGTAAGCATGTGATCTCAACTCACTTGGGCTTTGGGTTGTTTATTCATTAAGCTGTCTGTATGGATTACGTCATTACGCTAAACTGCTCTTTGTTTGTTGTGCTGAATAAACAGTCTAGTGAGCGATGTCATCCAGGAAAGATGGTTAACATATGATGGTGAATCCTGACAAAGCATGGGTCATATGTTTCACGTTCGTTTTGCAGAGTTATTATTCATATTGAATCCAGGTCATCCAGGAAAGATCGTAACCATCGTGTTGCATTAGATGGAATTGTCATCATTTGGTAATCTGATCCCTGTTGTTTGTATGGACTTGTTACTAAGATCGAATCATGAGTTTGTTTTCAAGATTCTCTTTTTAATTATTAGCTTAAGGACATAAATACTTTGGCGTGTTAAAGAAATACTTCCTCTGTCCACTGGATATTCGGTTGGATTTGCTGGGAAAGAATGGAAACATTCAAACATGTAGGCAAGGACTTGAAGCCTCATCACACCAACTTTATTTCGAAGCCCGGTTAAGGTCCAGTTTGATAGCCCTAGAAAAGCCCGATCCGGGGAGCGAAACAACCTTGCTTTTTCTTTTTCTTACTGGAAATGGGCTTGGAAGGCTTGGGCCTGGGTTTGAAAAAGCCAGGGATTGTGCATTCTTTACTAGCAATGCATTCAAGATCAGTTGCATTATCTTTCTGAAATCAGTATGCCTATTCATGGCTGTTGATCTTGATCGCTTACAATCATGTTTGACTAGATGTCAAGTAAAGATGGACACCGGTTGGGTTGACCGGTTTGGAATATGAACCCAACCCAACCTCACCTCAATCGTGCGGGTTGGGTTGGCTAGGTTTGAATCAAAGAGAATAGGTCGATCATCAACGACTGTTTTCGATGTTCTCAATTGGCCTTGTTTTCCTCAAGTTTTGTCCATTATTTTGCAACCAAGCATAAATCAATCGTTGTAGTTAACACGGGGTATTTATGTGGTGATCTCATTGGAATATTTATTTAAGTTATGTTTACCAAATGGTACGGTCTGAGAATCTTATGTGGTAAAAACGATGAGAGAGATTAAGGTTTCGGTTACTTGACACTTACTCAGTAAGTGTTACCGGGTCAATTTACCTTACAAATTCAACATGACAAGGACTATAATCTTACTCAGTAAAAGCGATTATATGAACCGAGAGTCTTACCCGGTAAGTGAGACTTACAAATCTTATCGGGTAAGCGTTTACCGGGTAAATTGTTGCATACGATACTTTTTTAATCTACTAGATAAGTGAGGATAAGTGAGTGCTTATTCGGTAGTGCATAAAAAATATTTTGACGTGGTGGGATTTAACAGGGTAAAAGATCTTATTGGTTAAGTAATTTCGTTCATCGATTATAACACGAATTGGATCTGTGGCGCAATGGTAGCGCGTCTGACTCCAGATCAGAAGGTTGCGTGTTCGATTCACGTCAGGTTCATAATTTTTTTCCTCCTCCTCTTAAAAAAGTAAATTACAAGTTTAGTCCTTGTGGTTTGGTGAAAGTTATATATCTAGTCTCCGAAATGAAATAGTTACAAGAATGATCAGTATATTTCAATTTCATTACGGATCAGGTCCTTTCTGTTTCCACTAAAAATCCCTAAAATGGCCCACATATTTATCCAGGTGAGAAATGTATTTATCTTTTTTCTCCTTCATTCTATTTTTTTATATTTTTTTTTTCTAATTTCCAACATTAATCCTCCATCAACATTGATTGTTATTTATGTTTGTATTTAACAGAATCTCTTCATTTTCCCTGTCTACTTTACATCTTCCAATACTTTCATACTATAAATTATGAGGATCATCAATTCATCTTGGTTATCAATTTTTATGTAAACTTTGAGAAAACTAACAAGAGGTACACATCTCTTTTACCTTTTGTTGGGATTTTAAAGTTGTTTTTGTTTACTTATATCACTATATCTTCTTTGTTTTTTTCCCCAATGATGGAACCAATGTATTGTATTTACCAATGGTTCTAGAGTTTTGATAGATGATTCAATCATGTAGTCTTGAAAATCTAACGATTTTGTATGTAGCTTCATCAAAATTCAAATGTGTGGGGAGAAATCACCATGTATGAGGTGACACCTTCTAATGCCTAGAATCTCTTCTTTTTCTTTTTCTTAAATTTCTCTATTTTTGTAATGTTTAGTAATTTTAATCTATTTCATTCATCCTTTACTCATCAAACATATGTTAGAGAATATATACACACACATACACCAAGTATTTAAGACGAATTATTTGTTTTTTAATGTTGAGTTGTGTTAACAATCGTGTATTGATTTTGCAAGATCCATCCAATTGTAAGCTAAGATGGGTGTTCCGCTAAAAAGGAAGTTATTGTTTTTTCTCCATACATTTTTCAGTAACAATGTTTATGTTTTATTTCATGTTTTATACAAATTATATATTGTTGTTGATGTTTCCATATATGTTTTCTTTGAAATTTGTTTTCTTGCTTGATAGTGGTTTTTTCAGCGGAACCAATGGTGCAATATTGACAGCGATTTTAGAAGACAAGATACAATATATAATATAATTGTAATAAGTAATCTTCGATGGTTTTTGTATTTTAATTCAGGTTTTATTTCGAGAAAATTAATTTGGTTATACATTCTTATACTGTTGTTGGAGCTTTAAAGCTCTTTTTTGATATCTTTTTGTTTGAACATCACATTTGTTTGATATCTTTTCACCAATCCTTATAATACTCATCGTAACTATAATCAACGGTATCACATATTTCTTTTATTATTTTTAGTCAATAATAAAGTTTGATATACGTTTGCTATAAAACTTATTAATTATACACTAAAAGAAGAATAAACGATGATAAGGTGGATTTATATCAAATTGAATATTGATTCATATTATTTATAATACTTGATACATGATTATCGACCAATATAACTTAAATATTTATTTTTAATTTTATTATCATCGCGCAACGCGCGGTGCCAAAACGTTCATTGGTACAATTTAATAGTGACAAATCAATGTAAATAAATAGTAAAACATACACTAAGATTATAACTCGATAAAACAACAAGTTAACGATTAAAAATAAACATTATAGTTTATAATGTGCAATACGCATCATTCATAATTTTTTTGTTATGTTTTTTAAAACCAAAGGAATATCATATTATATATATATATATATAAAGATATTGATTATATTCTAATTCGATTTACATATTTAATTTGATTTAATCTAAAGTAATAATAGAGTATGAATTAATTTATATGTATTTGTGATTGTAATAAATAGTTTTATTTAATCTAAAGTAATAATAGAGTATGAATTAATTTATATGTATTTGTGATTGTAATAAATAGTTTTTTTCATCTAATATATTGATTCTTCTAATTTAAGTGTGTATATATTGCTTTCATATTTTCTTTTACACATATTACTTTATTGACTTTATTTTTTATTATATCTTATTGTAGCAATTTTATATTTTGTGTACTAATTCTAATTAAACATATTATTTATTTAATTATGTTTTTAGGTGATATTAAACACGGTAAGTGTCTCATATATTTAGAGAATTAATAATAGTATTTAACTATATATTGATTATAATTGTCTTTATTTTATATTAATTATAATTTCATTTATATCTATTGACTAATTTTCATAAGATTTATAAGGTTTAGTATTTTTTTTATAATGACTTCAATTATTTATCGCATATTTTATTTTGGAATTACAATTTCACATGAAAATAGGTCTAATTGACATATATATATATATATATATTATGTTTATATAGGAGTAATGAAAATAGTATTTATACAAATGAATATATATGGCATAATCTACCGTTTAGTATTTTAAACAATACATATAATAGTATTTTATAACAATACAAATGAATATACTCACTTTAACGGGCTACCGCGCAACACGCGGTTTTGCCACTAGTAATTGGTTATTTTACTCTTCTTATTAAATTCCCTAAAGTGGCCCCATAGTTATTTAGGCAGGGTGGAGCCAAGATTTTCTATGAGGGTGGTCCTTTTATTTCAACCATTTTTTCTTAAAGCCACCGGTTTAAGGGGCCCTTAACCCTAACAAGTACCCGGTAACTGGATACCGGTGAGAATCTACACCAAACATTAACTTATTGAGTATAATTTTATCAATCAAAACAGTGTTGAATGTTGTAATAATTTAACGGGTAATGGCTATCATAGTCGTCATCATCATTACTGAGTAAAACTCTCGTCCTTGTCAACGAATACAAAATGAGGTTGTGTTTGAATTGAAATAGGTAATTGATCAAAATGAGCAACCAAGGAGCTGATTACTAATCGGTTACCAGGTAAGCACTTACCGATATCATTTACCTTATTATTTAAGATTGACAAGCACCGAGAAACCTACCCGGTAAATGACAAGGCAAGATCAAGGGTCTTACTCGATAAATATAGGAAATGACTCTTATCAGATAAGCGCTTACTGGTTTAAGATTCTTATCAATAGTTATTTTCATAGCCAAAAGTACTAGGTAATAAAATAAATGAAAGTAAATCTTCTACAAATAAGTACTTAAAGCATAAGAATTTGGAATGCAACATCTAAGTTTTAATAACAAGAAAATGGTTCCCCACAACACATTTAAGTAAATTGTAATTTTTAATAAACTAAAATATAAAGTTATTAAGTATCCCAGCTGCAACTGTTAAAGGAAGGGGATGTAAAATAGAAAAAATATACTTCATTATTTTCAATATCAAAATGTGTGATCCCCTTCTTTACTATATTTAATGGGAAAAAAAAAAATACAATGGGGAGGGTGTTCCTTTGACCACCCAAGGCCAAGGCTACCTCTGTCATTGTATTCAGGTGAGGGTTTAATTGGTTATTTTTCTCTTCTTATTATTTCTTCTTAATCTCCTCTTTCCTCCACCCATAAGAATACTCTAAGAAGCCAAACAAAAATCATCAGTTTTTTTTGTGTGCATAAATGACCAAAACCTAACATGAAGTTATTTAGTTGATCACAATTTACCATTTGATTCACATGAAGTTAACTTTAAAACAAAAGAAAATGTTTAGAAAAATCCAATGAACTTTCTCATTTTTAATGACTAAGTCTTCAAACTGGTTATTTGAATGTGAAAAGCATACACTTTCTCGTTTTGAATGAATAGACTTTAAACAATTTTTTGAATAAAAAATATAGGATTTTATTACCTACAAATTTTAACAAGAAAAAAGCATGCACTTATAACCGACTATGAAAATTCTAAAATAAGAAGAAACCTATATCAGTTTACGGTCACATAAATCTACACCATTTAAACTCCTTGCAAACTATGGCATTGCTCCCTTTTGTTTCCCATATCGTCTATCACATTGTTGACCCTTGCTGCCGACCTATCTTTTATCCACCAAAAGAAGGAAAATCAATAGATAAAAACAAATCAATGACATGGACCAACATGGAACACAATATGGACGATAGGCAACAACGAGGGGTTACAAGGGGGACTACATGGACGGAGCTTGTAGGTTCTCACGATGGCACGTGCCACCGTATTATTTCTCCAACGAAGAGCAAAAGAAATTAGTTTTGTGAAGGTGGCAACCATATCGTTTCGGAGGGTGCTACCGTATCGTTTTAGAAACTTCTAAAGGGTGCACCGGAAAACCAAAAGTAATCTTGAAATGATCCAAAAATCAAAAAAGTTCTCTGGAAATCAACCGAAAAAATCAAAACAGCTATCCAAATCAACAAAAAAAAACATAAAAAATTTCTTGTAATCAACCAAAAACTTAATTATATGGTGTCACCGTTTGAAAATTATTCTGATTCCGTCCCTAAAAGGGGGAGTGATGTCCTCATTTACATGGGATTTGAATGCATAGAGTTTGGGAAGTAAGTTTAGGGCTTCTTTGGAGTAAAACCTCTTATTGGTTAAGTGATTTAATTCATAGATTATAACATGTATTGGATCTGTGGCGCAATGGTAGCGCGTCTGACTCCAGATCAGAAGGTTGCGTGTTCGATTCACGTCAGGTTCATAGTTTTTTCTTCTTCTTCTTTTTAGTCCTTGAGGTTTGGTGGAAATTATATATCTAGTCTCCAAAATGAAATAGTTACAAGAATGATGCAGTATATGTCAATTTCATTACGAATCAGGTCCTTTCTGTTGTTTCCATTAAAAAGATTCCGTAAAATACCCCATCTATAAATGCCATCTTTTTAATGAAATACCATTAAAAATAACTATATTTTAAATGATTAAGTGTTTGGATAACCTTTTTGTATGAATGAAAAATCATTAATTTTTTTTATTTTGAATATTTAGTCCATGAACTATTGTTTTTGAATGAAAAATTGTTTAAATTTCTTATTTTAAAGGATTAAGTCTCCAAATACTTTTTTAATGAACATTAAAATTTTAGAATTTGGTTATCTACATCCTATTAATAGAAGAAAAGTCTACGAACGACTGAGAAGGTTTTAAAGTAAAAAAGAAACTTAAATCAGCTTTACCATTCCCAAACCTTACACCATTGAAATCTCTTGCAAACAATGGTGTCACTCCCTTCGCACCATCATAGTCCGTTCCCCATATTGCCTATCATGTTGTTGGCCTTATCGTCGACCTTCTTTTTGATCTATTTTTTATTTACCAAAACATGGATAATCAAAAGATAAAAAGAAACATATCAATAAAAGGGAGATCAATGGCAGGGACCAAGAGTGTGATAGGCAATATGGAGAACATACGATAGGGTGACAAGGGTGATACCAGTATTTGCATGGGGTTTGAATGCGTAGAGTTTGGTAAAGAGTAGTAACCAATTTTTAGAAGTTGGAAGGGTTTTTTTTTGTTTGAAAAAAGAGAAGTCCAAAGACTTACGGGTTGTTAACCTGGGTAAGCGCTTATATGTATCATTTAACTTACAATATTTGTTAATTGAGCCTGGAAACCCCCTAGAATCTTACTCAATAACAAATAACAATGACCAAAAGTCTTACCCGGTAAGTGATAAAAATGACGCTTACCCAGTAAGCACTTACAGGGTTGAAGACGCTTACGATAAGAAACATACGGGTAATGTCCTTGTCAATAAACGCTTACTGGGTAAACGTTTGATAAACAGCTTCTTAGTTATTCGAAATAAGAAAGTTTAATGGTTTTTCTACAAGGAAAAAAAGGAAAGACTAATCATTCAAAATACTGAAAATAGAATGATTTCAATATCATGCAAAATAGAGAAAATAAAACAAGGTACAGCATGCCTTTCAGGTCTAAAAAAAGCCAACTTTTTTTCATCATTAACCAATACAATAGTTGTTTAACAGACAGCTCCAAATAACATTATCTATTTCAAACAAATATTGGAATTCATAGCAACTGTTCTTTTTCTTGTTGTCACTTGGCCAAACATGTTACAACTTGATTCTTACCGAACCAAACAGACCCAGAATATCCCACCCACACAGATGCACAATCTCACGAATATAGATTTGCAGAAACCGAGAGGCTTTCACCATTTCCCTCTGCATTTCTTTTCCTTTTTCACGTGTGATCGTAAGTAAGCCTCTTGACCGATTGCTGGAAGGTTCAATCCCGTTATGAAACAGAGTACGAAATCGATCCATCAGCCAAAGCTACCAGATTGCTCTCCTGAAAATCCGCTGCCATATGAAGCAGATGCAGTTTGTACACTACCATACGATGCAGCGGCAGCACCACTAGCCGCTCCACTTGGTGCACCACCGGCACCGACTCGGGCTTTTCTAAGTTGTCGAATCTTGAAAGCATCTTTAGGTAGCGGTTGGCTTTGAACGGTGCTACTCTCGTCATCATCTTGCCCTACACAAGTTAAGTCATCAGGAATGTTATTTATTTCACAACTCGTGATGAAAGTTGTATATGAAAAAAGGTTGAAATGTTGTTTTTACCATCTGGAAACGTAGAGTTCGCATTTAACAACTAAGGCTATTTTTGGCAAATTAGCCGATAAACTAGTTATGTTTGGTAAAAATTGGAGTACTTGATAAGTTAATTGACAATGTAAAATGACATAAAAAGACATGCTGATTTATTTATTTTTTGCAACGAAAAGACATGCTGAAATGCTACTAGAAGTAGTTTTTTTACAAATAGTTGACAAATTCCGTATAACTATCTCTTTGGTCAAACCTCACGATTTCTAGGAGATGCTCATAGTAAAAGCTGTTTGTGACATGGCAAAGTTATTTAAGAACCGTAATTATGTGTGTGTGTGTATACATATGAAAAGTTGATAGAAAGGAAGAAGTTATGACATACTGTCTGCATCTTTTCTCTTCCCATGTTGTCTGTCCCTCGGTTTGAACAAATGGGATTTGCTTGAACCAGAAACGTCGCTTGAAGCAGGTGCGGCTTGCGGCTGAGTCGCTAATTTCCCAGGTTCCCCCATCGGTATAGTGCTTTGTAAACATATTGATAGAACGTAATCAACATCAGGGAACGGGCCTATACCATTTTCAAAAAAAAAAAAAAAACCATCGAATTCAAGACCCCATCACAATTCACAAAAAGCCTATAACAGTTGGAATCATGCTAATCTCAAAATTAAAATGTCAACACATTTGATTTTCAAGTCAAAGTGAATGTAATTGACCAAGATAATCAGTTAAACATGAGTAAAGAGAAATATGAATAAAAACGAAAGTTCAAATAAGAGCCACAAACATTTAGAGAACCTAGGAACCAATTATTTCAATAATCATTCATAATGAATAACCCCTAAATATTCATCAGGATTTTCATTATTCATGTTCATGATATTCATCATGAATAATTCATGAACAATTGGTTCCCAAGCTCTCAATATATTTACGGTTTTCATTTGAACATGAATAAACACTACTAATGATAAAGACATTAGATCGGTTACCCTCTGCAGCAGGCAAACTTGCTATAAAAGCTGCCAAAGCAGGTGGCAAGGGTTTTGGAACGGCATTAGGAACAGGTGGCACTCCACCAATGGTCAAGGACAACGCATTAGAACTAGGCAACGTGCTAGCAGTTGAAGGAAGAGCAGTAGTGGTTAAACCTGAAAAAAAAAAAACCATAAACACATAAATCAGCAGAGCAGATAAATATGAGGACACCTTTGAAGAAATAGATGGGTACTAAAAACAAACTTTTATTTAACAAATCCTATTTGATTACAAAATGGTATTATTGTTTCAGTTTTTATCGTAGCATACCAGGCTTTTGTCGCGGGTCGTAGACCACCATTCTCGAGGTATCCGGATAGATAACTTTAGAGGATATGTTTGAATTCGACATTTGTACCGGACTTTTATCTGCGTTTGGAACAGCAAGTATGATCAGTAATTATAGGGTCAGGTTCAAGGGAAATTTTCCAAAAAAGGGAAAACTGAGAAACACCCTCGTAGCCCTTCATCTGGACCGTATGCACTTGTGCGTAGAAGTAATTTGTAATATGCACATATGCATAGAAGTAATTCGTAATATGCAAATGTGTGCATAATGCACATGTGCATAAAAACCAAAAAACAACTTAATTTACTTCTAAGAACAAGTGCATATGGTCCAGATGGAGGGCTATAAGGGTGTTTTCTTAGTTTTCCGGGTTTTCTAAGAGTTTCCCTTGAACCTCTCGCAGTAATTATATAACGGTAACTGTAACTAAAGATACTTTAACTTGTATAAGGTACGATATTAACTACAAAACCTGCATCATTTCCCAGAGTCGATTTCTCAACTTTCTTGTTTGCATTACTTGAAAGCCACTGAAACGAAACAAAAATTCAAAAGTAAGCACCCACTTTCCAATTATACCCACCATGAGATGGACAAATTCATTATTCCCTCCATGATTAAGGGTAAAATCATCATTTTTACTCGATAAATGTGTGCCTTTTTCATTATGGGGATGTATTAAAAATAGTATCCGCAAAAGAGAGGATTATACATCTTGACGAGATAAATGATCTAATTCCCTCGAAGAGCACGGCCATAGATCCATGAAACTATATCGTGATACAACGTCTTGCAACGAATTCTGTAAAGCCGATGCTCCGTCTTCGCCTGTTCTAGCAAGTGCTTCTTTCCTTCTTTGCTCCACCTGTGTGAAGATGGACAAACTTCAAGCTAATGGGACCCACATTCTAATGAAAATTTGAAGTGGAAAACTGACGTCCAAGGCGGAAGAAAAAGCGAATTAGCATATACCTTTAACATGCTAGCGAGATCTCCATATGTCTGCTCAAACTGAGAGAACCTCTTCCAAACCTATTAACATAAACAACTAATTATATAATAATTTACAATAAAACTGTAAACAATGCACCAAATACATGTAGCATACAAATCAACAAACATCGAAATTTCGTAACATACTAAAATAATTATGTACGATACAATGATGATATTCTCAGTGATAAGATGATGCATACGATGATCAAATAAAGAATAAATTACACTCTTGGTCCCGGTGGTTGCCACCCATTAGCAACTCTCGTCCCTCTTATGAACTGATACAATTTTCGTCACTGTGGTTGTCATTTTGCTTCAATTTCAGTCCCTATGTTTGCCACCCACTATTAACTCTCATCCCTTGAGTTACAATGTGAGTTAGTTTGAGGACCAAAAGTGAAACAAAACGGCAACCACAGCGACCAAAACTGTAATTAGCTCAAAAGAAGGACGAGAGTTGCTAGTGAGTGACAACCATGGGGAACAAAAGTGTAATTTACTCTTTAAAAGATATTGTAGTGAAGATCAATGCACCTCAACAGATTCTTCAGGTGGAAGTGAGCTCAATGCTCGTTCAAATAAAGCCCTGATATTTCTATCATCATTCAAGCGAGACAAAAAATCTGCATATCTACAATATGAAAAGTAAACAAATTAGATATTCCACAAATGAATTAAAGATGTAACCTTTAAATCAAATTATAAGCCAAGTCTATATCTGTCATGGTGAATGTTTATTTCGAAATAATCACCAATTCCATAAGTCGATAATAGATGGTTACCAAGTTTATCAAAATTAACATACAAATGTTTGAAATTCACTGATAACGATACTTTTAGCATTAGTGTCTGTATATCAACTTCTAAGAATTCCCTAAGTTGACGAACATTATGGTGAATTAATCCAAAAACAAGATACTAATCCACATACTTACTCAAGAATGTATCCGGGCTCATGCATAAACCTTTTCAACCCTACTTCAAACACATTGTGTGCGATCTGCGTACAGAACGCGAGCATAAGATAAACTTAAGAACACAATTATGATTAATATAATTTATTCATAGACTTTCTGAGAACACTTCCATAAATCTTCAAAGGCTAAAATCGTCAAATATCCTCAAGAAGGTACAACAGACAGTGGCTATTTACCTTTGCATCCTTGTCCATACAGAACGCCATTGTTGCATAAGCAACAAAAACATGGTAAGTACAATTTGGAGATTTGCGTGCATCCAAGAAATACTTGCGAGCTGCTTCAACACCTTCCGTTCTTCTTAGGAATCTAATAAACTGCATTTCAACATATTATTTCTTATAAACCATAAAAAGGGAAACCAAATTAATTTAGTTTCTTAGATTTATACATACACATTATACCTGTATGTGTGATAACGCAGTTGCATTGGCACCATCTCCTAAAAGGCTTTCGTATACTTTTTTTGCAGCCTGAAAGTCAACAAATTTAGAGAGACGCATCCCCAAGGGAATATGCAAAGTAGAATAAAAACCGCATGCCACCTTTAGAATACCTGAATTGCCCCACGGGATTCCTCAAGCTCAGCATAAGCATACCTTAGCAAAGCACAATCTAAACACGAAGCAACTCAAAACAGTCAATATGCATTGTTTACAAAACAATAATACGGTTTTACGTTAAATTACAGTAGTTGCAATGATCTTCAACGTATTTGGTTCACCATTGCAAATGGAAATACTTCTTGATAGTTTATTTGCATTTCTTTTACGTAGTTGTGGGCCCTTGGAGAGCCAAATTGAAAGAAACGTGGGATCTGTTCGTGCAATTTTCAAAAAGAGACAACAGAAACGTCCAATAATAATGTACTGCTAAATACGAAATTTATCAAAATTACCAGGAAGCGCTTTCAAAGATCGTTGATATACTTTGATAGCAGAGTCTATTGAACCGCTTTTTGCATGCCATGTAGCATAGTCGTACCATATATCCGGGTAATGATATAAATACATGAGGCACTGAAAATACAAGTGTCCTTTTATTAAGAGTGAAATCTAATGAAGATTGTAATGATTGACTTTTCAGTACCTGCTCATAAGTAAACGAGATGCGCTTGTTAGCAGAAGCGGTATCTATCCTTTGAGGATTCTCCCTGAGATATCAAATATGCATGGTTAGTAAGAATTAACCACAAATCCTTGAAGTTACAAACAATGTTATCGTCAGAAGTAAATTAAGTATATTATGCACATGTGCATAAAAAACAAAAAACAACGTAGGGTTTGTTTGTTTTTACAATTATACCTCTTAGAACCTCTTCAGTCTGAAAATTAAGCGGTTTGCAGACTTAAAGACTGTTTTATTTTTAAGAAAAGGTCTGAAAACCTCTTACCGTCCTCAGAAATTTTAAGAGGTGGCACCATCCACCTCTTACTTTTTAGATGTGAAATCAGATTTCAGACTTCAGACCTCTTAAAAACAAACAACGCCTTAATTTACTTCTATGCACAAGTGCATACGGTCCAGATGAAGGGCTACAAGCCTACAAGGGTGTTCCTCGGTTTTCCTTTTTTTTTCTTTTTGAGGTATTCCCTAGAACCTGACCCTTTATATATACACAATATATATATAATACAAGCCCAAACCATGTCTCTTTTCTTACTTCTCAAAGGCTAAAAATCTCTTCCATGCCGTCCACTGCAGTTCTTCCTGTCAGAGCAAGGAAACCGCTAATCACCCAAACAAAATCCATGGACAATGCCCGATGAAGTAGTAGAAGCACGCACATAAATTTTATAAGCAATAAAGAGAACACACAAGTAATTGCCTTAAGAGAACCAGATGGTGGCATGGCAAGCAGGTTCCAATCAATCTCGTCAACGTACTTCTTTCGCTCTCTATAGACCGCCCTTGCACTGTTATATTTTGGTTGATACTCAGATAACAGTCCTTTTGCCTGAATAATACGATTTCATCACCCAAGATACACATTTATCATGACATCATATATCAATAGCAAAAGCAGGAAGAGGGTTTTGTAATTACCATTCACCAATACTTTTTACTTCCCAAAATACCATCAAAACAACTTATTTCTGGTCTGAAAAAAATTATGTTCCTAATATTTTAGTTTGGAAGCAGAAATTTACCAACGGACGGCTAACTGAATTTTCAAAGTTCTCATAGTCTCTCCAGTGTTGCTCAACATGATGGGTAGGAGTCACTATAGCTTTTTGGTAGACTTTCCGTACAGCAATCATCCTTTGTGACTCTTCTTGTGCAGTTTGAGCCTGCACCATTATTTTTGGAACGGTTGAGAGAAATAGTGACGAAAAGATAGAATTGGCATATAGGTATAAACAAGAAATAGCTTACTAACCGGTAAGGATTTCAAGAAGTTAATATACTCAGTCCACACAGGCCCAGAAGCAATGTCGGACCCTGCTCGTGAGAAGATAATTAACAAATATCAGCAGAAGGCCAATAAAATATTAGTCATTGGGAAGGACAGGGAAAGAAAACGAACCAACATAACCGAGCATAAAATCAAAAGCTTTTCTGGTCTCCTCCTGACCCTCTAACCCCTTCTTCTCATTGGCTTTTCTAATAAAGTTGATATAGCACCGCCTACAGTATATAATTGTAATGTAATCAGAAATTAAATATTAGTGACATTGACCGATGAAAGGGTAATCAAGAAGTGTGCTGCTACCCTGTTTATTAGCAGCACAAATTAAGATAAATTCAAAGTCATGGTGAGAGCAATTAGAGAAGGTTTGGGAATTGAAAAGCTCAACACTCTGCCTATTTTAACCTTACATAGAGAAAAGTTAGGAGGCTTTGGCCTGATAAATGTTAAATTGTAGTGAATGGCATGGTTATAAAAAGCATGTGAGGCAAGTCTCGAGGTCAGGTGGCCCAAAATCGCACTTGAGACGGCGCCTATCAATCACTAGACGAGGTGTACGCTCGTCGCCTCAGTTGTCTGGGGCGGTAAAGAAGCGTACCCCTCAATACAAAGGCTAGATTATTTAGAGAAATGATTGAATCCTTATCTATTTCTTTTTTGAAAACCTTGTTCTTCTCTAGTTCTTCTCTAGTTCTCCTAAGCCCTATCTGCTACTTGTCTTTTGTCAATACTCAATCGTGAGTTCCCGTTTTCCTTGCATTTTTTTCCTTCGATTCTCCTCGGTTTAGGACTATTATGTATATGTGTATAGTGATAGACTTCTTATATATCTAGTTTGTATTGCATGTCACAGTTACAGTCACACTTCTACTAACAGGTATTTAAACCTTTTGTATGTTATTCATACACACACACACACACATATATGTTACTCATAGATCAATACTTCTCTTTGTAATTATATCTACATTTTGTGATTGAAAAAAGTGTATGCAGATTCTATAAGTAATTCAGTACGATATATACCGTATCTAGTACTCAAGTGTGTGTGTGTGTGTGTAGAGAGAGAGAGAGAGAGGGAGGTTCTTTTGTTAACCAAAGAGTTTGTGTTAACTGTGTGAACTTAAATCAACCAATCAGATGCACTCTTTTTGGTTTGTTTTACTGAACGGTTACAAAGGAGGCAAGCAGTTTTTTAATCTTAGTAGGTATTAATATTTTTTAAAGACAATCAATCATGGCCCTTGCTCATTTGAATATGCGGTTGAGATTGGTTAACACAGTTAACACAAATTCTTCGGTTAACAAAAACCCTATATATATTGCATATACTTTCTGAGTAGAAGCAATGGCATGCAAATTGGTATAAATATATTTCCTGTAGTATATATATTTCCTCCTTGGGGCTTTACCCCCTTGTTGAGGGAAAACGCCTTGAGGCACGATTCTACTTTTTAAAACCTTGGTTGAATGGAACTCCATTATGTTGGGACCCTACGGTGCAAAGTCTCAAATGCTCACAGACTGACAGTTCCATGAGAATTGAAGCTAGATGAATAAAACAATAAGAGGAACATTGTTGAGATTATAGCAACACTTTTGTAGATAGTGGCATATAATATGATATCTTTATTATGCCGTTGAAAAACAGAGGTCATTCAAAATAAAATTTGCATATGCAGAGTTTGAGCTGTGACATCACACGACACTAAACATCGCAAATCACAACACTAGTTAATTTACTTTTCAATTGACAATATTTATATGCTATCAATGAGTCTACCATGTATACTTTACAAGCCCCCCTATTCATGTCTACATACATCCCAACTCCCTAGACCCCACCTCCGGGTGGTATTTATTGGGCTTCTTTGATTTGGTTTTACTCCCTTTTACAAGCATCAAATTACACGTGCCACAATAGTGACAGTACACATTAGAAACAACAGTATCAAAATCAATGCAGATGACAGTGTGTGTGATTTGAAGCAAAATACGGCTAAGCATTATGAAGCTTTTAATACAGATCCACATATCACCAGCAATGAACTCGAGAATACTAACATAATTAATGGTAGTTCTTATCCAGAATCAAGTGAACTTGTATAGAAGTCGTACCAAAGAGGTATCTGCAGACAATTCAATAGGCATCGGCTAAATATCTGTTTTGTCGCATCGTCATTATTGACAGCCATATGTGCTTCTACATATTGCTTCCAATATTTTGCCTAACCAACAAAAACAGGTAACAAGTTGTCAGTAAATCATCACTGCCCTCTGTTCTAACACTTAGGGGCCATTTACTCAATTACTACTTACCAGGTCACTCTACCTAATGGAATGAAAGGACCGAGAGTCTTGCCCTATAAGTAAGAGTGACAACCCTTACCCGGTAAGCATTTAGCGGTTACAAATGCTCCATGAATAAACTCTTACCGGGAAAAATGTTGATGCCTACCAGGTAAGCACTTACCTGGTAAGCTTTGGGTAAACGGCCCCTTTATCTTCTAACTAAACCCTAACATGCATATTTGATGTGTACTGATGTACTCATAATCCATTACAATATGAACACCACCAAAATTCTGTATATGAAATATAGAGGAAAGTTCAAATGTGAACTCATCTTTCATTGTGAACGTGAGGACCAACAAAATCGCGCCACGTGGCAATCTAAATCTGCGCCAAGCTTTATTCAGTATGCATACGCACAGCTATAAAGCATAAATATTCATACTGAATATTGCCACGTGGCGCGCTACTAGTGGTTCTCACGTTCATAATGAAAAATGAGTTCACATTTTAACCTGACGGCTGACGCTATATATATATATATATATATATATATAGAGAGAGAGAGAGAGAGAGAGAGACAAAAGTTTGGTCGTGAACTGAATTTTCATTGCGAAGACAGTTGAGAGCGCGCCACTTGTCATATGCAGTGCAGTCTGAATAATCATGTGTTACGCAACACTCAGTACTATGCAAACTGAATAACACTGAATGTTGTGTTATGCAGTCTGCATACGCAACCAAAATTCAGTTTGCAGCCGAACCTAACCATTACATATATATATATATATATATGGGAAGGTTCAAACGAGAAGCATGTCAATTAAGAGAACGTGAGAAGCAATCTCAGCCACTTATCTCGCGGACGTGATCACAGAAGATTGACATGATTCATGGGAGGGTAGAGATTATTAAAGGGGGACCGGTCAAAGCCGCCTTTATTGACCGGATGAGTGGCTGAGAAGAATTGAGATTGCTTCTCACTCTCACGTTCTTTTAAATTGATATGGTTCTCGTTCGAACCTTTCTCTCCCTCTATATATATTAAGCTATCTGTTTCAACATCAAGGAATGAAAGCAATTATGAACTCACTCACCGCAGTGGGAAACGTCGCCAAAAGCTGCTCATATACAGGCACTGCCTCCGATATCGGCAATCGCTAACAAATAACAAACCGAAAGAACGTAAGAAAATTGAAACCAATAAAACAAGATACAAATTGCAAATTCTCATGTAGCTCACCAACGCTTCGTTCGCAAGTGCTTCTGCAGATTCGACACTGTACTTATTATCTTCCATCGCACACTTCTTCAAAAGCTCTCTGTGATGAAGATGAAGTAATTTCGTGTATATATTCGTCTTAGAACTCAATTAACGACTGGCCAACAGATGATTATTAGAATTCAATAGCTAGGGCATGCAGATTTCGAGTGATTGTAGAGATTAAATCGACTAATTTATGATTATAATCGAACAAGAATCAAAGAATTGATAGGATGCAATTAGGGTTTACGGAATTGATGGAAAACTGAAAAGGGGGAATCCGCCGTCTGGCGGTGGCGGAATAGAGCCGGAGGTATAATGTTGACCAGTGTGACCACGGTCATTCCTGCGGGGGAGTTTTTGGGGATTTTGATTACAAGTGGTGGAGTTAGTTACTTACTTGTTTGGTCCCTATGGTTTAGTATTTTTAATGGAATTGGCCCTAAATCAAAGCAAGTATTTGATTTGAGAATTGAGATATTTGGTTTGCATTTTTGTGGGTTTTTGACAAGAATGGTTTTTTTGGTGTTCTTTCATAAGAGAACCTAAATTGAAGTGTCCATATCAATGGTCCATATGTAGAAGACCAATGCCATAAAAAATGGATATATGGTAGTAAACGGTCCTAATTTTTTACATTAGAACCGGAAAACAATTAAAAATTGGTATGTGAAAGAAAAGAAAAAATAAATGTTTATGTGGTTGTTGGGAGTCGTACGTATTGATGAGAACCGGCAGATGTAAGGAAAGATTGCATAATTATATGTAGCACGAAGATAGGGTTCTTGGACGATCCGGGAAGGGAGAATTAGAAGTGTGTTCCAATGGATTTGTAACAAAAGGTATCGAGCGTGCATGTGATGTTCGAATTCCTTCTGGAGTTTACATATAAATATGGGTCTACTGGTGCTTAAAATGGAGCCTCATACTTATGGATCCGTATCGCCTCTTTAAACATTCATCTATATGATTAAATTATGTGTGTGTACCAAAAGCTAGCTTAAAACAGGACAAGATTAGACAGCACAAGTATATGCCTGGTGTTAGGTACAACTAGGAACACAAATAATGTAGATAATTAACCCCAATGGGGCAGCCTACCGGTTAAGGCGTGGTGTTGGGGAAAAACCCACCCAAGTTCGAATCCGGGGGTGAGCAACCAGGGGCCACTGAGTGTTAATCTTAGGGGAGCATGCTTTAGCTCTCGGTAAAAATTGCCAAGGATGTAGTCTGACCAAAGTCCAGGTGAACCTTCTCAAAAAAAATAAATAAATAATAATGTAGATAATTTAATTTATAAACATTTTTACACAAGTTCAATAGCCATATATACATACATGAATAATAGTACCCAATTTGAACAAAAAAAATTAGATATAATTGATTACAGCTGCAAAACACAATTCATGCAAAAGAGAAAATCATGTATTATTTGGTTTGAAAGATTCTTATCATTTGGCAAATGCACGATGAAGATTTTCGTAATAAGAAATGGTTGTGAAGGTAGATACATTGGTGATTGGTGGATGATGGTGGTTGCGGATGTGATGGTGGTGGTGCCAGCAATCAACAATGGTGGAAAAGGTAGTTGAGGTCGATGTAGTGGAGGTAGCGGTTATGGTGGCAGTGGTAGTGTTAGTCGATTATGGTAGTTGTTGGCCAATGGTGGTTATGGATATGGTGGAGGAAATGGAGGGCTAATGGTGGTAGTGATGGTGATGGACGGTGATAGCACACCATTTTGTTATTACCATCCTATCGAACCCAATTTAATTGTTTATTTATTCAATTTCAATGATTGATTTTTAAGTTCAATGAACACATTTTCAAAATATCCCTAATTATAACAATATGATTATATAATAAAATAATTAGAATGTTGTATCCGTACCCTTCTATTATCTTTCAATTACATAATTCATACCCTCTCCTACTATGAACTCACCTAGACACTCACATCCACACGGCTCAATGTTTGATTCGGTTGTCTATGTGGTGGAGTGGATAAGGCTTGGAAGGTTTATAACACACTTAATCCGGGTTCAAATCCCTTTATATGTAACCTATAGACATTTACAAAAAGACATGATTTAGCATATCTTGTCAGGAATTAGTCGGGCCATAAGCTGAAGCACACAAAAGAAATGTTTGATTCGGTTTCGACCGAATACCAAATTGAACCTTACTCATCCCTATCCTTTTAAAATATCCGATCAATTTTATAATAAGACACGAGGACTCGTGTACATTAAACTATCAACCAACCACTAAAAGATTCACTTCATCCCCCTGTAATAAAAACCCCTGTATTCAGCCCATCTTTTCTTCCATCACCACTTCACCACACCCTCCACCTCTTATAACCGACCTTATCACTTATCACTTAATCACCTCTTATTCCAATCTCTCAAATCTATCACACACACTAATACACACACAGTTAGATATACAAATGGGAGTAATAATCATCGACGGCTCCACCGTCCGTGACTTCGTCAACGACGAACCTCGCTTCAAATCCAGCGTCGACTCCCAATTCCAAGCCCTAGATTCCAACAACGACGGCGTTTTGTCCAGATCCGAGATCCGGAAGGCCTTCGACTCCATGCGGCTTCTGGAAACTCACTTCGGCGTCGACGCCGCCGTGCCGCCGGAGGAGCTCGCGAGCCTCTACGATTCTGTGTTCGAAAGGTTTGACGGAGATCGGAACGGAACGGTGGATCCGGAGGAGTTTCGATCGGAGATGAGGAAGATCATGCTGGCGATCGCCGACGGGCTCGGATCGTCGCCGATTCAGATGGCGGTGGAGGAGGATGATCAGAGCTTTTTGAAGAAGGCGGCGGATCTGGAGGCGGAGAAGATCGCCGGGAGGTCGTGATTTGATCGGACGGTCACGGTGGTTTTTGTTAACTTGGTTTGTATTCTACTGAAAGTCAAAGTAATAATAAAAGTCACGGTAAAGTACGGTTAAGATTCTGTTTTTTGATTTTAGCAAGACTGTCACGTGATTATGGACGGTGAACGGTGGTTATTTTGTTTTGTCGAAAAGATAAATCCTATGTCACGTGACATGTGTCGTATATTTGTAAGATATTATATGGAAGGATTAGTTTCAAATGTGAAGTTAATTTTGGTTGTGAATTTGACGAAAAATATATATCTTTGGTTACGATGGATGCGACTATGAAGGATTGACACGATTCATGGGATGGTGGAGATTATTAAAGAAGGGAATCCCGGTCAAAACCGCCATTATTAATCGAATGAGTTGGTTAGATTCGTCTTCACAATCAAAATTGAATTCAAAATTGAATTTTCCTCTATTTTAGGATAGAATACAACCGGTTAAAAATATGATCAATTTACCATGTCAAAATCGATTACCAAAATTTGCAACCAAAGTGGATTATCAAATCGATTCCCAAAGTCAGGAACCAAAATCTATTTTCACAAATTGATTTATCAAATCAGGAAGCAAACACGTTTGACCAAAATAGATTACCAAAATTTATTTTCACAAATTCATTATCAAATCAGGTTGTAAAAACATAAACCCAAATCGATTATCAAATCAAGAATCAAGATCGATTTTCACAAATCAATTAGCAAGTCAGGAACAAAAAATAGGAACCAAAATCAATTACTTGAGTAGTAGTAAGGTCGACGGCAAGTAGTAGCGGTGGTCGGCTGCAAGCAGTGGTGGTGGTAGACGGCGATGAGTGGTGAGCAGTGGCAGTGGCAGTGGTTGACGGCGAGCAATGGCAGTGGTCGACGGTGACGACGATTCCAAAGGCGAGCAACGAAGGCTGGTCGATTTGAGGATGGTTGATTCTAAAGGCGAGCGACGGGAGGCAAGAAACAATTTATGGATGGTTGATTCTAGAGGGGAGCAACGATTCCATGTAAGGTCTTGAAAGAGACGAGAGGTGACGAAGTGTTCTATAGTGGGAGGGTTATGAAAGAGACGAGAGGCGATGATGAGGGTAAATTTGTCTAAGAAGGGCTTGTTCCAATGAGTTCTAGGGGGAAGAGGACGGACACGTGCGTTCTCCCTTTGTTCAACTTAGTAGTCACATCAAACATGGGACATGTGTGTTTTGTTATGTTATGTCTCACCCTGTCCACCCTACCAAACGCATCTTAACAGATGTTTAGAACATGCTGTCGTCTAAGGTTTAAGTGTTTATTGTTCTGTTAAGCTTGTGGCATTATATAGTATAGGATATGTAACATGATATATATTTTTATATTTTTTTTAGGTTTTATTTATTAGTTTTTTATATGGAACATAATTTAAATTGTTTATTGTTATTGATTTATTAAGTAATGATATAAAACATTTGTTTATACATGATTATAATGCATAGATTGGTAACTACAAGTCATGCAATGAAAAATATCGTGACCTCGTCATATAAAAAATATAAATATAGGGTGGATTTTTGAATTCCACAAATGTTATATTTGTCCATGGAATGTTGCTACCATGGTTGTGATTTCTGTTCCAATTCTTTTTTTTTTGAAAGACATTGCTTTAATTCTTTTAGTTGAATAAAAAGTGAATTTTAGGTCTTATATGCTACGTTAAACATGAAACAATAAGTTTTTCTTTATCATGTCTCATATCAAGATCTAGATAAACTTGAAACATTGATTGTTGTTTTGTTTGTCTAAATTTCAAATATGTAGCCTCATGACAATATCGAAGATATAGAACCATTTCCATAATCCATTCATATAGGAGAAGGACCAAGACAACTCTAAACCTAGATATGGAAAAAGAAATCGTTGCATATATTTATGCAAGGACTAAATCTATTTATAAAAATGAAAAGTAATTTGGGAGAATAAGTTTGTTATAACAATAAAAAGAAGTTTTTGTTTATTGAATTGAAACCCAAAAAAATAAAAAAAATAGCGTGAGGTAGGGATGGCAATGGGACGGGTATTGATAATCCCGGTCCCATACCCTATTATGAAACCATGTCCCATACCCGGTCCCGTCCCGTCGGGTATCCCATTATCAAATAACCATTGGGATCACGGGTATTCCCGCGGGTATCGGCTATCCCATTTATATTTTTAGTGGATTAAAGTTTAGTAAACAAAAATTCATTTATTAGAATTATATGCAAATCATGTCAAACAATGAGTTGAATTCTTTGTAAACTTTCATTTTCTAACTAAATGTAAGATAAATAAAATTACCATACATTGTATGGCATACAAAGTTTAAACTATTCAAATTTCATAATAATCTAATTTAAAATCATTACAAAGATCTTAAATGAAAACACTAGTAATCTTCATTCTTTCATTCTCCCGCACAAGCCCATATGTATATATATATATTAATAAATTTGTAATCTATATAATATATTATATTAATAATAAAATTATTGAATTATTAAATATATATGGTTCGGGACCGGGTAAATGGGATCGGGTATGGGATCGGGTAAATGGCCGGGTATTGACTAAAACCATAACCGTCCCAATCCCACGAAATTTTTTTGAAAAAATCCCATACCCGGTCCCATAACCATTTAACCGGCCCAATCCCGTCCCAAAAGTTTCGGGTTCGGAGATTCCCGTTGGGATCGGGTATTTTTGCCATCCCTAGCGTGAGGGATCATTTGTTTTTTAGAGAACCAAATGCATTATTAAAAATGGAACTTCAGGAAAAAGAGGGTGAATAGACAAATTTGTCCCTAATCTCCAAGCCACACATTAAAAAATACAAAACATTACAAACATTAAAAATGGTAATAAAAAAAGCATCTACTCCAACCCAACACTAAAAGAAAAATAATATATTTTTGTATTATACTCATAAATAATAAAGATCTTAATATAATAAACTTTTAGAGGCTTATTTTATTGCCTTCTAAATATAATGGGGAATTTTTTTCAAATCTTTTGTGTTTTGGTAGGGGTTGGAAATAAGATCATCCTTTTTGTGATTTTAGTATTTTTAATGATACGTTAAAGATAGTCTAATTAACATGTTCTCAATTGACAATGTTGATGATAGGACCGCTTTTGTTTAAAAATGAAACTATAAGAACGTCCCTTGTTAATAATCATTGAAAATGACATTACTCATTAATTTAAATAAACCACATAAAGCAAATTTACATTTTCTAAAATAAATAAATAATTACCGTCGTCGTGTATAATATAAGCAAAATATTGTATTTACAATGAGAAAAATAATACAAATTTCTATAGTTGGTGTTCTAGCACCATTAAACATTAAAACTCAAATCTAACTTCTATACATCATCTTCTAATTTCCAACAATGTTATCCGATAATAACAAACAAATTGAAAATGTTCAAAACGTTTTAATAGATCTTGCTGGCTGAGTTGTCTTGTCTCTATCGTCCTTATTCACAAAGTCTTCACACGATGTAACTTCCTTGTATTCCGTTCAAGCTCTCTGCAGTTATTCCTAAATTTACAAAATATACATTTACATGTAAGCATACACTTGTGTGATTTTTAAAACCACTGGAAATAAATTTATAGAATTGGTTTGTAAAAAAACAAATAAAGACGGATTTTATGAAACTGTATTTTGAATTTAAAGACATGCAACCTTCAAATTAGTCTCCTAATTATTCTACCTTATATAATTTAGCTATTGTTCAAGGATAAAAGAGCCCGTAGGACTTTGTCCAACCGTTAGAAAAACGAGTTTGAACAATCATTATCAAATAAATGACAAACGAAAGCCAAATTAAGCCATTAATTAGAGTTCAAGTGGCTCCTATATTCTCCCTCTGGATGAAAATACATCCTATCCCATATTTTACTTTAGGATGAAAATATATAGGGTTTGTTTGCCAATGGTGTTTCAATCATTGTAACACCGTAAGGAAATTCCACCTCATGGTGGATAGAAAAAATGTTTGGTTTATAAGTAAACTTTGGCCTTACCAAACACAATGCATTTTGAGGCCACAAACATACCATGTTCATGGGTACTCTACAATTAATGTGATTGCCAGAATGGGTGACTCCTTATGAAATCCTCGCTAGATTGCCAGAAACAAGTCGTGAGCTAGTACCAGTGAGGCAAAGTGAACAATATCGTATCATGATAGGCAAGGTGTTACAATTGATATGAAAGCCGGAATCCGAACTAGTGTGCCAACGAGAACGCTGGGCTCTGAAGGGGGTGGATTGTAAGATCACACATTGGCTGGGAAGGAGAACAAAGGTTGCCTTATAAGGGTGATTTAATACCTCCTCTATCAAAAGCGTTTTAGAACCGTGGGTCCATGTGTATGAACAAAACGGACAATATGTGGTACAGTTGACATGAAACGTTACAGTCATCTATAGACGTCCAAGCCAATTTAGACACACATCTACTAAGACCCTAACGACAAAAATCCTCGGTGGCCCTAGGAGATACGAACTACCAATATATGGAGGAGCCTCGAGGCATAGTCTTTGTTTACCAATTAAGCAATAATGAAAAACTATATAAAAAGATCACCGAATGAAAATACATAAAAAAATAGAAATGGTAAGGAAGTGGGACGCTCGTTGTACGAGACCCTTGACCTTCAAGTAGATGGCCAAATGAGTCGTGTCGGGTTCGAACCGGAGGTTGCGGAGCAATAGAACCACAATATATCCGTTAACTTATACAACGATACAACTATTTGTTATGGATACATGTATGCCGTTTAACTCGGCAAAAACATACACAAATACAATAATCGCACACGTTTCATAACAACACGTCGTAAAGAACGAACTAGAAACCCGTGATCCCGAGCTCCCAATCTTACGTGGGTATACATGATCAATTACGAGAATTATGTTGCTAAGCGGAAGTTATCCGTAAACTTACATTGCGTATACAATCTCCCCACTGCTGTCGATGTCGAGGTCGGGATCGCTCTCGAGGTCCTCGTCCATGTCATCATCGATGTCGAGGCTGCCCGTGAGATACTGGTTGAGGTTGTTGGCCCCAGTTGGCGGAATGGTGGCTTCCGCAATTATCTGCATGATTTCATCGACGCTTTGGGAGGGTTGGTCGGGTCCCCCAAACTGGTCCATCGCGTTCTCTCTCACGAGGTCTCTAGGGAGGTTCCTCAGAAACCATTCGTGGTTTCGTATCTCGTCCATCGTTATCCGCTGTTATAGTCACGGGAATCATGCCCAAATCAGTAACGGATAAGGCTACCAACGACATAGAGTCGACATAATAGGAAGAGTGAACTTCACTTTTGGTCCCTAACATTTGTCAATTTCAAATGATATCGTCCCTAAACTTTGAAAACTCGGATTTGGTCCCCCGCGTCATTTCATACAGTTTTGGTCCGTTCTTCTAACAGTCGTTAACTTTATTCGTCAAGTCTAATTAAATAAGTGGTATTTTAGTCATTTTAAACATTTTCCTGTTGAATCCACATCTTAAATGAGGAGCATTCTGGTCATCAGAAAATGTTTAAAATGACTAAAATACCCCTCATTGAAAATCTTGGCATGTTGCCAAACCCATGGAAAGCCTAACCAACTGATTTGACTTTCTACCTCAATCTCAACCCCAAGTCCCCAACCCTTCAACCCTAAACGAGTGTTGCACAAATATCGGAACGTGAAATAAAGGGAAACAGACCTTAGCAGGATCAGCCACAAAAATTCTGGAAATCAAATGGCGGCAACTGGTGGATATATGAACGTAGGCTGGAATCGAGTACTGAACATTAAGAATTCGCTGCAAAAACGAGCTATCCCTTAAGTCAAGAACCGTAATGACATTTTTTTGTGTATTGCCGAAAAATTGCTAGGATAAATTACCTGTATTGTTTTGCGAAAATTCTTAGGCTCCTCAGGGTCTTCAAAGGGGTAAGCTCCCACAAGCATAACGTATAATGTTACACCACACGACCACACATCTGCGATCTGAATCAATAATTTTATGTTGGACGAGGAATTAGCAATAAACTTCGTCAATAAGGATGCAAGATAATTACAAATTAAAACGATTTAATTTAAAAGAACCGTGGAAGGTTTTAAGGATTTAATTTGACATGGATAATTTAGTAATTTACTTGATTTTACACGGGTAATTTAGTAAAATATCAAAAAGGAACACAAAGTTATATAATACAAGAAATGTGCGCTTACCTTGCCATCGTATTCTTTCTTAAGCAAAACTTCAGGAGCAATATATGCAGGGGTTCCAACGGTTGATTTCGGTTGTGAATGCAGAACAGACGACTGATCAAAACAACCAAGAAATACAAGAATTAGCACCCAAGCATCACACAAAAAGAAACAAGAAATTTAATCTTGTATTTGCATCAAAATATCAAAAAGAGGAAGATTGTGACAATTTGTACCTTGGAATACCCAAAATCGCAAATCTTCAAGCGAGGAGCTTGGCTACCATCTAAAAGCGTGTTCTCCAGTTTCAAGTCGCGATGGCATACTTGCTACATAATCACAAAAGCACATTTTACGTTATCTCACACTATTTATCTCAAAGATCATAGATAAACGGAGGCAAATGCGAATGAAGATAATAAATACCATATTATGACAGTATCCCACTCCTGATACAAGTTGCTGGAAAAAGAAACGCGCCTACAACACAAACACCATCGCTGCGTTACCCACAAACAAAAACACAGATAACAATGAATATAAAACCAATCAAAAGAAACCCTTTATATCCCACCAGATATGCTAAAATTTGAAAATGAGTAAACAATAACAATACAAATAGAAAGAAAGATAGATATATGCTACTAGAAACCGGTACATAAAAGACATAAAAACGAAAACCAATGCATCAAGTACAAACCTCATCTTCAGGAAACCGACCAGCGTTACATATCCGCTCAAAGAGTTCTCCTCCAGAAGCATATTCCATTACGATAGCCAAATGGGTGGGTGTCAAAATGACCTAAAACAAATAGAAAATCATTACTAACAAATCTTGCTCAATTACCAATATAACTCTATAAGAAGTTTTTTTTTTTAAAAAAAAAAACCTCTTTGAATCTGACGATATTGGGGTGCCTTAGTGATCTGTGGTTGATAATTTCCCTTTGCACATTTTCATCGATCTGTTGGATTCATAATAAAAGAATCAAGTAACAGCAAAAATATAATATAATTTAAAGATTGCAAGATCATAAAAGGTATAAGTTCATTGGCAATACAACTGTGAAAGCTTCAACTCCATGAAAGATTTAGTAGTCTTTTATATGAATATAGCAGTCCCTTTTTAAACAAGTACGATACTTATTTAAGAGAATAAACAAACCCATGTGAATGTTAGAATCAGGTCATTCTGCATTGGGAATGTAAAAAACAGACCGTGACATTGACATGTGTAAAGAAAGTAGTGCTGCAATTAGCGATTATGAGGATGCAATCGGCCTTCCTAAACAACAAACAGTCTAATCACATGTGATTTATTATACTAATATAATATAATAAACCAGTCTAATCACATGTGATTTATACAAGGGGATTGTTTTCTCACCATACTTTATGTTAAAAAAATTCTAGTATTGGGAATGTAAAATGCAGCTTGTGATGGGTGATGTGTGTGAGAGAAAATGGTACATTAAGTAACTTTTTGGATGCAATTAGCGTAATAAATTCACATGTGATTTTACACCAATGATATGTAATTCACATGTGATTTTACACTAATGATATGTAATTCACGCAACTTAGCCCCGACACTTAAAACAAGCGGCGGCAAAAGTCACCCGTAAATGTAAAATTATACGGGATTTAACACATCTTTCTTTTAAATAGCTATCATTCTTAAAGATGTTAAAGCCAATAAAATTACACCATTATAATCGTATCGTCGATACCTTCGAACCGAATAAAATAGATGTTCAATTTGAACACTAACCTTCTCACCTCTCTCGATATACTTCACAGCCACAAGTTCATTGGTCAGCTTATCTCTCATCAATCTGGCAACCCCAAAATTACCTGAACCAATATCTCTCACAAGCTCGTACCGATCGCTATCGTGCATGATCGGCATATCCATACCCGGACCCATCGTAAGCATCGATCGATCCATATTTCTTCCCTCCCTATAATAATAATAATAATAATCCAATCAAAATTTCAAAACCCTAGAAAAACCCCCAAATCAGAACTCCTCCAAATCAAACTTGCAATCAACAATCAATCATCCACACAGAAGAAACACATCAAAAAACTAGTCGATTTTCATCCAATCATGAAGAAATCATCGAAATCATAACAGCGATCGTAGGGTTTTGAGACAAGATTTTTGGGTGATTTTTTAGTTAGTGAAAGTGAGATTGGAGACCGGAAGAACTCTGAACTCTGAAATCACGTGAAGGATTAGGGTTTACTTACGATTTACGAATTAGGGTTTTGAGATTTTTGATAATGAATGATTTTGATCGCTGGATTGATTAATAGGGAGGATGGTGGATTATGGCGGTGATAGATGATTCATCAATATCATATAATAACTATATAAGCACAATTTCCCGGGAAAAAAAGGATGGGAAATTACGGAATTACCCTTTGCGTGGGGTAGGGGTAATGGGAATGGATAAGGTTCACAAAACCACAAAGGAAAGGTTTCTTTATTTTTTATCGTTATCTTGTCGTTTTGTAAGAGGTAATAAAAAAACTAAATTGGTGTTAATTAAAGGGTTAATTTCATGTATGCCCTTATTAAAACTCAAAATATCATATTTACCCAACTTAATCAATAAATATCATATATACCCTTCCTAACATATCATAATATCATATTTACCTAAATATCAATTTTTATTAACTTTTAATCAAATTTAATAATTTTTAATTATAATTTTTATTGAATTGACAACTCTACCCCTTAAAACATGTAGAACATCTTTTTAATAAAAACCATAAAAATCTAAATAAAAATCTAATCTATAATTTAAATTCAAAACCTAAAATCTAATACAAATTATTTGATAAAAATACAATTCATATATATTCTTTATTGCCTTTCATCCATATCCAAAAGTAACCACCCCAAGAAAGTAAATCGGCGTCATCTATGGTGGGTTCCTTATCTATGTTTTTTTTAATTCGTCCTAATCAAAGCCTTCGTCTCCGGCAACTCCGTCGCCGGCACCAGCGCCGGCGTCGGCAACTTTATTTATGAGGGGTTTCTGCAAATCTCTTTCTCGTCGGATTATATCATCTCCCATGGTTGGTTTCTTGAATCTCCACTCGTCGGTTTGTGCCTCTCCCGCTCGTCGGTTTCTACAACTCCTCGCCGGAATCTGCAACTCCCCTTCGGTTTCTACAACTCCTCGCCGGTTTCTACAACTCCTCGCCGGAATCTGCATCTCTTTCTCGTCGGTTTCTACAACTCCTCGCCGGAATCAGCAACTCCTCGCCGGTTTCTTTATCCCTATGTACGAAAAAGATGGCCGCCGGCGAGGGGTTCAGGGATGAAATAGATGGTCGCCGGTGTAAGGGCTCAGGGACGAAATAGATCGTCGCCGGCAAAGGGATCTGCATCAGCAACCGACCACGATCACCAACCCATTTGTTTGCACCACATTTGCACACCGATTTTGATCCTTGAGTTTTGGTTTTTTTTATTGATTTTAAGGATTTACTTTCTAGGGTTCTTGAGGTAGAAGATTGATGGATTTCTTTTAACATTTTGGATTTTGACCATCAACCCATTTATTTTAATTTTTGAATCTGATTTAAACAGGGGTAAAGATGTCAATTTATAAAAAGTCCTAATTATAAGTTATTAAATTTGATTAAAAATTGATAAAAATTGTTATTTGGGTAAATATGATATTATGATAAGTTAGGAAGGATATATATAATATTTGAATATTAGGTTGGCTAAATATGATATTTTGACTTTTAATAAGGGCATACATGAAATTAACCCTTAATTAAACGGTTAAGTACATTACAAGGTATCTAAATTGTCACATTTTATCATTATATATATTCAACTTAAAAATTTATCATTTAATATACTGAATCTGCTAAAATTATTATTCTTACCATTCTATGCATTCATGTAATGTACTTAAAAAACTTACTAATTTAATGGATCTTTTATTTAATAATGTTTTTTAAGTTAAGTATACACATTAATAAGTTTTTAAGTTAAGTATATACAATGGTAAAAAATGACAACTTGGATATATTTTGGTGTACTTAACCCTTAATTAATTTAATTAAGGGTGTACTCAACTTAAAAATTTACCATTGTATGTACGGAACCTACTAAAATTGTTATTTTATGTACTAAAGTACCATTTTATGTATTCATTTAATATACTGAACCTGCAAAAATGACAATTTTAGCACGTTCAGTACATACAATGGTAATTACGAATCCAAGATATTACAGAAAAAAGGATATTGATGTAAAATTAAAATTAAAATAGTTAGAAAATAAATTTGGTTAAATGAGAATAGTTAGCTAATTTTTCAAAATCTTGACAGTAATAATTTAATATTGATTAATAATATTGTTATTGTGAAAGTAGTTTTTTTATATACAGGAAACTATATTTCTCATATGTACTTATTATCGTATACGATAAATATATAATATTAACAAGAAATTTTTCCATGTAATTTATTAACTGTTTTTATACCATTATCAAATATTTTTATATTTAATTTACTTTTTAGTTTTGTAAATAATGCTTAAAACGAGGAGAAATTTATTTTTTTGCCATCGAAAAATGGCAACAATCTGATATAGCCCCTCTCTCCCAAAAATTCATGAAATAGCCCAACAAGTCGCCCCACAGCAAGTCGCCTGAGGCGACTTGCCAATTTCAGGCCAAAAACCCCGATTCCGACCACATTCTACGCCGGCGGTGAAGAAGTCGCCCCAAGCCTAGTCGCCGGAGGCGACTTCCTTAATTTTCAATTTGCACCCTTGACCTTGATAGTTTGAAGAGTTGCAAAATTGGTCGCTGTACTAAGTCGCCCTGGATAAGTCGCCGGGGGCGACTTTGACTTACCTTGACCGACACGTGTCGTCGCCGGGAGCCACCGTGAGATACCCTAGTTGCCCTGGCATGTGTCGCCTGGGACGACTTTGACTATCTTTGACCCTAAATGACCAGCCATGACCACCTCTGTTTAAAACCTCACCCTCTTTCACTCTCTTTTCCTTATCTCTTTCACTCTCTTTCACTCTCTCTTTCATCCTCTTTCACTCTCCTTTCTAACCCATCTTCTCTAAAACTCTCTATTTTCTTCTATGGCTTCTTCTTCAAACCCACTTCAAGGTTCTCAAATAATGCCAAGAAGGGTTAGAGAAACGCTGGAAAAGACTATCGAGGAGATGAATGAGCTAGAAGCACGCAAACAGCTACTAAAGACGGAGAGACGAGATGTCCAGAAGATCATCGACGAGAAGAATGCGCTGATAAGGTCGACGAGGGACGACGTTCGAGCGGAACAACGCAAAGTGGATATCATAGACGCTGAGTTCTCGATGATTGAGGAAGAGCTCAAAGACAAGTTCATCTTGGTTGCACACCTTAAGGGAATGTATCTGGATGATAATTAGGATACTATTATGTATTTCCTCGAAGTTATTTGCGCATTTTCGTTTATGATGTGTTTGTGTTTTATTTGTGTATCGGTTGTATGAAAACTCGGTTTTTTATGTAGTAGTTTATGTTGTTTGTGTTAAATGTAGTTTTTTAACGTCTTGAATACCCGGTTGTATTTCCTCGAACTTTAATGTCTAGATTATTTTACGTTTACATTATATTAGGTACATAATAAATTATAAATAATTTTAGAAAAAAAAACATATAATTTTAGAAAAAAAATATCAGTAATAAACCCAATGGTGACCACCAATAATTTTAGAAATATATATAGTTTATTTTTAGAAATATATTAATAAAAAACAAAAAGAAAAAAAAATATAGTTTATATTTGTATATATTATTTGGCGTGAAAAACTAAATAGATATGTTTTATTAATGCAACGAAACTGCTTAAAAGGCTACACATTTAACTAATTAAACTGGAAATCTTGGTAAAGACTATCGTTTCTGATAGTTCCGTGTGGCTCTAGCATGGATCGTTGACTGCTTCCGCTAGCTGAAGCTGGAAACAATGGACATGTATCACTCTTATGTCCGTGATCGCCACACCTAGGGCACATCCTTAGAGAACTACCTTCACCACGAGATGGGTGACGAGCATTGACATTCGGTCTTCCGACCCGTCTCTTTTTTATTATCGGTGGACGAACGGATTGAAGAGGGGTGTCGGGAAACTGCCACGTTTCAGGAGGACCGACATGTTTAATTACCCCAATGTATGTTGCCTTGTAATTTTCGGCCTTGATATAAGGCACATTAACCAAAGAGTACACATCCCGTAGATTAGTTGCCTTTGCAACAGCGATGGCATGACCGCAAGGCAAACCGGACAACTCCCATTGTCGACATTCACAAGTATGTTGACTCATGTTCACGTTTGCGTTCCTGCCACCGTCGTGTACCTCCCATACGTTGTAGCCAATTCCGCGAACAACCCATGTAGTGGACTTTCCAACCCACTTCCATAACTTATGTTGAGCTCATTCAGTAAGTGGGTGATCCAAGCTATCTAGAAAATAAATAAATAACATACAAGTATATAAAAGGGTATACAAAAATAACAAACATAAAAGTGTCATTTAAAATTGATTATTAAAAGTTGCTAAACTTGCTTTAGCTCGACGAATGAAGTACCACTCTTGTTGGAATGCTCTAAAATATTCGATCAGTCCGACGATATGTAACCTGCGTGCAAACCTGGACATAGCGTTTATTGACTCAGCACTATTGGAGGTCATTATGTTGTACCGAATGCTAGGAAAATAGACCCTTGACCATCTATCCACCCCAACCTCCTCCATCAATTGGGCACCGTCAGGTATGGCGACTCGAAGGATATTCATCATTCGGTCAAACACATACGTCGTGTAGGCCTTGCATGCCTTCCAGTATGGGGTCTTGAAAACTTTTATTCGGGCATCCCTGGATCTCACGTTCATCACCAAATGGCGACAACATAAAGCGTGATGTGAATTTGGGAAAATTGTGGTGATAGCAGCGTTTATAGAAGCAGCCCTGTCTGACATAAACACCAACCCTTCTGTCTCACCGATGCATCGTTTAAGCATACTTAAAAACCAAGTCCACTCCTCTACTGTCTCTGACCTACCTACTCCGAAGGCAATGGGCACGATGATGTTGTTTCTGTCCATAGCAACAACCAAGAACATAGTACCCAAATAAGGCCCCTTTAGGTGAGCAGCGTCTATGATAAGGACACGCCGTAAGTTCTGCAAGAAGGTATGGATCTGCATAAACGTCAAAAGTCAACATCGGTATTTCCTATAACTTCATGGAGTAAAAGTGTACATTATAAAATTTAAAAGTGGTGCTATTTCTATACGTACCGCTACACCAAGGGCGACGAAACATTCTTCAAAACGCCCTTTGGTGTCTACCCTTATTGAAGTTCGTGTACCTGGATTTGTAAGTTCTAGGTTATACAAATAGACAGGGAGCCTGGTAAACGACTCCGAAGGGATACCTCTTATTGAATCAAGAGAATTCCATCTAGCACGCCATACCCGATAGATAAACCAAACTGTTGGTTAATATCATCGACAATGTCTCGTGGTTGATATGTTCTGTTGGCTCTGAGAAATTTATTTTTTATTAATGCACCCAATACCTTTTTGTTTGCTTGATGGTGATTGGAGTTCAGCTGGGTTCGAGAACAAGTGTGTACGTCATTAAAGAAACGTACGTGAAACATCCCGTTGGTACCCACCAACCTGGCGATCATACGCCAGGCACAACCACTGTTAACGCACAACACCTCGTACCTGGTTTTGCTCGACCTGTGCGTCCGATGCTCAAACCCCTTTTGTAGGCACTTGATTCCAAGCTCTATAATCATTTCATTTTTCGTTTAAAAAACTTGACCTTTTTTACCCTTGAACTACGATTATAAGGTACTGTTTGGTTTGTCGTCGTAGAGACTTAGGCATTTCAAAATAATCATTTACACCTTCTCTCAAAGTGACGCCTTCGTCATCCTCTTCGTCATCGTCTTCCTCGTCGTCTTCTTCATCGTCATCTAAAGTAATACCAGCGAAAGACAAGTTGAAAACATGGGCTTCGTCGTCAGCACATCCCCTATTGGTTGTATGATCTTCTTCTTCATCATCAGCTTGTTGTTGTCC
This sequence comes from Centaurea solstitialis, assembly GCA_030169165.1. Classification (NCBI taxonomy): domain Eukaryota; kingdom Viridiplantae; phylum Streptophyta; class Magnoliopsida; order Asterales; family Asteraceae; genus Centaurea; species Centaurea solstitialis. Next base: position 34,075,660 of record CM058043.1, read on the forward strand.
TTGTTGTTGTTGTTGTTGTTGTTGTTGTTGTTGTGTCTCTGAAACGACATCATTAAGACCATATGTATGATCATAACTATATGTAGGATCAACGGTGGACATGTGAATTTGTGACTCGTTGACTCCTTCTTGGGTTATAGTGTTAGAAGTACCACCGCCATCACACATCGAATAATCGACGTCAACAAATAGTGTAGGAGGCTTACGTGAGTTGCCTGCAAATTCCATGAACGCACTAACATCTTCATCGTCGGTTAACATAAGCATTTCACCATCATGCTTGTAGACTACCTTCGTTTGACCAACTGACGCATCAATTCCACATTTCTTTTGAACATAATCAAGCAAGTGTTGATGCGTACAGTTTGAAAATAACTTTACACGGTGGTCAACCGTTTCATCAGTACAGACATAATCCCACCCCTCGTTTCCTTCGACCCATTCACCATTGAAACGAAGGATTACCTTAACTTTATCGACAGTAAAACTCATTTTGTCTGAGCAATAATCAATGTAAGGTGTGAAAGAAACAAGGAAGATGAATGAAGCAAGCAAGTTGAAAGATGAGATTGAGTGTTTAGTTTGAGTGTTGGAGTTCTACCCTGCTTCATTTTATAGATGAATATGTATTGCATTTATTTGTATGACAGATGAATTATTGTAAGGATCACGTGAAGGATTGTACCAACGTCTTAATGACTTTTGCTTTTATCAGTATGAATTATTACTGTCATCTTAGCAGTGTTGTCATCTTTTTTTACCCCTGTAGTGTTGTCATCTTATCAGTATTGCATTTATCTTCATGACAGATGAATTATTGTAAGGATCACGTGAAGAATTGTACCAACGTCTTAATGACTTTTGCTTTTATCAGTATGAATTATTACTGTCATCTTTTTTTACCCCTGTAGTGTTGTCATCTTATCAGTATTGCATTTATCTTCATGACAGATGAATTATTGTAAGGATCACGTGAAGGATTGTACCAACGTCTTAATGACTTTTGCTTTTATCAATATGAATTATTACTGTCATCTTAGCAGTGTTGTCATCTTTTTTTTACCCCTGTAGTGTTGTCATCTTGTCAGTATTGCATTTATCTTCATGACAGATGAATTATTGTAAGGATCACGTGAAGGATTGTACCAACGTCTTAATGACTTTTGCATTTATCAGTATGAATTATTACTGTCATTTTAGCAGTGTTGTCATCTTTTTTTTACCCCTGTAGTGTTGTCATCTTATCAGTATTGCATTTATCTTCATGGCAGATGAATTATTGTAAGGATCACGTGAAGGATTGTACCAACGTCTTAATGACTTTTGCTTTTATCAGTATAAATAGAAGGTATCCCATTAACCAATACCTCACAACTCTCATACATTTGTTTCATAATTCTCAGTTTTATAGCATTTGATAGTTACTTTCTATTGCAACTGAAATGGCTTATTCGTCAACTAACCCCGATTACTTCACTGTTAAGAATAACAAAGACATAACTGACAATGGTGTTTTGGTAAGAATTTTTTCATTATCTATGCTAGGACCAAATTGTCCTAATTAGTGAAAGTTTTATAAAGCAAGCTTTGTGCTTAATTATATTATTTAGCTTACAGAGCAAGCTTTGTTAGCTTATAGAGCAAGCTTTGGGTTTTTGTACACCTATATATAAAGGTGTCTTGGGGTTTAGTTGTAAAGAGAAGTAAGAAGCATTAATCAGATGAGAGTCGATTAGAGTTTAGTGTGTGTTTATGTGTGTTTCTTGTAACCGTGAGAGCTCTCGAATAAATCAAGAACACCTTCTTTTGCTATCGATTCTTGTTGTTTTCTTCTTCTCTACCCCTGAATCTTGTTGAAACGGACCAACAAGTGGTATCAGAGCCAAACAAATCATTCGTTTTGAACGATTTTTCAGCAGATTAAGCTATTTTTGTTGTGCGATAACGTTCTGGGTAAGTTGTCTTTTCTGGTTTCCCAAATCGGGATTCTATTCATTTCCCGAATCGGGATTCTACTCTCAACTATTCCCGAATCGGGCAATTTGTTTCCCGAATTGGATATTCATATCCCGAGTCGGTAAACTTATTTCCCGAATCGGCCTTTTGGAAACCCCGCATCAGCCTAAGATCTTCACTCATTCACCGAATTGGGATTTATATAATCCCGAATCAGTGAATTGAACAACTTCCGAATCGGGACTCATATTTTCCCGAATCGGGACTTGAACTTTCCCGAGTCGGACTTCGGTTTCCCGAGTCGGACTTCGATTTCCCGAATCGGACTTTGTTGTTGTCCGAGTCCGATTTCCACTTTGGTTCGGATTTCGTGAACCTTACCCACTTTCCAGAAACCTTTTCAAGCTACTTCAATGACATATCTCTGGAAAGCATGTGTGGTATAATTCCGCCATTTGTTACTACACATGGGATGCACAACAATTTTACGCTTCCAACCCAAGATTTCCTCACGCTTAGGGGGAGCACTGTTCATGAATTCTTCCTCATGCCGGATTTATAACGATTTCAGAATGACGACAATCAGATTCTGTATTTGGTTAGATTACTCAGAAGCCTGATGCTCTGCAACCATTATTCTAGAGTTTTTCTTAGATGGAATTATTCCTCTTAGGTGTGAGAGTTGAATTTTTCCTTTGGATACCACCTTCAGTGAATGGTACTATTGTTATGTGCTCAATTCCTAACCATTTTACTGTCGTGGAGATTTGGTTGTGATATAGAATTTTCAGTGACGGTCGTCGTCCATCTGACTAAGAAGACTAGATCTGGATCTAGTTACTTGATATTTTGAAAGAATTCAGGAAATCGGCTTATCCTCTGAACAGTTGAGGATCAAAGAAATAAAGCTTATCGAGAAGCAACTTCTCCTAGGTTTTCATTCCATATGATGTTCCTGTGATCCAAGCTCGGCTCTTATGCTGAATTCCTACTCAACACGCGACATTTAAGTTGAAACTGAAGACAAAGAGCTGCAGTCGAGGGGGAGCTTGGAGATCAAAGTATTGCCGAACATCGCCAAAGTTTTCTGAAGAACGCAAGGGGGAGAAGACCGGAGATGATTCATTTATAAAACTTTAGGGGGAGATTGTTAGGACCAAATTGTCCTAATTAGTGAAAGTTTTATAAAGCAAACTTTGTGCTTAATTATATTATTTAGCTTACAGAGCAAGCTTTGTTAGCTTATAGAGCAAGCTTTGTTAGCTTATAGAGCAAGCTTTGGGTTTTTGTATACCTATATATAAAGGTGTCTTAGGGTTTAGTTGTTGAGAGAATCAAGAAGCATTAATTAGATAAGAGTCGGTTAGAGTTTAGTGTGTGTTTGTGTGTGTTTCTTGTAACCGTGAGAGCTCTCGAATAAATCAAGAACACCTTCTTTTGCTATCGATTCTTGTTGTTTTCTTCTTCTCTACCCCTGAATCTTGTAGAAACGGACCAACAATCTATTCTTCAAATTGTTGCATGTTTTAAAAACAATGTTGATCGTTTGTTTTCGGTTAAAAATATTACAGATCATTCCTCCCCCTTTTGTGAGCATTTGGAACTTTACGACACAGTGTGACATACTAATCCGATTTGGTAATCGGTGCCATGTTATGACAATGATTCTTGTTGCTCCCGGACATGTTATCATCTCCGCCCCCCCTTGGACAAATGTTGCGCCAACATGATCTAGACAAGGCCGAGTGGTTGAAGTTCACACTCGTTCATGATCGACCAACATATGGACCGTTGATGAAGTTCAAGCAGATGTTTGACATCGAGGAGATGTGATATGTTGTTGATCAAGGGGTTGATGAACTGCTTGTTTTTAGTTTTCTGTTGTAGTTGTTTCACATCCAGTACCTGTTTTTAGTTTTCTGCTGTATCAACTATCTTATCATGTTTTCAATGAAATCATCCCCCGTTTCTTCAGTGACACGATAATACAAGACAATCGCATAAACTTAAGGACATTGAAAGGTGGATGATTTATTTAATTGAAACCTTCATAACAGAAAACTCACACAAGACATTGAAAGTTAAAGACATTGAAAGTTAAAGACACTTCTACAACATCCACCTCATACACACATATGACACCTAGTCCACACCGAAATACTTGACGTCAAAAGTAAGCTCTTGAGTTGGTGGATCTTTCACAAGAGTGGCCACCAACCAATAATCGGGGTTCATGTTGTGCTTGTATAGGATATTGTAAAAATCACTCGTCACGATAAGACGGTCAGAAGGAGATCCAGGTGATGCTTCAAATCCTACTTTTATGTCCATATGATAGCTGATGCCTTCAACCCTTGTCACACACTTATTTAAAGAGTTCAAACCCCACAGTCTTACAAAATCCTCATCAATTTGCTGAAAAAATTAAAAGGAAATAAATTATAAACTAATTACCTCTAGTAATATTTATTTAATTGAAAAAATAAAATTTACCAAACGGCCATGGTCTATTACAAAGTCATCAAACTTAGTCATAAATGAACGACAACGAACTGATGATGCCGATGATGCCGATGATGCCGATGCTGCCATTTTTTCCCTTAGGAAGTGAACAAAAGCGAGGAAGTATTGAAGAGTTGTGAGTTTTTGGTTAATGAGTTATCCCCTATTTAAACAGGTTAAAAACAGGTTAAAAATGTTTGATCTTAACCCGACCCGTTTAATAAACGGGTCAAATCTCAACCCTAACCCGACCCGTTTAACCCATTTAACATTTATAAAATTAAAAATTCACAAAGGTTAGGAATCCAAGTTTAATAATTCAAACTTATAAGATTGAATCAAATCCATTAACATTATTATATTAACAATTCAAATAAATCGTAAATTAGTATAAATGTAAAAAGGAAAACGTTATATATATACATAAACACACACATATATGTATAAACGGGTTAGTCGTGTCATTTTTTAGTTGATATGTTTGACCCTTAAACGGGTTGAAATCTGTTACCCAAACCCGTTTATTTCGTGTTGGGTTAACATGTCGTGTTAGTTTTTGCCAGGTCTAGAATAAGCCATGGATTTGTGGTGTAAGCCCCAAACAAACAATGCAATATAGTTGTGCGAATAAGCTATTTAGTCTATTAAGTCCAATAAGTTATAAACAAATAGTTCCTTAGGCTATGTTTGGTTACTGGCTGATAAGCTAGCTGGTGGTTGATAAGTTAGCTGATAAACAAATTATGTTTGACAAAACTAACTTATGAATATATAAAATTACACAAAAGTGTTTGTTGTTATTTTATATGTTCTACGAAAGAAGTCAAATGATATACAAATATGTTTCGTAATAGAAAAATGTGAAAATAGGACAGCCTACTAATAACTCCTTTGACAACTTACCTTTGTCTCGTAACCGGACAACTTCAATTACCAAGTCGGGTTGCGGCACCAAACAGTAGCCACAAGCACTGCCCAAAACAGCAATAAACGAATCTCCAGCAAGGCAGATTAACATCTGCGCAGTCCAAACGATCGTCGACACAAAAACATAGCTTCTAACCCTTTCCTCGGCAATAATTCGGAAAACTAATTCTGCGATGACTAATTCGGAAAACATAGCTTTGTCTCGTAACCGGACAGCTTCAATTACCAAGTCGGGTTGCGGGACCAAACAGCAGCCGCAAGCACTGCCCAAAACAGCAGTAAACGAATCTGCAGCAAGGCAGATTAACATCTGCGAACTCCAACAGTAGAATGCATGTATGAAACTTAAATTTGTGCCATGTATTGAAAGACAGAATGTTTCCATATATGAATAGAACCAAAAGCATAAAACTTTTTAACAAGAATACATCCATATATGAATACAACCAAAAGCAAAAACATCTTTTAACAAGATGACAGAAAAAGTAAAACAGCAAGTTCCACTACAAAAATAGACAAACTCAAACCCAAATAATTAGTCTTTGCCTCTACACATCTCATTCAGCTACTAGTTATCCAAGCAAAAGCATCACTCTTTTCCTTTTAAAGAATCTTCTACCTGGTTCAATAAAAAAGAGCTATAAATATAAGAGTGCAACCGAAAATATACAAGTAACAAATTTAGCTATAACAAATACCTTTTTTTTGGACATCCGGTGATGTAGTGACCTAATTCTTTACAATGAGAACATGCCTACTTTTTCTTCACCACCTCTAAAAAAGACTTGATTCTACTTGCGCTCTTTGGACGTCCTTTGGTCTTCGTATGAACAATAGGATCTCGAATTGTTATTTGAGGCATCATGTCTACTTGAGAAAGCATAGAAGAATCTTCGTATGCATTCTGAAGCTCTGTTGGCTTTTTTCGGATCGCTTGCTCTTCTAAAAATTTGACTAATACACTATTTAGTCTCTTAATCTCCGCATGTGAGTCGTTTGCTTCTTCGATTGCTTTAGTACAATTAACATGGACACACCATAAGTTTAATGCACTAACTCAACTCTCGCCACTCATTTCTTCGAGTCCAATACCTTTGTTACCGACCTTGTACCTAGCATCAATTGTCCACCTAGGTAAAATATAGCGATCGGGAAGGGTTTCAACATGTTTCTTCTTCATAACATATAGGACATGTTTACATAAAAACCCGTACGTTTCAAACTTTGCACACGAACAAGTGGCAACAATCTCATTCGAGAAACAAAATTTAACGATCCTCCAAAACTTTTTCTCAACATTCACTACCCCAACCCTATAACTGCTTTCTTCTACACTCTTACTCAAAGTTCCGTGTGTTAGGTTATTGGTTGCTTCATTCCATTCCTTCTTGAAAAGCTCAAACATCCTTCTAGTATAAAACTTACCTGCAAAATTAGTATATGCAAAATTAATATATGAACAAATGTATAAATATAAACAAAATTAATATACCTGCTTTCGCTTCTATTGGATGAACAGACGAAAGAATAGGCATCGAGTTCATAGTCTTGAAATCTTCATCTTCTTCGGCGGCCCTCCGATAATCGACCGCTCTATCATATTGAATTACAAATTCATTCAACATGGTGCGCGAATTAACATATCCATCAAAAAAGGAATGAATACTCTCACTTCGTCCGCTTGTTGTCATGCCAGCAAGAAACACATCTTTCAAGAAAGCTTTAACCCAAAATTTCCGTTGGTTATACATACTCGTCATCCATTCACTACTTTGTAAATTGTACTTATGACATACAGCTTCCCACTGGCTTTCAAATTCTTCGACCGTGTCACTTTTGACCCATTTCCTATAAGTTTCATCAAAATCATCGTAACGGGCCATAAACGATCGAAGATGCTCCAACTCATGTTTCTTAATGTGCCATGCACTTAAGATTTCTTAGCTCTCGTAATATTTTTTCGGCAAGGTAATGTGATTAGGTATGCGCTTACCCCAGGCCCCCAGCAAGCTTTTGATAAACAGGCCTAACTTCCTATGCGGTAAACGCTCTAACACGGTTAAGAGTGTTTACCAATTGTTTTTGGTAAGTGTTTACCAATTGTTTTTGGTAAGTGTTTACCGATCATAAGAAATACCACTTTAACCCCTTTTTATGGGACAAGATCCCACATCATATTGGGCAACATTTTTTGTGAACTAGAATCTTACATGATTAAGCAAATAACAATGTTGAACTTTATCAGTGACCGCTTACCGGATAAGCATTTAGTAAACGACTTTAACGACACCTAAAAAATACATCCTAGAATGCTTTGACAGGTACATCTGATAGGGTTGTTATGCCCGTTTCTTCCGTTTTTCTTTTATAATATTGTCGGGTTTTCCCTTTTAAAAAAATGACCTGATAAGCATCATTTGCGTGTTAGTCCGGCTAGACTTTGGTCATTGTCTCAGTCAGACTTTGATTTAGTAAACACTCTGACCGTCGATGAATTAGGATTGCAGATTAGTCAACGCATAGTAAACAACCCTTTAGTTTTATATTGAGCTAGTTTTAGAAACTTGAATCGTACAGACGTTAGAAGCTAGAATGTCTTTTTTTAGTTTCAGAAACTTGAATTGAGCTAGTTTCATATTTTTTTAGTTGCTAGGATGTATTTTTAAGTTTTAGAAACTTTCTTATGTGAGAATTGGTTTGCATATTTTGAAGGTATCTGTTGAATTGAAATGGTAAATTCTATTGATCAAATTTCATTTATTCATTAGGTTTATTATTTTTCACATGAAGAATTAGATTTTTCTTAACAACTACTAAGTGTTCTAATGAAATATGATTTTTTTTTATAATAGTAGATATACCCTTGATTTAATATAACTTAATAAAAAAACATTTTTAAAACATTTAATAATTATATTATTAAACTATTCAATATAAGGGGAAAGTGAAGGTGTTGCTGTCATGTACCTAACCTTAGGTACATGACCTATCAAAACTACTTAGTTTTGATATAATTCCATTAAAAAAATAAAAAACAAATTAGCCTCCTTTTTTGATCAAAATCAGCCATTGCGATTCAACCACTAAGTTCGAACAAAATCAATTTCGATCAGACCAAAATCGATTCAACCATTGATTTCGATTCAGCCATTGATTTCGATTCAGGTTAAGCCATTCGATTCAGCCATCGATTCCATTGAGAGGTTTCAAATGGAATCATCAGGATGTGGATTTCTAGAATCACCACATGATTTGATTTCACTCAACACAGAAGTCGCTTTCAATCAGCCTCTAAACATCGAAATTGAAAAGGTATATTTAACCACCATTTGTCTTTTTAGATTTGATATTTGTTTTTTAGATTTGATATTTGTTTTTTTAGATTTTGATATTCAATCACCGTTTGATATTTGTTTTTTTAGATTTGATATTTGTTTTTAGTAGACTCTATAATCACCATTTGCTTTTTTTCCTTAGGATAACATTGGTTTACATGAGAAAACCGAAACATGTTTAATCGAAGATATTGATGCAAATGATTATTTCGAAACATGTTTAATCGAAGATATTGATGCAAATGATTATTTGGTTAACAATGAGGATTCGGAAACTGAATACGAGAACCAAGCTCATGTTGATGTTGACTTTGATTTTGATGAAAATGAATTTGACGGTGAAACTTTTGTTGGAAAAGTATTTGATAAGCTTGAGGAAGTGTATACGTTTTACAACCGATATGCTCTTTTACATGGATTTGGTATACGGAGTCATTCGGTACATAAAAATAGGATAACAAATGAGCCTTATCGAAAAATGTATGTATGCAACAAACAAGGCTTTAAAAGAGTAAAAATTGACTGTTCTGGTGTGGATAGAAGAGACGCCGAAGAGATTTAAGGACCGGATGTGAAGCTGAGCTTCAAGTTTCAAAAACGAAAGATGGGAAATGGGTCGTTGACAAATTCAGTGATATACACAATCACGATTTGACCACCACGCCAAGGAAAGTTTTGAAACATCGTTCTCACGCGAAATTTCACCGACCAATGGCTTGTAAGTCTCTTATGGTAACACTTGGGCAATCTGGTTTGAGACATTCACAGATCAAAAAGGCTGTAAATGCAATTAAATCTCCATTAGAAGTTGATGTGACTTCGAAGCAATGTGCCGATATCTTAGCCGAACAACGAAAGCAATACAAAGGTAAAGAGTTTTATGGGCTTATCAAACATTTTTAAGATAAAGCATCGGTAGACATTAACCAATACTTTGTTGTTAATTTGTTTAAGGATGGGTCTCCTAGAAATATTTTTTGGGCTGATGGGAGGTCGAGAGATTCATATATGAAATTTGGAGATGTTTTTTATGTGACATACATGACAAATAAATTTAGGATGCCATTTGCTCCATTCGTTGGGGTCAATCACCATGGTCAAACAATACTTTTTGGGCGAGCATTGCTAGAAAATGAAAAGGAAGAAACCTTTGAATGGTTGTTTGAGAACTTCTTGAAATGCATGTTTGGCAAGTATCCAAAGGCAATTACAACCGATCAAGATAAAGTTATGGGCAATGCAATAAAGAAAGTTTTTCCAAGTGCACGACATCGATATTGTGCATGGCACATTAGGAAACATGAGTTGGAGCATCTTCGATCGTTTATGGCCCGTTACGATGATTTTGATGAAACTTATAGGAAATGGGTCAAAAGTGACACGGTCGAAGAATTTGAAAGCCAGTGGGAAGCTGTATGTCATAAGTACAATTTACAAAGTAGTGAATAGATGACGAGTATGTATAACCAACAGAAATTTTGGGTTAAAGCTTTCTTGAAAGATGTGTTTCTTGCTGGCATGACAACAAGCGGACGAAGTGAGAGTATTCATTCCTTTTTTGATGGATATGTTAATTCGCGCACCATGTTGAATGAATTTGTAATTCAATATGATATAGCGGTCGATTGTCGGAGGGCCACCGAAGAAGATGAAGATTTCAAGACTATGAACTCGATGCCTATTCTTTCGTCTGTTCATCCAATGGAAGCGAAAGCAGGTATATTAATTTTGTTTATATTTATACATTTGTTCATATATTAATTTTGCATATACTAATTTTGCAGGTAAGTTTTATACTAGAAGGATGTTTGAGCTTTTCAAGAAGGAATGGAATGAAGCAACCAATAACCTAACACACGAAACTTTGAGTAAGAGTGTAGAAGAAAGCAGTTATAGGGTTGGGGTAGTGAATGTTGAGAAAAAGTTTTGGAGGATCGTTAAATTTTGTTTCTCGAATGAGATTGTTGCCACTTGTTCGTGTGCAAAGTTTGAAACGTACGGGTTTTTATGCAAACATGTCCTATATGTTATGAAGAAGAAACATGTTGAAACCCTTCCCGGTCGCTATATTTTACCTAGGTGGACAATTGATGCTAGGTACAAGGTCGGTAACAAAGGTATTGGACTCGAAGAAATGAGTGGCGAGAGTGGAGTTAGTGCATTAAACTTATGGTGTGTCCATGTTAATTGTACTAAAGCAATCGAAGAAGCAAAGGACTCACATGTGGAGATTAAGAGACTAAATAGTTTATTAGTCAAATTTTTAGAAGAGCAAGCGATCCGAAAAAAGCCAACAGAGCTTCAGAATGCATACGAAGATTCTTCTATGCTTTCTCAAGTAGACATGATGCCTCAAGTAAACTGTTCAAGTCTGAAAATTAAGAGGTTTTCAGACTTATGATGGTTCATTTTATTTTATAAAAAAAAGCTTGAAAATATTTTACCATTCTTTGAAATTCTAAGAGGTGCATCATCCACCTCTTATTTTTTAGATGTGAAATTAAACTTTAGACTACAAACTTCTTCAAAAACAACCGACACCTTAGATTTTGAAGTTACTAGCAATCGTGCTCACGGTTACTTTTTCATTCATGCTTGTCGTTATATGTTTTATGTAAGTGTCTGAGGTGAATATCAATCTTAATTGAAGATTAAAGGAACATTATTCTGCAAGTTAATTTATTGGTTATTTTATGACATAATTGAACAATTAGATTGACACTAATTAAAGTCATAAAGTGTCCAGGTTATTCTTACACTTTTCATCTTAACATTATTCTTACATACAAAATCATAAAACTACAATATAACAGGACGTCTTAAATTTTAATAGTTTAATATGCTTAGATAAGGAGTGAAGAGGCAGATGTGTAGTAAATGAGGCCAAAATTACTACTACTTTAGGCACCGTCGACCTGGAATATCATCATGGGTTTACTCATATGTTAAGTTTAATCATTCCTGCTCAATTGCAACGTTTATTATCGTGTGTGCTAAAGATGGGGACGTGTGGGGGGACTTTGCATAAACTTCATCTACTATGAAGGCCAAAAGTGGCGATATCACAATTACAATAAAGTTGCTAACATCATACGTAACAACGTGGTACTAGCTCCAATGAGCTCCGTTTCCATCATATCAAATCTCTCTTTCGACTAGCATGAATAAGATTGAATGACAATCATGTACTTGACATATCCTCGTGTGCAGCGTCATACATCTCAAAACAATCGTCGTATATGGTATGTTAAGCTTACTTCCAATCTTTGAACATGAGTTCATTAATTTGGTCAATGCCAATATCAGAGTAAGGCTCGATGGGTTGATCATCTTCCTCTTCCTCTTCCTCTGACGTACGATCAGAGTACATGGGTTCTCTGTTGTGTTCGTCTACAAAAAAAATGCTAAGAATTACAACAACATAAACCGATTCAAACAAACACCGTAAATCCCACGTAGAGTCCGAGAAGGGAAAGATATACACAAACAATTCCTGTACTTCAAAGACCTCCTAACCATGAAACATGAGCTTTTTTTTTTTAATTTGATTTGTTAGCTTACGAGCCTAAGGTCTTTCAGGGCAGAACTCGACTCATTAGAATTATCCTAGTTTGTTAGACGAACAATCCAACTAATTTAAAAATGTAACAAAAGGAATATCAGTATTCCCTCCACACTTGAGGGCATCTGGTTTCACATAGTTATTTGAGGAATTTGGATTTTTTGGAAGGATTTGGAATATAATCGAATTACATTAGTTGTACATAATTTATAAAAACAAATTAGAAATTATTAAATTAACTTCTATTAGTTGATTATTAACGTGTTTTTAACCATTTTTACAAACAAAAACTCTTATGAAGTCCCATAAAATACCAACTACCCCATGGGCTTTCTAAATCCAACGTTTATAGGATTTCAATTCCGAATTTCCTTTAAACCAAACTAGGGATCGGAACACCCAAATCTCGCAATTTGTTATTTAGTTTGTATTAATATATAATAAATAAGTAGTGCATACTAATTATTGTTATTTAGTTTGTATTATACATAAATAAATAAATAAAAAACCTAAAATTATAAATGTCTTTGTATTTATAAAATATGATTATTAGTTATAGAAAATGATACATCATTTATTTCACAAATTATAAATTCCAACCCTTCTTATAATATTGTCACATGCTTTATCATATAAATTGCATTAAAAAATTTAAAACCAATATTTTTTATTTTATTTATATCCTCAAAAGATAGATCATATACTAAAAAAATATACAAAAATGTATTTTTATATAATAATAATAATAAATATAAAATTATGTTTAAATGAAAATTTTATATTAATAGTAAGCTTAAAATAAAGTAATTTATTTGTATTATTATTATAGAAGTTCAATTATTATTATGTCACGTATTTTTTTTATCTATAAGTTAATTTTAATACTTCCTTATTATTTGTATTCTTATATAAAAAAATATTATTGTTGTCCTAAATATCAAAATATTAATAGAAAAAAAACAAAAACATAATATAATAAATAAATAAATTATAATAGATAAGAAAGACATGTAATATAATGGTAATTATAACTTCTAAACAATAACAACAAATAAAGGTTTGATTAAATAAAATATAGAAGTAATGATTAATAATTAAAACATAAATAAACTTACAAAATTAGCCATTCTTCTAGAAAGCCCAACCGCAAAATTAATCCATCTCCAGATTAGCTGCTTCCAGAATCCAACAAGGCAACAAGTAAGCCCGTAAAATGAAATATTAAAAACTAAAAGCTATAAATTGAATAAATATTATAAGTTTAAGGGACAAAAATGTAATATCTCCAAATGTCGGTAGCTGTTGTTTATAAATAGTGTTTTGGCTTCATATAATCCTATTATATATAATATTTAATAAAATAATTACATCAAAAAATATTCAATATTAGGCCTATATATTTCGAACGTATTATATATAGTGTTTTAACAACATTTTATATTTGTACAAATATGAGGGCTGGGCATACACCATACGAGATGCAATAAAGATGAAACGAAACCAATAGCATAAAAAGTTAAGCCTAATATTGGAAATGATATTTATACAATATGGATACTTATACAATATGTTTATAGATGGCGGCAATAATTATAATTAATAAACATAAAGGAAGGCATAAATACTAAAGAAGGGACACTAACTATAAATTAATAAACATAAAGGAAGGCATAAATACTAGGGTTAATTACATGGGTATGTATCGAACTTGTCACGTTTTATCATTGCATGTACTCAACTTATAAACTTACCATTGTATGTATCGAACTTTCTAAAATTGCCATTGTATGTATCTAACTTTATCAAAACCTCAAGTTCGATACCCTCTCGTGAGAAAGTAGAATACATTCAATGATAGGTTTTGATAAAGTTGGATACATACAATGACAAGTCTAACAAGTTCGATACATACAATGATAAGTTTATAAGTTGAGTACATACAATGATAAAACGTGACAAGTTCGATACATACCCATGTAATTAACCCTAAATACTAAACAAGAAAATAAATCAGTTGCTTGCTCACCTCTAGGATTAAAGAGGGTTGATGGTAAAATAGGTCTGAACCAGGGTCAGAAGAAACAACAAGGTTCCAGCAAGTAGGGCAATCATATTCCATGGGTTACTAAAATATGTGCGCCTCAACCATGCAATATTTCTGGGCCAATAACTGTTGTAGTATGTATCCAAATCTTTTCTCCAACGGCCCATACTGATTCCTCCATCGCATAACCCAATCCAAGAACCCTAAGGTCGCGGATTGATTATCGCTCGGAGGATTCATAATGCCATAACCGAGTTCGAGCCTTTTCGTGCGCATGTCTGAAAACATTTAAATGGGGTCATGTTTGGCCCCTAAAATTGCCGGGGATTAGTCGGGCTTTGGCCCGGACACCCTTCCAAAAAGAAAATACTCATGGCCTAAGATGATGGGCGTGGGCCTAATACATATAAATATTTAAAACTTAAAACTTTAAAATTATATTTTTATTTTGAAGTCTAAAAATATCGAAATTTTAATACATATAATTTTTTAAAACTTAAATGTAATGCCCCATTTTCCTTATAGTGATTTAACTGTGATTTAACTTGTGTGTAGAGGTTCGGGGGCTAAAGTGTTAAATGCGAAAGTGGAAGGTGTGAGTGGACACCCACTTAAGTAAGGAGTTAACCCTATTTTCCCTTGTTCCAGTACAGTTTCCAGGGAACGTATTTGGGGGAAAGGGAAGGCGATTAGGGTGAGGGAACCAAGAAGGTACAATTGAAGGCTCTCGTGATGGAATTGGGTTAGAGTTTGAGTCGCTATTGCTAAGGTATGATGTTTATGCTAGTTAATTGTTCAATTGGTGTCTTTTGGATGTTGAATTCGAACCCTAATGTAGGGTTAGGGTTAAGTGGAGTAAGAATCCAACCAATTAGTGTAATTAGTTAATGAATTGATGAAATTGATGTTGTTTGGTGATCCTACAACCATCGATTGGTATAGTTTGGGTCAAATTAGTCTCATATAATGTGGATTATCGACCCTAGATGTAGTAAATTGTGTGTTGGATTGCTGAAAGTCGAATTTTAGGTTTCGGGTATCAATTTCGAGCAAAATCGCGAAGTTTGTCGAGCCAGGGGAGTTGCGCGACTAGGCCTGCGACCTGAGGTCGCGCAAGGGAGGTTGCGCAACCCTCTGTGTGATTTTCGACATTCTTCGTTTGCGATCTTTTCTGGGTTTTGGCTTCGGGCCTATGTTAGGGATATTATGAGATGACTATGGGTATACTTTGAGGGCCATCGGACTAGTCTAGCTACGGCTAAGACTCGTTTTCGGTATGGATTGTTAAGTGTCCCTTTTGGGACTATGTTTGATATGTTTGTGTACGTGTTATGGTTAGGTGTTGCAAGCTGAGTATTGTATCTTACGAAAGAGCTATTTGTGATCGTTGCTAAGGTGAGTTCACTACCTAGCTGTGTATTGTTGTATGTGCATGATGATGTTGCATGTGATTATGTTATGATGATGTATGCTTCCCTTCGGGGATATGGTTTCCCTTCGGGGATATGTTTTCCCTTCAGGGATAGGCTGACCTAAGGTGGTGGTAATACCCCTAGGGAAGTCGTGTTTTTCTCTTTGTTTCGGGTTTAGCCGAAGAGGATATAGTGCAAGAGGCACGTACGTGATTATATGTTTACGTGATTATGGATGTATAATGGTAGATGGTTTAGGTGTGTTCTCACTAAGCTTTATGCTTACCCCGAAAGGGAAATGATAAGGTTTGAGGCTCCGAGCTCTGCTAGTTCAGTCTACGAGAAGAAAGGTGAAGAAATGGTTTTGGAGAGAAAGTGGTTTGGTCTTAGTGGTACACAAACCATTATTTTGCTAGTTTGATATGTCAACTTGGTTTTTCCTAAACGGTTAACTTATGATTTGAACTTGGGTTCGGATATGGTTTTTATTAAACGGATAGTCAATGTAGCTGTATTATGGTTTAAGCTTGGTGACACCTTATGGTGTATAGATGTTACTTTTAAGTCAAATGTTTGGACAAGCTTCCGCATTTTTAATAAAGTTGGTTACTTTTCCTGTTAAAATGTATTTTTGGATTTTGGGTGTTACATTAAAATATTAAAGTTATATTTGTATTTTTTAACTCTATAAATATCGAAATTATAATAAAGGGATAATGTGACCACAAGAACAAAATAATATGGTTATATATTTTTAATTGAAGCCCAATAACATATTAATAATTAATATTCAGTGATTATAAATTAAGATGCACATATATAATAGATTAAGTCATTGAACTATAGTTACATCCATGTGGTTTGTTGCAAAATAGGGACCGCTTTGGTATTTTTCCAACAAATTACATGGAGTAAAATTGTAGTTCACTCTAAATAATAGAACGCACTTAGGACTCAGTTTCCAAAGCATTATTACACAGGTCAAACAAACAAGTCTTAGAACTGAAATTTTTATGTAAACGAAACTTGATGTCACGGTCTCATGGAATAACGTCTTTGCTTATTAGAGAGAGTGTTTAATAACACTATAAAACAGAAAGAATTAGAGCATAGAACCAGAATACAACTTGAAAACCTTAAATGATGGAAACCTTTGATGTAACATCCCTGAGGGGTGTGTGGTGAAAGCCACACTACCAGGGTTCGAATTCCACGGGTGACATTTCTAAGATATACAGATTTTGGATCTGGTCATTTGGGCCGGGTTTGGGACTGGTATGTATGTGTTAACTTGTCGTTCAAAAAGAAAACATTGAGTAAAAAAGTAGATACTATTTTTTATGTCATGGTATAACTTAAAAAATCCAAATCAGAATTTAACTAAGGTTTTGAACCTTGATCTTCTCATCATCAAAATATACAATTTTGAGATAAACAAGAATTGGAATTGGATGACAAATAAAAGGGTGTTGTTAACAATACCCCCTATACCTATAATAATAATAATCAAAAAGTTGTTTAAAAGTTTGGAAACACTGAATTTTATAATAAAAAGTTAACTTATACATGGCTAAAACTACCTAGAAATTTAAAATGATGTCATTTCATAAGGTAGAAGGGGTGTTATGATACATAGGCATGGGAATGGGGCGGGTTTGGGGCGGGGACCCCAATCCCCATCGCTGTCCCCGAGCCCTCATCGTCATCCCCGTCCCCTTCCCCATCCCCACCGGGGAATTTAATCCTATCCCCATCCCCGTCCCCAACGGGTAGCGGGGTTCCCCACGGGGAAACGGGGATTTTGTCCGTTCATAAATTTATTTTAAATTAAATGTTTTGCGATATCTTACGTGTTTAAATCTCACATATTTCAAATAAAAACTAAGAATGTATCGTGTAATAATTTATAGACGTAATCGTATAATAATTTATAAACGTAATATCAAAATAAATTAAACTTAATCCTAAAACAATTTTTAATAACGCACGTACCAAAATGTATCAATTAATAGTCAATACCAATCAACTAATATTCATAATTTATCGAAATTGGAACAACCATATACTGATATAATAGAAAGTGAATATATAATTTAAATAAATAATTAATATATATATATACGGGTACGGGTATGAGGCGGGGCGGGGAGTGCTAAACCCGTCCCCGTCCCCATCCCCAGTTTGAGAAAACGGGGATCCCCGTCCCCAATACCCAATTTACCGGGGAATCCCCGTCCCCGACCGAGGCGGGTGGACCGGGTTCCCCGATGGGTCGGGGACAATTCCCATGCCTAATGATACATACCCCAAATAAAAACTATAATGAGAAGCATAATAGATTAAGATTATTTTTTGAATTGTATCGATTCATGTAATAAACTCAATTCATGGAACAGAAGTAAGATTAAAAGTGATTAAAGATTTAGTTTATTTTATGTTTTCCATTAAGGTTATGTTTGGCAAACTAGTTGATAAGCTAGCTGGTAGCTGATAAGCTAGCTATTGATTGATAAGCTAGTTAGTAGTTGATAAGTTAGATGTTGAACAAATTATGTTTGACAAAAACTAGCTTATGAGTATGTAAAATGACTAAAAATGATATCTTTGAATTTAATAATTAATATTAATAAGAGTATAATTGGAAAAAGCTACAAAAAGCTCCCAAAAAGCTACTTAAAGTAGCGTTTCAAAAAGCTACTTAAAGTAGCGTTTCAAAAAGCTAGTTTCTGATACATGTTTGGATGGACTAGTTTATAAGCTATCTTTGAATTTAATAATTAATATTAATAAAGATATAATTGAAAAAACCCACAAAAAGCTCCTAAAAAGCTATTCAAAGTAGTGTTTCAAAATGGTAGCTTATAAACTAGTTTATGATACATGTTTAGATGGACTAACTTATAAATTAGCTTATTTTTGCCAGACACAACCTAAAGATGTTTATAGGTTGGGGTGATCAACTTAAAGGTCTTCTATCAGCCCAACCTAATGTTTACGGTTTGAAAATTTTCAATTCAACCCAACTCAAACCAATCAGGTTTGTCGGGTTAATACATTGATATATGAAACTATTTTTTTAATTTGTATATATATATATATATGGTTGGGTTCAAACGAAAATTGTATTTCTTTAAAAGAACATGCGAACCAACAAAATTATATATAATTTTAGGTGCTTCATGTTCTCGATTGATCATGTCTCTATATATACTAGATATGTACTCGTGCACGTTGTAGCGTGAAATATCTCAAATCTAAAGCCGATAACTCAAAGAATAATTTTGTTTCACGTTCAACTTTATTCTTCTTTGTAAGATATTAATTATATGGTTTTTATCATTTATGTGTTTTTAAAACACATATCAAATGTATAAAACTTAAAATCAATTGGTTAAATTTTTTGAAAAAGATTCGCTTGATGGTGGGTATTCAAAATCATAACATTTGAAGTTTGAACTCATTTTAAAGATTTTGTTTCAACGATTATAATAGTTTAAAATGTAACAAAATATTTTTAATATAATCTTAATGAACATAAGGTTAATTATAGTTTTAAAAAATTCAACCGGATTAAATAGTGTATTATTTTGAATTAGATTATTTTATATGAAGTTAGGTCGAGTCGATTGACTTTATCGTGGTTTTAAGAACCCTTATCCTTCGTCACAATTTTTTTCCTCACATGATTCTTGATTGATACCAAATGTCCAAAGTTGCTAATTTATCCACAAACGTTATACGAAGATATCACTTCAAGTCTTGAAGACACATGTTATAATCTCTAACGAGAATACATTTCAACCGTGTATTCTCATGCCTAGAAGATTCCAGTCCATTTCAAATCATTCATCCGTTTTAATAGATTGACACTTTTGCCCTTTTATGTCTTTTGTGTCTTTTGTCGTTTAGGGGAAGTTGACCCTAGTAACCATACTAAGTAACCCAGATGATATTTTAGCTATTCTTTCTTCTATTTTATTTAAACATTATTGAGTCCGTTCATTTAACTTTTTTTTTTCAAACCTAACTAAAAAAACATAAAAAAATAGATTCATAACAATTTTAGCGGATTTGGATCCGTTTTTAACGGACCTGAATCCATTTTTTTTAAAGGGAAATCAATCAGACCCAGTTTTTTTTTTTGTTTTTTTTTGTTAGATCCGCAAAAACAAAGCTAACTTAACAAACTTATTGATATTTAGTTAAAAAGTCAATTGGGTCGATTGATATGGCTAATAGCACTATTTTTTGTGCTTTAGGGCATGCTTGAAAACTTAATACGACAATTCAGTAAACAAATATACGTGTGAAATAATTAATTTATTCATTTTATAATTTTATCTATGAGTATTTAACTAGAGAAATTAATTATTCTAACCATTTTAAAATGTCTCTAACACTTCCTAATTATTTTCTCTCAAAAACTATTAAAATAGCCATAAAATTCATTATCCGGTGACCTTTCGCTAAAAAACACCTCCACTAGGGGTAAACTCCACTAATTCCACACAAAATGTAACAAGATTAGTATTTTATATGTTAATCAAACTATGCTATTTACACTCATAATTGCACAAAATGGATAAACTTGCACACCACTATTTTCGAATGGGATAAACTCTTCTATTTGCACAAAGGAGGTAGCTTAAATTATTAAACTCCGCTAATTGCACAAAGGAGGTGGGTTAAATTTCCATGGTTTGAACACCTTAGTCGTTAGCGAATATAACGGACTTCATGACTATTTTGACAGTTTTTGGAAGAAAATGGTTTTAATGTGTTAGAGGTATTTTAAAAGGTTAAAATAATTAAATTTTCATTTACCTAGTAACTAAAGTTATATATCAAACAAGTCTTTGTAATTTTTGTTTATTGGAACAATTTATGATGGATGCATTGCTTCTTAACAGGGTCCCGAGCCCCAAATAAAACCTCCCAAAAATTCCCTAAAAACTATAAAAAAATATTTTCTGATAAAAGTTGTTATTGAACCTAAGGGCCTTTTAACCTTACTATTAATCCTATTCTTTTAATCGTTTATTTTAGAGGGTTTTTGCAAGAGAAAAAAAAGAGCGGGTTGACGAGTTTCATAGGTTGGCAATTTTTTGTATGGCATGCGTTGTAGGAGCACAATATTCAAAGTTAAAGGACATGGATGAAAACCAAAACAAATATATACCTTTATATTTGTAACAAATAAATTATAAGAACAAAAATATGGAAAAACACATGAACCGTATAGACGAAAAAGTTTGATTTACTTATTACTTTATGATAAAAAAATGCTTTTAGAGTACGGATGAATTATGACAGTAAATTTGTATTATTAAAAAAGTAATACATTTTATTAATGCACCTCACATTTTATTGGTTCACTTATTCTATAACCGTATAGATAATAAAACTTAAATAATTTATTTATAATTCGTCACGATTTATAACATTTATCCTAGTTAAAAGTTGTTGCATATATATCGTAACACCCAAAAGATCTTATCTTTAAATATTATGTCTACTATCAAATTTTAACATGATTAGTCATGTGACAACAACTTATTTTCTTTATGACTTAATTTTCATTAAAAAAAATACTTTTATTTAATTTTGTTTGCCAAATATTTTTAAAAGACAATTGACTTTTATCATATTGAGATAACTTTTCTTATAAACGTAAAATGTTATTTAAAACTTTTGAGCTAATTTATTATTATTATTATTATTATTATTATTTATTTGGGTTTTATTGCATATAATATATGTGCTTACACTCATTTACATTGAGGTAATAATTTCAAAAAAATCCAAACAACTTATTAGAGTACTAGAAGTGTTGGCTTCTGAATGGAATAGAAGCATGCCTCTTATGTTTGTAGTGTAAACATTACAATTTTATTTAATGAATTAGTTTCTTATGAAAACTAGTTTTTCAAGTTTAATTTCTAGACGGAAGTTACATATCTGAGTTGTCTTTTATATAATATTTTTCTTAGTAGGTAATGGTTGGTGTGGGCCAACTTAGGAGTTATTAGGGAATATTTGAGAGTTAACGAGTGATTTGATGCTGGATAATTAAGTGGTCAAAAATTGATTAAGAGACTTTTATAATATAGTATAAAATGAAATATGGTGGTTCGGTAATTGTTAATAATGAACTCACGACGCTAAGGCTGTGTTTGGCAAGCATAAGCTAGCTTATAAGCTAGTCCATCCAAACATGTACCAGGAAGCTAGCTTATCAGCTAGCTTATAAGCTAGCTTTTTGAAACGCTACTTTGAGTAGCTTATTATAGCTTTTTCCAATTATACTCTTATTAATATTAATTATTAAATTCAAATATACCATTTTTGGTCATTTTACATACTCATAAGCTAGTTTTTGTCAAACATAATTTGTTCAACAGCTAGCTTATCAGCTACTAGCAAGCTTATCAATCAACAGCTAGCTTATCAGCTATCCGCTAGCTTATCAGCTACCCGCTAGCTTATCAGCTACCAGCTAGCTTATAAGCTACGCTTGCCAAACATAGCCTAAATGGTTATGGCAGACTTTTGATACATAATCATTCACAAGGTTTTTGAACTATTAAGAGGTGGTCTATTTTTATTTTATTTTGCCAAACAAGATTTATCTTTTAGCGATTCAAAGGTCGCGTGTTAATGAAACTGTTAAAAGCTAAATAAACAACCCTTTAATTATAAACTTAGCACAAATATTACATGTGCTTTTTAATTGTATAATACAAAAAATAAGGTTGCATTCAAAAGTACATACCCTTTATACCTAATTTGTCCTTTTTCACTTTATTTAAAAATAATAATGTTGTTGAAACAACTTTTATATAAATTATCTTTAACCTAAAACATGTAAAAGTTGTTGCAACAAAAAAACATCCTTTTAAATACAAATTTTTTATGACAGATACTTAACATAAGTTATGTTAAAATTTTATGACACATTCCTAAAGAAACACTAAAATGCTTAAATATAACGCCTAGCTCAAACTTTAGGACCTAAAAGATAAAATCTTAAAACTTCAAAAAACTAAAAGTAAAAATATAGAAATGACCCTAAACCGTTCAATTAACGCGTTTTTTATAAGGTTAGTCAATGGATTCAAAAATCCAATAGAAAATAGATTCAAATAAGAACAATTCAAATCCGTCAATCAAATAACAGTCCGACAATATCGTACACCTATTTTTGGTTTATGAATATGCAGTACAATCATTCTTTAGAGGTATATACATGCATACCCTCATGTGGCTACATATTATTGTCTAGATATCCACCAAGCATCCATATACATTTGTTACAAACAATTACCTGCAAATTAAAATACCAGTCTACCCCAATTCCAAATATTCATATGTTCAACCATGAACATTCTTGACAAACACCCAAATACGTACATCACATAGAAGATGTAGCGTATCTTGGTTTGTCTTCATACAAACCAACCACGAATGGAAAGTGTACAATTAGTTTGGATCAATAATGTATAAAAAAATTAGGTTGCGTTTGGCAAACTAGCTAATAAGCTATAGTTGTTGACTAATAAACTAGATAGTATCTGATAAATTAGCTTATGAATAAATTATGTTTGGTAAAAACTAGCTAATAAGTATGTAAAATGACCAAAAAATGAATCTTGAGGTATAACAATTAATATTAATAAGGGTATAATTGAAAAAAAAAACTACAAAAACCACATAAAATGCTACTCCAACTAACGTTTCAATAGGCCAACATATGGTTCATCCAAACATGTGCTAGCTTATAAGCTAGTACATGTTTAGATGAACCATAAGATGGTCTATTGAAACGTTAGTTGGACTGTTGGAGTAGTGTTTCAGTCCCTTTTTATAGTTTTTTTTTTCAATTATACTCTTATTAATATTAATTATTATACCTTAAGATACCATTTTTGGTCATTTTACATACTCATAAGCTAGTTTTTACCAAACACAATTTATTCTAAGCTAGCACATGTTTGGATGGACCATATGTTGGCCTATTGAAACGTTAGTTGGACTGTTGGAGTAGTGTTTCAGTCCCTTTTTATAGTTTTTTTTTTTCAATTATACTCTTATTAATATTAATTATTATACCTTAAGATACCATTTTTGGTCATTTTACATACTCATAAGCTAGTTTTTACCAAACACAATTTATTCTTAAACTAGCTCATCAGTTACCAGCTAACTCCTTATTTGTCAAACAGAGCGTTGTCGAAACCGAGGGGCCTATTTGTAATTTGGCAAAAGAAAAAAAAGATGAAATACGCGACGAACCGAGTGAGTGACAGATGTGTATAAACACTGTCAAAATCCGGCCTTGTTTAAAAAAAAAAGAAAAACAGAATCTCTTCACAGTTTTTCATTTTTTTCTCCATCTCTCTAAATCGATAAATTAATCCAACCCACAACCCTTTAGATTCCATTTTCTCTTCTTTTATTCGATCCTTCCCTACAAATTTTCTCCATTTTCACAGCTACACAACAACTATATATACATACATATATAGATCATCATCATCATCAACTGCCCTCTGTTCATCTTTGGGTTTCAATTTTGATCAAAAAACAACGAATTCGATCGGAATTCGAACAAGTTTTTTGATGGGGAGATTGAATCCGCCTCCTGAGCTGAGTTTGGATTTCAAACCCACTTTTATTCCCAAAACGATTAGTCAATTTTTAGGGGAAGTGGCCAAAATTGGAATCGTATCTGAGAAGATATTGAAAGTTGATGATTTCGTTAGCAGATTAGAGATGGAGATTAGGAAAATTGATGCGTTTAAACGCGAGCTTCCTCTATGCATGCTTCTGATGAATGATGGTTGGTTTCCTTTTTGGTTTAATTTCCCCTTTTTCAGTCGAGTATTTTATAGCTGGGTTTTACTTTTTTGTGGTAATTTGATTGAATCTGGAGTTAGGGTTTTCTGATTGTTTGATGATTTTGGTGATTTTGTTTGTTTTGTGTAATGGGATTCGATTTGATTAGTTGATTAGGTGGAGATTGTTCTGTTTTTGGATGAATTTTGATTTTTGAAGATGTGCACACCAACTGTTTGATGAATTGTCTAAATGGGACTTGGTTTTAATGGTGATGTAATGATTTGTTCATTTTTACAGCAATTGTTACTTTAAAAGAGGAATTAATGGTGTTTAAGAAATCAGCTAATCAACCAGTACTTGAAGAGTTTATTCCCCTTAAGAACACTTGTGGTGGTGATGAAGATCCGAAAGTGGAAATCGATAGCGGTGGTGATAAGAAGAATTGGTTGAGCTCCACCCAACTCTGGAACACGAACGATAACAATTCGGACACAAATCAAAACCATATCTCGAAACAAGATTCTATTCAGCAAGCAATTCTAAAGGTAAACATTATAAAAAAGTTAATGATGTATTTGATATTTCTATGCAACTATTCATTAATGAATATTTGATAATTGTGTACAATGAGTTGTTGGTGTGTGCAATTATTCATTAGTGAATATATATGTTTGACTATAGAGATCGGATGAAGAACAAGATGGGATGGTCGGTGATCCGTATTGTGGAAACTCCGGGAGAGAGGTCAATCCGTTTAAGGGATATTGTGGGTTTACAGTTGATGATAAAAACAGGAATGAAGATAAGGAAGAAATGCCCGTTTCTGGGCTTTCCCTTATCGCTCCTGGAATCAAGAATCCAATGAGGGGAAACGGTTTTCTTACGAAAACCGGTGCTAATAACAAACTGGTTCCTTGTTCTATACCCGATGTTCAATCAAATATACGGATTGGAACACTTCAGCCTCAGCCTCAGCCACCTCAGCATCAGACATCTAGGAAACAAAGAAGATGCTGGTCCACGGAGTTGCATAGACGTTTTGTCAATGCTCTGCAACAACTCGGAGGCTCAAAAGGTTAGTTGGTCCTTGAAAAATGAATTTTTGTTTCATATTAAACTTGTTAGATTTTTAACTCGAATTCGATGTTATGTAGAGATAATTAGGGTAAGATAGTCAATTATAGCACAACAATCTAACAATTTAGCTTAAGCCATACAGATAGTTTAGTCTATGCAGACAACTTAATGGAAAGCAACCAAACAGCCATGTGATAGATGTAGTTTTTTTTAACATTTATGCAGAGCATTTATGAGGATGAATGTGAAGATAGTATTAGATATTCGGATTTATGTATGCGATGCTGAATTCATTCGATATCTTTTAAGGGTATTTTTAAGAGGAAATAGAAGATCATCGTTGATAGTATCATTTTAATTTCTAAATAAGATTGCTTCCAATTGTCTTGCAGCTGCCACCCCCAAACAGATTCGAGAGCTTATGCGAGTAGATGGTCTCACCAATGATGAAGTGAAGAGCCATTTGCAAGTAAGCTACTATACCCTTTTAGGCTTTCCTCGTATCTCCATTTTTTGAAGTATATATTTATAGTGGGAGGTTCAAGGAAAAACCTCAAAAAAAGGGGAAAACCAAGGAACACCCTAGTAGACCTTCATCTGGATGGTATGCACTTGTGCATACAAGTAAATTAAGTTGTTTTTTGGTTTTTATGCACATGTGCATATGCAAGTGTGTATGTTACAAATTACTTGTATGCACAAATGCATACTCTTTAGATGAGTTTTTCGTTTTTTTGAGGTTTTCCCCTAAATCTGACCTTATACTAATGGTAACTTGGATACTGGTGGGCCGATGACCATTTGGTCCCATATCCCCATTTTCTTTTAATTTGCTTTACAAAATACTAAACGGGATCCCTTTTTTTTGTGTTTTTGTAGAAATACCGGCTTCATACACGAAGGTTTCCATCCTCCAACACATCCTCGGATCCATCTGGTGTCGGTTTGGGAGGTTTATGGATCCCCGCCCAAGATCAATATGTTGTTGAATCCTCAAAACATATAAATTCCCAATCGGGTTCTCCAGATGGTCCCCTCCTGAACTGCACCACCGTCACCTGTGGAACTTCCACCACTGGCGGTGACAGCATGGATGATGGAGAAGATGAGAAATCTGAGACCAATTGCTGGAAAGGTCATGTCCACACCTCTGCCAAAGATAATGTATAAATCTTTACATATCTTTATAGATAAATAGTATAATCGCGGCGATTAATTAATGTAGGAGAGCTCATAAATGATTAAAAACATTTATATAAAAAAAACTATACAGAAAAGAGTGAAAATTTTGCAGGAATAGTTCCTTCTTTCACTTGTTTTGGTTTATTAAAGTTTTCTTGATTGCCATTTTCTTGGATTCTTGGGTTCATGTGAGATACATTTGTTTTTTGGAGATGGGGAAACATGATCATTGAGAATGCAATATTTAAGCATATTATTATTCCCTTGTGACTGTGAAATCTTGAATCTTTTTCTCTGACTGTACTTGGCTATTGGAAATGAATCCCACCAGGGTACTTTGGTAATTTTACAATGGAAATGTGTGTTTGTGGACTGTGGTGCAATTATGGGCTTAGTGTGTGTGTAGATTTAGTAACATGCAGAAGAGTGCAAGAGTGAGTATGGAGCAAAGAATTTGGCTTTTGAGAATGGGAAAGGTATCACATGAGGTCTCTTTGCATTTTGGAAAGGCAACTTTGATTTCTCTTTGCTCATTTTGATTTATATTTTTATTCATAGGTCAATGATAATTTTCAATTGATTATTTATTTAAAGATACTTAATTTAGGTTATATTTTATTAGTAATGGGTCAAAATGATATAGTATAAAAACATGGTCAATAACTTTTAAAGAGTAGATATAAACTATACTAAGGGTTGTTTTGGTTTAGGAATGAAATAAATTTTAGGCTTGGAATTTAAATCCATACCAATCTCATGAGGTTGGTCGAGATTTTAAAGGATTTTATAGGATTTATATGTTGCAATTGTTTAAAATTTGTAAAAAAAAAACATTTGTTTTGTAATAGTTAATTAATCAAAAAGTAATTTCAATATTTTTATAACTGTTTGTATAATTTTAAGATAATTTTTTATAAACAATGGATTCCAAATTCTATAAACAAACAAAACAAAAAATTTAAATCATTTTAAATCCAAATCGCTCCAATTTTCAATCCTTCCATTAAATCCAAATCCTGTAAAAACCATTCTATCAAATCAAACGCTCCCTAAATATTTACTATCTCTGATGTTTTATTTATTACAAAAATTGGGTTGTTATTTTCTTAATAATTATTATATCTAACAATTAACATCTATAAAATCAAAGAAAATGTTTGCCGAGTAGTCTAACATGACTCAATCTGTTAGTCTTACAAATTTATGTGTTTTGATTCGTTATTTAACTTGTTTGACCGGTGTATTTTTATCACCTATACCTAATGTTAACTCTATATGTTATATTATTCCTTAGTTATAAAATAAAATGATATTCAAAAAGTGTATGCTTTTAGAGCTAGAATTGCCATATTCAAAGTTCAAAACAATGATGTCACAAAGATCAGTGTATTATGTAGTAAAAGTTACATATTGGTTTGACTTTGATCATTTTCATTTCACTTGTGATAAAATTGAACTGCTCAATTCGCACGTATCATACCTCATAATTGCTAAATCAAACAATTCTCGTGACTCAAGGGTTAGAATTGTCAAATTCAAAATGTCAGTACCACTAAAATCACTATGGCATACACTAAAGGTTGTAGTTTACTACACAATTAACCATATTATCCCCAAATATTGTTTTTTACCCTCAAACTTTCTATTATAATAGATATATACACACACTTTTAAATATTTGTATAATGATAATATATTTGATACTGACTTTTTCCCATACTTTAAATCGTTCAGAATCTAAACCGAATTTAAAAGTTTGTCCCATATATTACCATCGTTTTCAGTCATCCTTTATCCGTTCCATACCAAACCAAATAACATAAGTCCCACAAAGATGCCCTATCATTGTCCTATTTTATTTCCAATAATGCCCTTATTTACAAGCCATCCAATTTGTTGTACTTGTTAAAGATACCTTTTAACTACCATTCAAACCAAATTTTGGTGAGAATATTTGATTGTGAGGATGGAATATTTAAATTTCTAATGGATGAGCATATAACATTTCAATTTGTCTAAGATGTAAGGATTTTTTTCTTTTCAAATAAATAATCTTAAAATAATTGAATATTTAGAAAACGTTATTTGTATGTTTTGAAAAGTATGACACAATTTTTGTAATTGTAATTTATATGTGTAAAGATAGTAAAACGTGTGTATTATGCTTAAGATGCATAAGATTTATTATTTAAGATATTTTAGATATGAAATCGTATCCGAATAAAAAAATATTTGATCTGAAATAACTTTATCTTTTATGTACTCGTTAAAGAATCTTACACGGAAAAAATATATAAAAAAAGTGGTTTACAGATTTGATGAACATAAGAATCTTGAATTTATTGCAGGTTATTTGATTCCTTTACAAACGTTCGACAATCTTATTCCAAAAGCTTAAAATACGTTAAATAACAATTATACAAATTATATTTAAGTGTAAGTTACATTTTTAGTCCTTATGGTTACCATCCATTCTCAGCTTTGGTTTCTATTTTGAACTAATTACAATTTTGGTTATTATGATTGCTATTGTGTTTTAATTTTGGTCCATCTCACTAACTTTAATTAAAATTGTTAGTTAACTCAAAAGATGTTTAGACCATTTACCTTATCTTTCTCTTTTTCATTTCTCATTTTATTAGATTATACAGTATGTCTTTTCTTTTTCTTTTTTTATTAGATTATATACCTTATCTAACCATTTTAATTAGAGTTAGTCAAAAGATATAAAAGTGAAATAAAATGGTAATAGCAATAACCGTAATTAATTATACTTAGTTTAAAAGAAGGACCAAAGATGACAATAAAAAAGAACCACTAATTCGCTCTATATTAAAACATATCAAAATGGTATAAATTAATGTGATCTTGAAAGGTAATAAAAAAGATTTATGAACTTGTTAAAAATAATAGATTTAGATCAAGCCTACCAATTATACATTATTTAGTTAGTTAGTAAAAGCATACATATTTTTAAAAAAAATATATTTTGAAGCGTTTATTGATTTATGATATAAAGTTTTATATGGATTGGATCAAATTAAGGTGATTAGATTATTGTGGCACGTTAAATAATAGTAAATGACAAAAAAAGTCCTTTCACAGGCTAAATAGCAAAAGAAGAATCTTTGAAACGAATTCGACCCCACCTTGATATTGGTATCGAGGGGTACGATTGTCTTTTATTATTAGTTCTAAGAACAATTATGTTTCTTTGTCCTTCAGTGCTGTGCTGTGGTGGATTGGTTATCGCTCAGGGGTTCATAGCATCATAATCGAGTTCGAGCCTTCTCATGTGCATGCCTGAGGACATTTAAGTGAGGTCATGTTTAGCCCCCAAAATTGTCTGGAATTAGTCGGGCTTTGGGCCAGACACCCTTCCAAAAAAAAAATTATGCTTTTTTGTCTTCCAGTGCTATGGCATATTGGTTATCGCTCGGGACGTTCATAGCGTCCTAATGGAATTCGAGCCTTCTCGTACGCATGTCTGAGGACATTTAAGTGTAACCATGTTTAGCCTCCAAAATTGCCAGGGATTAGTCGGGCTTTGGCCCGGACACCCTTTAAAAAACAATTATGCTTTTTAAATCTTTTATAAATACTTTTGTTATTTACATTTGGAAATAAAGTGGGATAAAATTATTTAGTTACATATTTCAAGGGACTTCGTTTAATCAATTTATGTGAAACATGTTAATTGGGTGTATTTTATTGTTAATTTAATCAAACATTCAACTGGATAAAATAAATCAAAAATTGCTCAAAACAAGGGATTCAAATAATCTTTTTTATTCAATTTTTTTTTGAAGGACAATAGTTTTATGAATAAAACTATAAAAGTAGAGGGCTTAGTTTAATACTGAACTAAAATCCATTTTTCATGATTTTGTTCCTTGTGGTTTTTAATCAAGTAAAAAACCAAAAAAAATTGATAAATTGATAAATATGTCTCTTCTTAAACATAACTTTTAACATTCGTTAGAGGAAAAAATCAAATTTGAATGCTTTTACAAATTATAATGATTATCTTGTAATTTTAGCATAGATAAAAGTTTTATTTTTGACAAAGAACATTGACCAAAAGATGTACTTTACTCTTAATTAGAACACGTAAATGAAATTTATGTGTTTAGTATTTTATTATTATAAATACAACCATTGGATTGTGAGAATAAAGAAATAGAGCCTTTGATGTCTAAATAGATAGTATTACAAAATAACAATCAATTCATATGATTGAATAATTGAAATGTTTATAATTCTTCACGATTAAATTTACGAATAAACAGAGGGGATAGATGTTAATTATCGATTAATTCACAGGTTAAAGGGTTTTAAACGAAAAGCGAAAATAAGGTTCATATACGACAAATTTTAGAAAGATGATAAACAAAGTAAGTTGATCACGATATGTTTATGATTGTATTGCAATAGATCCTATATGATGTAATTTCTATATGATATACAAGAAGTCATGAATAATCATGTTACTTCCAATGATCATTGGATATTAGATTTAAATATGTATATATGCATTGTCACCATGAAAGGATGGTTGACATGAAAGTTTAATGGACGACAAATTTAATTGGGTGATTTATGACTGAGAAATCAATACGTTGGAATTATCACCATGATGGACGGTCGCTATGACGTTCAAAGGACCACAAATTCACCTAGGCGGAATAACCGTAGCAGGGAGTAGTGAAAACAATATTGGTTTGTTGATGAAGGGTTTTGAAAGTAGACTGTAATGAAAGGAGAACGCGAAGGGTTTTGAAGGGTTCAGAAAGGATATTTAAGCATTTAAGTTGAGTGTTCAAAGGAGAACGAGAACAAATGAATACGAACAATTCAAAGTGAATACACATACTCTACTAGTGAACATAGTTTGTATTCACGTGAATAAACTTCAAAACTGTCTTCAGTGCTGTAGCGGATTGGTTATCGCTCGGGGTTTCATAGCGCCCTAATCGAGTTAGAGTCTTCCCGTGCGCATGCCTGAAGACATTTAAGTAGGGCCGTGTTTAGAAATTGTCGAAGATTAGTCGGGCTTTGGTCCGGACACCCTAAAAAAAACTTCAAAACAAAACTGAATATCCTATTAAAAATAATAACAAAATGAAAAAATGCTTGCTTTTTTAAAAAGCTTAACTAAATTCGATTTATATAGATAACGAAATCTTTTTTTTTCTAATTTCCTAAATCTATATATAATAAAGGAGGGGTAATTAAAGAGTAACTGGATGCTACGTGTCGTTTTCTCGTAAGTCAAAATCTGTATTTTTCCGTCTAAAATATCAACCGGATGCTACGTGTCGCTTTCTCGTAACCGAAATCTGTATTTTTCCGTCTAAAATATCAACAAGTTTTGAGCGCCAAATGTAGAAATGGAAATCAAATTACAGTTAACGAAACCGAAGAGAAATCCATGGCAGCTTTTTCGCGCCAAATGCAAACCCTTCCCCAAATCTATGTGAGAAATGCAAGAGAAAAAACAACAACAAACGGTCCAAATTTCCCCCCTTTAATGGAGAGAGATTGGATATGATGTTCTTCCCTATAATCTTTTTAAAAAGGATTCAGAAAAACTCCAAAAAAAATGGCGCAGGCACAACCAGAAGAAAAAGAGAATTTGCAGGAAAATAGAGACAAAGAGACATCATCATCTTCATCCAACAGCAGCAAGAAGGATGAGAAAAGGGAAATAATTTCTTCCAATTCTCCTTCTTTTAAGCTCAATGCACATGCGCCCGAATTTGTGCCGAGTTCGCACGCCCAGATTCCGGTTTCGGGTTATTTCTATCCGTGCTTTGGTTACGTGGGTGTGGGTGGGAGCGATGGCGGTGGGTCGGGGGATTGGGTTTATGTTGCTGGTGGTGGTGATCAAGATCAGCAGATGCAGTTTTTTTCGAATCCTGATGTTGTCATCCCCAACTGTTCGAAGAATTGCCTCACTGAGGATCTTCAGCAAAAAGTCATCAAACAGGTGATTTTTTCTTGTTATTGATGTGGGTACTTGAATAAGTAATGTTTTTTAGACTTAATTGGGCGTCCGATTTTGCGTTCAATTGGCCCCTAAAGTTTGTGTATTTGTGGTTGTAATGAGGTCCAAGGCTCAGTATGTGTTGGATTAGCCATAAAGGAATCCGTCTTTGTGTTGAAAAAGATGAGTTTCTGGCGTCGTTTGTGTTCCGTTGAGCAAACATGGTGTCCAACTTTATGTTCAAAATGAGTTTTTGGCCTTGGTTTGTGTTGGGTTTGGCATATTGGCATCCAATATTGTGTTTAAAACGAATTTTTTCGAGCTCAGTATGTGTTGGAGTGGCCATAAGGGTGTCCAAGTTTGTGGTTTTAACGAGATTTGACCTCAACTTGTGTTGGATTTGAGCATGATGTTGTCTATGGTGTTTTGACAGTTGCTCAACTGTTTGCTCTAGAATGATTAAGTAGTCAAAATGATTAAGAGAGTTATAAAAACAATACAAAGTGAAATATGGTTGTTTGGTAATTGTTCATAATGACATTAGGGCCTTGAATGATTAAGGGAGGTCCAAGATACAAAATCATAACTTTGGGGTTAAAACAAGTTTGTAGCCTCGATTTATATCTGATTAGCCATAAGGGCACTCGGGTTCGTGTCTAAAACCGAGGTTTGGTCTCACTTTCACCTTTTGCTTGATTGGCCATAAGGTTGTGCAACTTTATGTTGTTAAATAGCTCTTTGCCCTCAATTTCTTTTGGACTGGCCATGGTTATTAGTTAAATTGAGGTGATAAAATTAGTGTTTAAAATGAGTTTTGACTGTCGTTTGCGTTTAATACGATAAGATTTTACATGGGTAACAGGTGGAGTGTCAATTTAGTGGTCTGAGCCTGCTTGCAAACGAATCCCTGGTGAAACACATTAGTAAAGATCCTGAAGGCTATGGTGAGATCAAGAAGTCTTTAGAACTATTCTTTTGATCCTTTCTTAACATTTCCATTTTGGGGGTCCCAGAGGAAAGTTCTGCGGACATCCTACTCCCAGACCCTACCTCTTGATGCTGTCAAAACGAAGACAAGACCCACAAAATGAAAGAAAATAGCATAAGAAATAAATTATCATGTGTAAAATTTATAGGATGACTGCAAATGAATGTGATTAATTTATGAACATTGTTACAGTTCCGATATCTGTTATTGCATCTATGAAGAAAGTCAAATCTTGCATCACTAACCATCATTTACTCGCTCAAGCTCTTTGCTCGTCCACAAAGTTGGTAAGTGTTTCACATTTGAGGGTGCGTTTGGTACGCGAACAGGACTATGGAAGGTTCTATAGCTGTAATATGACAAGGGTCGTTTAGTAATTTACATATCTTGTCTCTTCTCCCTTGGTTTTTGTTACACCTCTTTTGGTGGGACAAAAAAAGATGAATATTTGTCCTACTCAGTCATATCCTATCCAAGTCTAGTTGTCGCACCAAACATGAGACAACAGGCTCTGCTCTGTTCTGTTCTGTTCTATTCTGTTTTTCGGTCTAACCGAGTCCTTGCTAGGTTGTAAGCAATGATGGCAAAAAAGTTAGGCGTAAACACCCCTTCACGGAGAAAGACAAAGAAGAATTGCAGGTTAGTTAACTTTGTATATATATAAGTCTTGGACTATCTTACGAGTTCTTAGAACTTTGAATGTTCGATTTGTTATGCAGTCTCGTACTGTTGTTGCCGAGAATCTTCCGGAAGATCATTCTCATCAAAACCTTGAGAAAATCTTTAGTGTGGTCAAAGGGTAGATTTTTGGAACCCATAATTTATCTCAAGTTTTCATATTTCAAATAGTTCATTGAGTTTTCTCCTCTTTTAGTGTCAAAGCCATTCGCGTTTGCCATCCCCCGGAGCCTAATTCTTCACGATCTAGAGGAGATTATGTTTTTAGTAACAAGGTATACACTCCTCGATTTAGTTCATTTGATCTTACTGACAACAAAATCAGCTTTTATCGGAGGGCAATTGTATCTAAATGTCCTAATAGACTGTTTTATAGGATTTATGTTTAAAGGACCATACAGTTGTATGTCGTATGTAAAATAAAAGTGTTATAATAAGTTAATAGTACGTTTTTGGGCAATGTAACAAGTTTTATAAGACACTTTCTGAATAAAGTGTTCTGTTAGCTTTTTCATAAGACACTTTTGAAAAGTGTCTTATGAACATATCACGCCTGTTTTCATAACACATTTTTTCCCAATAATGTCATATAAAAAGACTAATATAATGCGTTATTTCAAAAGTGACGTAAAAGCTTGTTAGGACGCTCAACTTTCTGAAACACAATTTACATAGGACGCATAAATTATATGGTCCTAGAAACTTAAGTCCTATAAAGCAGTTCATTAAGAGATTTACACATATTTGGCATCCCGTTAAGCCGATTTTGTTTAAGTGTCTTGTGCTCTGTAATTACTTCATTAAGCACTTTTTCTATTGTAATGAAGCTCCATGCTTTGGTGGAGTATGAAACTGCGGAAATGGCTGAGAAAGCAGTACGTATCTATTACAATATCTTAACATATGAAGTTGTCTGATTTCTTAAAATGTTATTTTAAGAAGTCGGTTTTCAGGTTGATAAGTTAAATGATGAAAGGAATTGGCGAAAAGGGCTCAGAGTTAGGTTGCTGATTCGACGTTCAGTATGTGATTCAGACGTCTAGTAATTTTTTACGTTATTTAGTTATTTAAATGATCAAATTTACTCTTTGTGAACTGTATGTGGATTATATGAATCAAATGTACAGCCAAAATCTGTATTGAAGAGCAGGAAGTCGGAGTTTGATGAGTTACTTGATGATGATAGCGATGATGCATATGACGCGCCTGAAGAATCTTCTCAAACTAACGTGATCGAAACTGTTGTCGAAAATAATGTGAGCGCATAAATACCGTTTTCTCGAATGTAAACTTTTTTGAAATCCCCATCTTTGCAAGGCTCATTGTGCTTAAATATATTTAAATCTTGCCATTGCTAGAATTCTGATAATGTCTGTTAGAGTCCCACATCGACCAGACTGTGAAATGTTGCTCCTCAATATATGTTGAAACCTCCAAGCAATCCTTGGAGAGTAATCTAATGGGGTTCCATGTAACTTGACAAATTTTGATCATGGATCTAAATGGTAGTGTGCCATGTTGCCATCACAATGGGAAATCTAATCAATTTCTATTGTATTTCTATGACAAATTTAGTAAAGGCGTAATAGAGAAATGTAATGCTTTTGAGCTTACTAAAAAAACCTGTTTGGTTGGTCATAAGTTTTTTTTTTTTTTTTTTTTTTGAGAAGTTACCTCAAATGGCATTTCAACAAGCTTCCTAATTGCCCCACTTCTATTTTTCTAGTTAATACTTCAACATGTCCTTTTTAGGTCATTTTATGCTAACTTATCACCTAATTTTACCGGACATGTCTAGTTTATCTGACCTTACTGAAAGAACCCCGTTTGGTTGGTCATAAGTTAGTTTTGCAATAAGTTATCTCAAGTAGCATTTCGTAAGTTTTTAGGCTTATTTTTCCCATTTTTTTCCGGTTACCCCTTTATATTTTTCTTGTTAATTCTTCAACTCTATGTCTATTTTAAGTCATTTTTACATTGTCTTCTAACTTATCACCTAGTTTTTACCGGATATGACTAGTTTATCTGAGCTTACTAAAAAACCCTGTCTTTAGTTGCTCATAAGCTAGTTTTTCGAAAAGCCATCTCAAGTAGCGTTTCAATAAGCTTCATGACATCTTTTTTCCATTACCTCCTTTATATTTTTGTAGTTAATTCTTCAACATGTCCTTTTAGGTTATTTTTACATCATCATCTGACTTATCACCTAGTTTTTACCACACGTGACAAGTATATCAGCTAGCTTGTCAAAAACAGTTCGTGATTTGTTTTATCTTCTTGTTGTTGTTGGTAGGTGGAAGAGGGTTCGAGGAAAGGATGGGGAAGAGGACGTGGGAAGTCAAAGTTACGCACTCCGACTCATAACGGGCGTGGAGTTCTTTCGCAATCGCCACAAACGAGCGGTTCACCGCATTCGGAAACATCATCAACCAAACAAACTAGCCCAAAAGGACCAAGAATGCCAGATGGAACTAGGGGGTTCACCATGGGAAGAGGGAAGCCAATATCTCCTCCTGCTCTAACCACCACACCATAACAAGTTTTGTTAGCCTAGTTTCATTCTATTATTGCCCCTCAATTAGTAGATGGTAAAAAAAAACATTTTCAATTATCAAGAAACATTTGTTGTATTTTGTAATAATGTGATGTTTTCATGTATTATTTTGTATATTTGTGACCAAGTGTTTGGTCCTTTTTATCGTTTTTGTTTCTTGGATACTAAATTGATCCATATGATACTTGATATATCAAACCAAGGCCGGTTTGTTAGCGGCTTAATGAGCTTAATGAGACTTATAGCTTATTCAATACATGATTGTTTTGAAGTGGTTTAATGATATAGAAAGCGGCTTAATCGACAAACTTCTAGGGGAGGAGCTTTATGCAAAAAGCCAAGCTTGAACGTCTTTTCGATGTTTGCGCTCTAGTTGATGCTTGTTTTGTAGCTCGAACTTGAGATTGATTAACTCCTTTATTTTGCTCAAACTTGATTATCTATATATAGGGGAAGGTTCAAATGAGAAGCATGCCAATTTAAGAAAGCGTGAGGAGCAATCTCAGCCACCCCCGGTCAAAGGCGCCTTTGTTAACCAAGATGAGTGGGTTGAGATTGCTCCTCACGCTTTCTTAAATTGGCATGCTTCTCGTTTGAACCTCCCCCCCCCCCCCCCCCCCCCCCTCTCTCTCTCTCTATATATATATATATATATATATATATGTTATGAGAAATAATCAAATAAAAACCACTTTTTTTGTAAAAACCCGTAAAAACCAACTAAAAAATAATTTTTTTTGGATTTTTTTTATCAAATACTATGATATTAACTATTGTTACACATATATATTTTTTCATAATGTAAGTATCATCCATGAAAAAATAAAATTTTTATTCATATTATGAATCGAAAATATACAACATTTTTATTCATATTATAAAACAAATTCATAGATGATATTCATCTTATGAAAAAAAATATATGTGAAACAACATATCAATTCTAACATTTGATGGAAAAAATCGTAAAAAAATTATTTTTTAGTCGGTTTTTACGGGTTTTTACAAAAAAAAGTAGTTTTTACATGAAGCTCCTCTGTTGATAATATAATTTGTCAACATAAATAGGTTTGAACCCCAATGAGGCAGCCTACTGGTTAAGGCTTGGTGTTGGGGAAAAACCCACCCAAGTTCGAATCCGGGGGTGAGCAACCAGGGGCCACTAAGTATTAATCCCAAGGGAGCATGCTTTAGCCCTCGGTAAAAATTACCAAGGATGTAGTCTGGGCAAACCCAGGTGAACCTTATCTAAAAAAAAAACATAAATAGGTTTGGCACAAAATAGCATGCTCGAATGGCTCGGCTCGACTCGTAAGGTTTAATCGAGGTTTCTAACAAGTCAAGT
Source organism: Centaurea solstitialis (assembly GCA_030169165.1). Taxonomy (NCBI): domain Eukaryota; kingdom Viridiplantae; phylum Streptophyta; class Magnoliopsida; order Asterales; family Asteraceae; genus Centaurea; species Centaurea solstitialis. Next base: position 34,114,046 of record CM058043.1, read on the forward strand.
CAAACATTAGCGTTATGGAGCTCGACTCATTAACTCAAATGAACTTTATTTTGTATTCGAGATTAACTAAAGCTCTCGATCTATTAAGCTTAAGGCCGGTAAAGTATTATAAGCATAAACGATATAGTAGCTGTTTATAATGCAAATAATAAAATGGCCTATTAGCTCAGTTGGTTAGAGCGTCGTGCTAATAACGCGAAGGTCGCAGGTTCGAGACCTGCATGGGCCAAAAAGAATTTTTTTTTTCGTTGGATGCTTTCTTAGCGCCAATCATAAGTAAACTACAATTTTGGTTCATCTGCTTTACATGAATCTTTTAAAGTAGTCCTTAAGCTTCTTAAATATAACTATTGTGGTTACTATTTAAATTTTGCTTTAAAAATGGTCCTTCGTCACTAATTTCGTTAAATATCTTCGTTAAGTAGGAATATTTATGCCTTTCTATTTTATTATGTCATTATCTATTTTGGTCATTTGAGTAAGATACCAGGTAAACTATAATTTTGGTTCTTTGGGTAAAGACAAAAAATAACAAAAGACATAAATACCCTTACTTTACGACATTTAATGAAGTTAGTGATATGACCATTGTTTAGGCAAAATGTAAACACTAGAGACAATAATTATATATATATATATATATATTGAAGATTAGGAATTACTTTAAGAGATTTTGTCTTGTTTGTTTTGGTCGTTTAAGTAAAGAAATCAGGTAAACTATAATTTTGGTTCTTTGAGTAAAGTCGAAAATGATAAAAAGATATAAATGCTCCTTATTTAACAGGAGTATTTGACGTAGTTAATGATTAATGACAATTTTCAACGCAAAATGTAAACATTAATAATGATAATCGTAGTTTTTTTGAAAGGGTGTCTGAGCCTATGGCCCGGATAATCAAGGGCAAGATAAGGGCTAAAGCAAGCCCCTTTGTAAATGTCAACAGGTTGCGCATGGAGGGATTCGAACCGGGGTTAACCCCCAAGTCTTATCCATTCTACCACAACACTGATAAATAATGATAATTGTAGTTATTAAAGTGTAGGGGCAACTTTCAAACATAATGTAAACTACGAAAACCAAAATTGTAGTTTACTCTACTATTTTCTTTCCCAGGTAACCATTATTTATTTAAATATTACTTCTTGTAAAATGCAACATTAAAAATAATGATTATTTTTATTTTTATAGAATATGTTTTTTTTGGAAGGTATAGCGGCATTGAACCAACGAATGACTACCACGAACCACAGTTCCAAATAACGTGAGGCGTGGCGTGACTGCAAGGTCAAGCCTCAAGCCTTGAAAGCCATGACAACGATATGGTGTTTCCCTAGGTGTGGGTTATGGCGACGAATCTTCACATCTTATATAATGTGTTATGTAAAATTTGTTATTAGCTTCGGCCCCTTGGGTAATCAGGCATGTGTTTCGCCACTGGTTTATGTATTATTCACGATAAATGATATAACATTCAAGATGAATAATGTTATTCATTATGAATGTTATATACATGAATATCCACCTTCGTTATTTAAACTGAATGTGACACGTATTGTGCCCTTGGTTGTTCTCATGTTCGCAATGACAAATGAGTTTACAGCTGAACTTACGTCTATATACACACTATATATGTGTATATATATGGTTAGGTTTAAATGTGAACTCAATTTGGGTTTTGAACGTGAGGACCACTAAAATTGTGCCACGTGTCAATACTAACTCTGAATATCATGCATTATTCAGAGTGAATAAAAGCGCCTAAGCTTTATTCACTCTTAATAATGCATAATATTCAGAGTGAATATTGTCATGTAGCGCAATTTTAGTGATTCTTACGTTCACAAAAAAAGGTAAAACCGTAAAAACTCATGGTTTCATAGCTTAAATCGACCAAAATTCTTCGTGGAGTTGTTTAATATGATGCAAATGTTTCATATAATTCATTTTTTGGTGTTTTTTTTTTGTAGAAATGACAAGGTTTCAAAAGATTAAAAAAAAATATACATGAAACAGTTTTATAAGAATGAAAAAAAGTATATGAAACCTTTTCAATTTTGCATAAAAACACCAAAATATGACACAGTTTCATTAAAAATGAATTATATGAAACATTTGCATCATATTAACAACTCTACGAAGAGTTTTTGTTGATTTAAGCCAAAAAACCATCGGTATTTACTCTTTTTTTTTTTCTAAATGAACTTCTCTCTCTGTATATATATAGGATGATCAGGTTCAAATGAAAACTCATTTTTCATTTCGAACGTGAGGATAGCCGAGAGCGCGACATGTGGTATATTCACTCTGAATAATCATGTATTATTCAGAGTGAATAACAGTATTCGGTGTTATTTAGAGTGAATAATTCTGAATAATACAACACTTTGAATAACACTGAATGGTATGTTATTCACTCTGAATAATACATGATTATTCAGAGTGAATATGCCACATGACGCAATCTCAACAGAACTCACGTTCATAATCAGATTTGAGTTTCCGTTTGAACTTTTGTGTATATGTGTGTGTACATAGGTACATGTGTGTTTCTTTTGAGGTTGTATGCGGGGCGTGTTTTGTACCTAACTTAACCATACTTCTTTTATTTGTTTAATATGATGATCTGAAGTCTTCTTTATTCTAGTTTCCATTTGGCCTCTTTCATCCTTGTCAACACTCGATACCCTTAATTCATTGATTTGCAAACGAATACCCATAATATTGTATCTTAATTTTCTTTTTGGAAGGGTATCGGAGACTTTACCCCGACTAATTCCGACAAGGTTCACCGACAGCTAAAGCATGCTGCTCTGAGTTAATCCCCAGTGGCCACAATCTGGAAGAGACTGGATTCGAACCTGGGGTAGAAGGGTTAACTAGCCACTTCCCCCACAGGCCTTAACCAGTATGCCACAGCCTTGTTTTATTTTCAATTTAATTTTTTATTTTTACTAGTTCATAATTTCATATTCACTACTCCGTCCCAAAATTATTGTCCAGTTTTGACTTTTGAAAGTCTTTTCTTTCGACTTTGACATTAAATATTTTTGTTTGTGTTATATAATACTTGATGCAAATATACCAACGAAAATACATAAAAAAACACAACTCATTCATATATTTTGCATCAAGTATTGTATAACACAAACAGAAATATTTAAGATCAAAGTAAAAAAAGGTCAAAACTGGATAATAATTTTGGGACGCAGAGAGTAAAATAATTCAATTTACGTTTCAGATCCTCCACGTTTTAATAATTGGCAACCAGTGTGTTCTACTTTATGCTTATTGTGTTTAGTAGTTAATATTTATTTTGACGTTTAAATTTCAAATGTTTTTGAATTCCCCTTAACTAAAAAGTAAAAGAGGCGTTTTTCAACTTGCACGAAATTGAAACAAATCTCAAATTTGATTTATTTTGAGAAGATATAAAAAGTAGTTTTATTAAGGTGTTTTTCAAGTCAACTCTATTTTACGTTTCTAGAAAGATGAATACTAAAAAGTAGATTTAGAAAATTTAAAGAGTTGAATAAAAAAAGTCAACTGTTACTTATCACGTTCTGATTTGGAGATTTGACGGATAAATAATGATAACTAGTTATTAAGAGCATGGATTTCATTGACTTATAAAATGTGATAAACTTTTTCATAAGTAGTAGTGTGGATTTATATAAAGTATAAAGTTTGTATATATATTGTCATACGAAAGGTTAGTATGGCGAACTTCATGCATTGTGTTGAGTATTTAAATATATGCTTACAATAAAAAAAAAGGTATATCGTGCAACTAATGTCTATTTTACGTGGATGTTAGCATGTAGATAATATGTGGTTAATGTGTGTTTGTGTGTGTGGGTTATTTAAAATAAATAAAAAGATTTAATAAATCAATAAATAAAAAGTATTAATACCGCATTAAGAAAAAAAAAGAAAAAAATATACAATGACATCATCAAATAATGTATTTTTCCTAACTGGTCAATGAAATAGCTCAAGCATTGATGATGTCAACGAAAACATCTTTTAATAGATAAAAAAAATTTTATATAAATTTTTTTTAACGTTTTCTAATTTGATACTTTTTGTTTGGTCCTATAAAACATTCTATTAGGCCATTCGTACCGCCCTAGGGAGACGGGGTGGGGTCTTGCGGGTGCCGCAGCACACCGCTACTCCTGTAGCGGGTGTGCCCGACAGGCATCCCTCCCGGGTTCCCAAGCCCACTCGAGTCCTCTCTCTCCCTCCCTCCCTCTTATATATTAATTAAAATAATAAAAAAAAGGTTTGGGTTCAGAATGTATGAGAGAGAAGAAAAACAAGTTGATGTGACGCTGACGTAGTTGTGTATACGTCTGTCATTTAGGTTAGTAGTTGTTTAGATTTGTTGACCTCAGGGTTCACAATTTAAATATGTTTTTGACGTACGCAACTAAATATTAAATCATAACTTGGTGATCTACCAAGTGAGAATCTTTTTAGTTTATTATGGGCAGTTAATTATAATTTATATATTATATCGATGGATGGTTTTTATAATCTCCATTTCCATGGCTATCAAGAAAAACTCAAACATAATTTAGATGCAAGGATGAAAACTAACACTTGGAATTAAATTTCATCCATTGATATATACTGGTAACTAGCCTGCCATGGAAACTAATGGTGGAAACCAAGCTTCTACGCAAACACGAGAGTCGTCACTTCGAATGGGTGAAATAGTTGTCGTTCGAGAACTAACTATAAACCCAATTAGTACCGAAGTTGCCATGGCGTATTCCAACGATATTGGAAAACAAGCTTCTTCACCCAGCTTTGATCGCGAAATAGATCAAAACCACCCTTTCACTGATATAGAAAGCGAAATCCATGATTGTGATCCATGTTTGCTGGCTTTCTTCAACTATTTTAAAGTAGTCATCCTCGTTTACATCTACTTGGGTGTTGGTACGATATGCTTTTATCTCGTTAGACACCAGTTTTCTGGAGAAAAAACAAACGGTGTCCTTGATGCTTTTTATTTCACCGTTATTTTAATGACTTCTGTTGGGTATGGAGAACTTACTCCTAATAGCACTCTTTCGCTATTACTTGCCACTCTCTTTGCGATGGTGGGTATACTTCTTACTGGGGCAGCGTTGAGTCTACTTGCAGAAATGTTTTTAGCTACACGACACAAGGCGTCACTCATGACGTCAAAGACCGGAGAAAAGGTGGGATCCAGTATGATGACAATAAAACGTTTAGTGAAAATACAAGCGGTCTGGCTTGTGATCTTTATGACTATTGGGATAGTTGTTTTGGTTACTGTTGAAGATTTGGATTTTATCGACGCTTTCTATTGTATCAATGCAACACTTATAAGTGTAGGTAGTGATAAATGCTTCTCGACAAAAGGCGGACGAGTCTTTGCACTATTTTGGATGGTACTAGGAATGGCTTCTATAAGTTATTTGCTATTTAATTTTACGGAGATTTATATTCAAAAAAGACAAAGTTCGTTGGTGAAAAAGATTCTTGAAAGAACGATGACCCTTGCAGACTTGGAGGCAGCTGATCTCGACGATGATGGCGTTTTAGTGTGAGTACTACAAGTAACCACGAAAAATGTTACATTTTGCATAACGAATTTGCCTTATAACTAATCTAGCTATTCGCCTTCTTTTAGTTATCTGATTTTGTGATATATTCCACAGACTTGCTGAATATATACTTTATATGCTAAACGAGATGGAAAAGTTAACGCGACAAGACATGGAACCGATCATTGAAGAGTATCAGAGACTCGAAGTTATTAAGAGGGGTAGGTTAACGACACATGATATTATGTCTTAACAAGCACGTTGGTATATATGGTACGTATGATGAAGGTGTCCTTAGCTCTTTACATTAATCTTTGTCATTACGGCAAAATTAGGTTTATAGGATGCTGAAAATTATAAGGATCCAAATAGACCGCTTTACAACACTAACTTTGTAAAGTCTTATCTAAAGAGTTTGTAATAAGTTTATAGGACATTTTTGAATGTCGTAACAAGGCTTCATGAAGATGAGTTTATATATAACTAATGTGATGTTTTGTATAAAAAATATCCTAAAGAACTTGTTAATTAAAACAACCAAAAGTGTTTTGTAAACTTATTGCATGCAACACCTTTGAATGATGTTTTACTTTTTGTTCCTATAAGTTAGAGTCTTACAAAATAGTCTATTAGGATGCTTAGAAGTTGGTGGGTCCTATAAACGCATTTTTTTTTGTTGTAGCGTGTACTTTTTCCATGTACATGACTTGGTAATTAAAGTTGTGGAACCAATATAACTGTTTGTTTCGTTTGATAATTCATGTTAATGTTTTACTTTATGTTCATTGATCAACATTTCTAATATTGAAGCTTTTAATTGTCTCTTAGGAGTGGTAACAAATGATGCACAATGGACTACGATAAAGTCTGATGGTGGAAACCAAGCACCACGACCTTCTTTCAGAAGAATCCGAATACCTTCCTCCAATCGAGAGAAAAAAATGGCCGATTATTTCCCATGGATCCAGACTTCATACAATTTACGGAAAATAATCATCATCTTGTCCATATACTTGGGTGCAGGTACGGCATGTTTTTATCTTGTTAGACACCACATTTCAGGAACAAAAACAAATGGCATCCTCGACGGTATTTTTTTCACCCTTGTCATAACGACTTCTGTTGGGTACGGAGACCTTTCTCCGAATAGCGTTCTTGCAATACTACTTTCTTCTCTCTTTTCCATCATGGGAATGTTTCTTCTCGCGCTAGTGCTAAGTATGGGTGCCGGGGTTTTAGTCAAGCAACAATTGCATAAAATCGAGCCAAAAACTACTGTTGTATTACGAAAACATAAGGAATCCAATAAAGTGAGAAACAATATCATTATGATATTGATCTTATTTTTAGTTCATATGGTTGTTGGGACGGCTATCTTGGTTTCCATTGAGGATTTGGACTTCATTCATGCATTTTACTGTATCACTGTAACAATCACAAGTGCAAAGAGCGATAAATGCTTCTCAACAATAGGCGGACGGGTCGTCGCACTCTTTTGCATAATACTTGGTACTATTTATAAAGGTCACGTGCTCTTTACTTTTACGGAGCTATACACTCAAAGAATACAAAGGCGGTTTGTGAAAAGAAAATTTATGACAACCTATGCAGACTTGGAGGCAGCTGATCTTGATGGTGATGGTGTTATAGTGTAAGTACAACTAACTAAGGAACATGTAATGTACTTGTCCCTACAATAAAATTGGATTTATTTGACACCAACAAATATCTTGGCATCTTAATTGACCTTGAGTTTAGTTTCAGAAGGTGTACACACCAACCAAGTTCATCTGTTAATGGATTAGAAGAAGTTGTGCTTAATTTATAGAACCAAAAAATAAACCGTTGTATTTCGAATGTTTTTAGGCATTATGACAAGTTTTCTAGGACAATTTTATAGAATTCGTTTTATATTAGCTTTTTAATAGGACCCTATTAAAAAGATTGTGTTATAAAAACGAGTGTCCTATGAAATAGCTAAAACAACACTTCATATTAAAATTGTCCTAAAAAACTTATAAAAACTCCAAAAGCTTCTATAATATTATCATAACACCTTTAGATGAAATGCTTTATTATTTGGTCCTATAAACACAAGTCTTATAGCGTTCTATTAGAACAGTTGAAAATTGTTGACAGGGTCTCGAGATCCACTAAGCGGGACGTCTTTTCAAAATGACTCTATATACGAAATTGTTGTCCTTATGTTAATCACTTAATTGTATCTATTATCATGTGTTTTTTCCACAGGCCTGCTGAATACATTCTTCATAAGCTAAGAGAAAAAGGGAAGTTTCACGAAGAAGACGTAGTACCTATCATTGAGAAGTTTCAAAGACTCAACATTGATAACACTTCCTAGTTATAAGATGTCATTAAGATGTCTTAAACAATTGTCAATTGGGCATCCACATCCTCTTAATTACTCAAAGATCTTACATCCAATGTTGAATTATCCGCGAGTTGGATACAAATTTTAACCAGAAATGAAATATATGGTGTTATTTCAATTTATATAGGTCGATGATTAATTTTTATGTACGATCCAAATTTTAGAATAAAAAGGGAGAATTACTTCTTCGTCCTTCCAAAACTTTAAAATTATTCCTATATCCTTTGTAAACTTTAAAAATCCCGAGGCCCCTGACGTTCGGGGGGACCTGTTCGACGCAACCACTCGGAACAACCCTAGAAACGGCCCTATTTGTTATACTAATTAAAGAAATAAATTTGGTTGTTAATTTGTTGGAACTTTATTTCATGTTGATGCTTTTTATATTTCATGTTTACTACATCATCTAAACCATAGAAATCAGTTTTTATATCAACAACATTTAACTTGTTTAACCCATTTAATAATCAATATATATATGTACAAATTGCAAATTAAGAAGGGTTAAAAGTTTATTACCTTAATTGTAAAAAAAAAACATATTCACCATTACATTGAATAGAATTAATAAGTACTTATTACATTTTTAATGTATTTGACGCAATAAATGATATGATTTTCATGTAACATGGGGTGATAAATAACATATTAAAACCCCAAGGAGTGACCACATGATTCTATTTATTTTGGTGATATTATCGTCTTTTTATTGTATGTTATCTAATGAATATCGAGTTGAACCCTAATTTAAATAAAATGATAAACTTAGAATTCTAAAGAATTATTTAGTTAAAGGTTGATGTAATAAAAAGAATACATTTCCCATAATGGCCAGCTTAGTTGGTTTGATGCATGGGTTATAGTTTCCATATGGCAAAGTTCAAGATTTCGACTCATACTGGAGTCCATTGTAGGGGATTTTCCCTGAACGAGTGTCGGGTTTGAATCTCGGCTGATGCTTTGAAGCCCTTTAAATGGAAACTGGATGACTAGGCTAGGGGCGGTTATTCTCTTTGGAGATGTTTCGAACTCGGGTTATCGTGACTTCGTGCCATGGTGGCACGATAATATTCTATTGCACCAACATACCGTTCAAAAAAATAAAAAATAATACAGTTAAATAAGTACCATATATGTGTGGCGTACCATACACTAAATTACCTTTTTTATCACATGGTACATACATGTTTTCTCTTTTTAGTACGTATCATCTTGTACATTAAAATCGTTTTATTTTTCTTATTAAAGATGAACATCAAACCCTCTTTTATTTCAAACATAATGTTTGTAAAATTAGGTGTTAACCATAGTAAATATGTTATAAAATCCAAGAGGTTTCATTTCAAACATGTAATTTTTTTAATCTCATTTATTTAGGCTTAAATCCAGGTGCTGATTAAAATGCTTATGGTCGTAGAGATTCCCATGCAATGAGTTTATGCCATTTATAATCATTTGAGGGCAATGGAGGACATAAGATTCTTGTTGAGTGGATACCTTTAATGTTGTGTCATCGAGTTTTGTAAGGTAAGAAAAGAAGGGGAAGGGAGGGGAAAGAAAATTAAAAAAAAAAAGTGTTTTGTATTTTTGAGATTGAAGAGAAAGAAAGGAATGGAAGGGGGAAACTTTTATGCATACGAGAGAAAAAAATAGGTTGTCATTTTTATAAATATACTCTTATTTATTTTGTAAATGATTGTAATTCAAGAGTATATATGTATGTAACTTTATAATTTTCTAGGGATTTGTTTGGTTTTTTAGTTGATTTGAGAGTGTTTGTTGGGGGTTATTTTTAATGATTTCAATAGAGTTTTTCAATTTATTTTTGTACCTTCAACTCCTCATAAATCAAAATATCTTGGAGCGTCACCTGAAGTTTAGCAGGTGCACCTTACGTATTGGAAAAAAGAAACTCTTCTTGTGAAACGGAGTTGAGTGGATGTACGGAACCCCCTCTCCAATGTGTAGTTCCTCCTGTGTCTGGGAAAATAGTCGATGCGTGTAAACTGAATCGAAACCCTTAGTTACTGACTTTTTATTTTTTTAAATTATTTAATGTTGTAATTTTAATAAAAAAAATGTTCAATTTCAAAAAGTCTCGTTTCTAGTATTCTATAATGTGATAAAAAAAAATCCATGGCTTGTAATATAGAAGATGGCTTATCCAGTAACTTTTAGGGGCCGTTTGGTCCACATAATGAGTTCTGAATGAATGGAATCTGTCAAATGAATTGGAACTTGGTAGGAATTAGAATGGAAGGTTATCAGGTTCGACCAGTTGTTTGGTTGACAAGAATTGGAATGAAATTTGTTAAAGGAATTGGAATCTTGTTTGATTAACAAAATGTTGCTTTGGATATTGAAATTGGAATGAAATGATGACAAATTATCAAAGTACCATTTTATGTTTTTTTTTAAATACTAATAAAATACCATTTAATAATGTTGAACCGTAGTGATTGCCAGAGGTGGTGGTGGCCAATGGCCAGAGGTGGTGGTGGCTGATGGTGGTCCAATGAGGGCATTTTTGTCATTACAAAAGGTTGGAAGGAATAGAATTCAATTTCGTCTCGTTTGAGAAGAAATGGGTAAATCCACAAGTGAATGATTTCATGAAATTGAATTTCATTCCTAAGGCAACGAAAGAGCATGAAGAAATTTGGTTAATGAAATTGACAATTTCAATTCCATCAGATTTCGATAGATTGAGGCAAACCAAACTCCCCCTTAGATGAGAGATTTATGTAAAAAACCAACTTTTTTTTTAAAATATGCCCACCTAAATTAAAAGTTAAGCTCATTTCATTTATGAAAAAACCATTCCAAACAAAAAAAATTAGATGTTTATACGAACGCGTTAATTTATACATACAACTTTATTATCATTAAAACCAACCAACCCAAGTTACACATTAGACATATTTTTTTAACAGCAAGCTAACACACACAAATACACACACTTCCAGGGTATTTTCTGTTGACCACAACCCAACCCGCCCAATTAAGGGTATTATTGTATGAACAGACCCATGATCTAGATATCGTTACATAATCACCACAAGTTCGAACTCGGATAGCCAGAGATACCATCCAACGACCCAATATCTTACCTTTTGCCAACTTGGCCTATGGCTTCTTTCCCATTTTTACGAATCTCTCTTTTACTACCCCCATGGCCCCACCTTTAAGAAAACACAGACAGCTTTGTAGTTTCTTGATTCAGCTCATATAGCTCTCTTCTTTCTGAGATTTACACACACAACACACACACTGAGTGTGAAAAGTTCTTGAAAGCTCAAGTTCAAGTTTCTTGAAATCCACCCACATTTCCCTCTTCTTTCTTGCAAAATTCACCCACCCATATAACTTTATTTGAGATTTTGCTTGAAACCCAACTTCAGTTTTTGCTACATGATGCTTTAAAAGACCCCCAATCCACCATTGATAAAGAAAAGCTTCAAGCTTTTTAAAATCTTTAATTTAAAGACAAGAAAAATGTCATCAACTCCGTCGTCGTTTGACCCAACGCTGCCCACTCATAGCCGTCACGGGTCGGTGGGACCGGCGATCGGAGCTCTGGTGGTGATCATGGTGTTGGCGGCGATCGCGGTGGTGGTCGGAAGGTTTTGTTCTGGCCGGAAAGTTATGGGTGGCCGGCAGCAATACGATCTTGAAGGATGGGTGGAGACGAAATGCTCCTCGTGTATTGACGGGAGGCTCGGCCCTCCGCTGCCGCCGCCACCTGTGGCGGTGCCAGCAGCTATGGCGGAGACCGGTGAAGGTGGTGAACCACCACGCGAGGAAGAAACCCACCACAATTTGCGCAACGTGTGAGAGTTAATCAAGGGAATTGCTATTTGCACCTGTATGTATAAATGTAAGAATTAGGTCATTCCGTGTATCAAAAATGTAAAAAGCAAACTCTGATGTTAATGTATCTGAGGAGAGTTAGGGTGCAATTAGCAATTACGTGCCTTTCATTGATTAATTAATTGCTTGATTTCAATTTTAAAATCATTTATCATAAAATAGTTATTATGAAATTTTAGTGATGAACTAACAATCACTGTTCGAAAGTGTACCATGTGCAGCGATGGTTGTACTTTGATTATTTATTATGGTAGTACGTATTCATATATCATACATATTCAAGAGAAAATAATATTTAAACGAAACACGTTTTATAATTCTTCATGAATAACTTTATTCGATCAAAGAGTCAATGTAGGAAGTATGTATATAGGAGGCACTCTTACAAATGGAATATTTGAACTCGAACTCGAGTTAATATCAAACACGTTACACGACATAGAACTCATTGAACTTAATCGGGGTGTTTTTGTTATTTTAAACATTTTTTGATGACTAAAATACCCTTGATATAATCGGGTGGTTATCAACTTAACAAATACGTGTTTTAAAATGACTAAAATATCCTTAATTAAATTGGTTAATGGTCGTTAGAAGGAGAAACCAAAATCGTTATCAAATGACCAAATCTGAGTTGATACAGGGACTGATCTCGTACATCCCATTTTTATGTGTATCTAAAGTTGATAATCAATTTTTTTCGCCTCTCAGATTAACTCAATTTCTCACACGAACATAAGCCCTCTAAGAACTAGCTATTACATTTAAAAAAAAAACTTTGCTTAAACAATTATGTTAACCTCTCCGGTCTCCTCTAAAGTAGAGGAGAAAAAAGGGACAGATAAAATGTTAATTCTCTAAATTCAAATTATTAAGTAAATTTTTTTTGGAACGGCAAAATACATATACCTGACTAACCTACTCCTAAAATCTAGTTCTAAGCTACACCACTGTTTAAAATGGATTCAAACCCTAAGTAAAAAAAATGCCAACTGGGGCTAGCTCGGTTGGTAGATGGGTCACCCTCTTGGAGTAGAAGTCCTGGGTTCAAACCCAAGCAAAAGCGTATTTATTCTAACTGAGGTGTTTACTAACAACTAACCTGCCGTACAAAAAAAGTAAAAATAATTATTATATTTAAGAAAACAAACTTTCATTAATGATCCAAGAAAGACATTTATGATGATCATAATGTTAATTTAATGATTGTCATAAATTTTCTTTTAAAATAAATGCTGAATTTGGTTAATTATTTTTTGAACTTGGAATTTTAAAGAAAGGTAAAAAAAATTGTCACAATGAATATGCTTTTTTAAAATTAAATGTGAATTCAACACTTAAGTTTGATCGTTTTGTATATCTAACTAATTATCTCATAAGATTAAATTCGAATGAGAAGTATCAAATTTTTGAGAAACGTTTATCAATTATTGGATAAACAAATATTCGAATAAGATGTATTTAATCAATTCTCTTTAAATCTGCAAATAATGGGATTATGTGATGGTATTTGATTAGATAGGTTTAAAAACACTTATCATGTTTCTCATCAAAATGATATTTCTCACATGATGTCATGTCTTGTCTAATATTATCAACATTTACAAATCCAAACAAGCTAAAATTAAGAGTAAATTAGGTTATGTTTATTTAAATTCAACATTATTATTTTGAAATAATGGTTTTTGACTCTGTGATTTATAAATTATAACTATTTTCGTTTATGACTCTTATCTTTTTAGCGTGTGTGATAAAAGCAAAAATGAATTGTACACCATACCAAATAAAATTGCAATAAATTGTAAATAATGGAAATGAAAATACTAATAAACTATAAATCATAACAATGGAAATCATAATTTTAAAGGTATAGAGATGAAAATAGCAATTTGATAAATTATAGGGAGGTAAAAACGTAATTTACTCCAAAACATATAATGAAACTAGGCATAAGAATGTGTGCATTGGATGACATCCAATGGATTTGAGGGGATCCAATCCGATCCAATCATCCATTGGATGTTGGATTTCTCCAATCCAATGAATGATTGGATCGGTTCAGTTCCATCCATTGGATTTTTTTATTGGATATTCAATTGGATTGAGTTTAACCAATATAAATTGGATTGGATCGGATCGGATCCATCCGGTATTCAATGGATGATCTAATCAAACCCATCCAATCATCAATCCAGTGTTTTTAATCCATTTCACAATAATAACTGATTTCATATAATAATCAAAAATTCCAAACAATGGCATAATGTTTAATTTTTAATTATATTTAAATTTTAATATATTATATTATTATTGGATGTAATTGGGTGGGTCATTGGATGATAATTGGATGGGTTCGGTCGGTTGACATTGGATGGTCAATTGGATTGGATCGGTCGATTTTGAACCACCATCCCAGAACCGAACCGATCCAATTGGATGTCAATTTTTTTCATCCGATCCAATCTAATTACAATTGGATATCCAATCATTGTCGGTCGGTAATTTGATTGGTTGGTGGTCGGTTGTAATTGGATCGGTTGATTTCTGCACACCCCTAAGAATGAGACCCACTTCATTGAGGAACACGGTGTACAAGCTCCGACGGGGATGGAGAGTGGAGACCCCCACAACACTAAGGATCGGGGTAAGAAATAGAGTTGTGAGTTGTGACGAAGGGGTAGGGGTTTCGTGAAAGGTTAAGGGCAATGTTGACGATGAGCGAAACACATATCTCTAACTGTTACCACCTATTAGGTTTTGCTTCTTGCTTCCATGTGGTGATTACCATCGTTTCAGCAACAAAATCAATATTTTAAAATTTGGGATTTTAGTTGAACCGCTGTGATGACTGGTTTTCGGTTCGATCGGTTTAGCGGGTTCAACAACCGATTCAACCGGTTCCAAACATTTTATATAATTTTCATTTTCCTATATTCATATATACATAAAACCAACAATTTGATATCTACAAGTTAAAGAAAAACATTAAAATACACATACAATAAGTTTTTATATTAATCCAAAAACATTAAAAAAATAACAAGTTTTACACTTTTTTTTAACCGGATCAGCCGAGTTTTTTACCTGCTCAATCCACCGGTTCAACCACTAAACCAGCGACTCAATCCGATCCTTAAAATGCCATAAAACCGATCACATTTGATCTGGTCCTTTCACCGGTTCCCGATTCAACCGGTTCTCAAAACATTGAACAAAAGAGAGAGCAAAGGTCGAGTGATGCAATGGGAAATGAGGGTGGGGTCTTGATGAATAGGGGGGGGGGGGTTGTTAACGGCATGTATATGTTTTCAAGTTTAATAAAAAAAAATTACGTAAACATGTTAAATCACCAAAATACCCTTCATTTAACTTAACATAACGAAAAAATGTTAACCGCCATTAGAACCAGGAACCAATCCAAAGGGAAATGAAAAGCATGAAAAACCAAATCCGGAGAAAGGTTTAAATGAGAAGTGCTAAAATAGTACGAAGTAGAGAAGTGACCTCCATCACTCATCCGGTCAATAAAGGTGTCTTTGACTGGTTACGGTGGACACGATCACGGGGATTGACGCGATTCATGGGAGGATAGAGATTATTAAAGAAGAGGATCCGGTCAAAGCCGCCTTTATTGACCAGATGAGTGGCGGAGATCACTTCTTTACTTCTCATTTTTTAGCACTTCTCATTTGAACGTAATACACCAAATTGACAAACCGACAAAAAGTAGGGTGAATATCTAGTAATATAATATTGAAATAACAAAAAAAGTACAAGGGGTAAAAGTGTAATATGTCTTTAAAGTAAAGGTTGCAGGATGGAAATGATGGGCGGTTTCCGATGAGCGTGTACGGAGGAGACAGTTGGGGAAGAGAAGCACAGTACCGGAAACGGAGAGTCGACGATCTCCTTTTGGACGCCGCCGATCACTCTTCCTACCGGAAACTTCCCACCGGAAAGTATGCCTGCCTCGTTTGCCCTCATAATCCGGTCCTCGATACTCCTCTTATGCTATCTGTATGTTTATCGTCTCTTACCTTTCTTAACCCTAACCCTAAAAATTTATTATTTTCTGATGTGATCTAGGTATGTGGACTATATATATATATATATATGCATTTGTAACTATCATATGCCAAATCGATCAAGTATATTCAGTTCAGATTTCGGCTGTATTTGGTTGATAAGCTAGCTGGTAGCTGATAAGGTAGCTGTTGACTAATAAGCTGGCTGGTAGCTAATAAGTTAGTTATGAATAAACTATGTTTAGCAAAAACTAGCTTATGAGTATGTAAAATGACCAAAAAGATTCCTTGGGGTATAATAATTAATATTAGTAAGGGTATAATTGGAAAAAAAGCTACAAAAAGCTTCAACAAGCTTCAAAAAGTTACCTCCACGTAGTTTTTCAATAAGCTCATGGTCCATCCAAACATGTACTAGCTTATCAGCTAGCTTATTTTTGCCAAACATAAGTCTTCTTCGTTGGTTCTCATCGGTTGTACCCCTTGTTTCCGTAGTTTGTTGAAATGGAGCGGTATTACCGCCTCCAGATGGATGAAAAAGTTGTGGATTGTTAAAATGTTTACCTGATTGATTAGAAAGTCGAACATATTCCAATTATAGCATGAGGATTCCTTCTGAGTTAGTAGAATTTATCAAAAAGACAAGAACTGATATGAATCCAGCAAATGTTGAAGATTTAATAGTTGGTTGGTGATATTGTGTATGTGTGTGCTTGAAGTGAGGGAGGGAGTCTGACTGTCTGAGATGGATTAAGGGCTTGTTTGTTACCAGCTTAATGAGCTTAATGAGAGTCTGCAACTTATTTCTAGGCAGTTATACGTATCTGTTGTTTGGTAGTGGCTTATTCAGTAAGCTTTTAGGGGGGAGCTTTATGAAGAGAAAAAAAAAAACGTTTATTTTTCCATTTATGAAAAAGCTCTTCCTAACAAAAACTTTCCTGGTCTATACATACAGATTAATCCGCAAAGACAATTTTATCTATACAGGACTTACTGGAAAGGCGGTTCTGAATTTTCCCAAAATCATTACTGTTGTCAAAAAATTATAGGCTGAGACCAGTTCCATCAAACTTCTTTGCAAACAGGCTGGCACTGGAATGGCTGAAACCCCCAAAAGTTTTGCACATAACTAAGAGAGAAAAAGTCAGATAGCTGGATTTGGATATCATGTTGTCTGGATTACTTATGGTTATGATTTATGACGATGGAATTTATCAGGCTGACAATCTAATAGCAATAAATTTTGACAATTTTTTTATTAAACTCGAACATCATATGCATACAATTCGTCATCTGCCTTATCAAGTGTCAACTACCTTTTACCAAATGTGATTAGTTTATCCACTAGCTTTTGAGATAACAACTATTTATCTGCTAGTATGCCAAACATATTTGCAGATGCACGTGAAAGGAAGCCGCCATTGTGCTGCGGAAAAGAAGCTCAAACAAAGAGAAGAAGAAAGACAAAATGAGATAAGTAAGAGAATGGCTCTATCACTAGATTCGACTTCCATGACCAAAACTGGTAATGGTAATACATCCATCAAGCAGACAAACTTGGCTGGAAAACCATTGATTGAGAAAACACGCAAGGCCACTTTGGAGGTGCTTAATGGTTATCCTGAGAAAAATGCTGCAAGTAACAGCCAGTCTAGATGGCCAATCTCTGAGAGAGCATGTGATTTGACCAATTCGACCTCTGTCCAAATGGAGGGATCTGGTAAGGAAGCTGTGCAGCTCCCATTAGATTATCAAGAGCGCAGGGAGAGGGAACTCAGGTTCACAGCAGCTGGTTGGAAACGCGATTGCCATGGAGGGTGGTTTAGAGATGAAAACGTAAACCTTTCGTTATACCCATAAACAGTGATCTTGTAACTTTAGTTATCGTTTGTTTTTTTAAGAGATCTGAAGTCTAATTTTATGTCTAAAAAATAAGAGGTGGACGGTGCACCTTTTAAATATCAAAGGACAGTAAGGGGTTTTCAGACCTTTTCTTAAAAATAAAACAAACAGTCTTAACTCTTAAGTCTGAAAGCCTCTTAATTTTCAGACTTAAGAGGTTTTAAGAGGTGTCTTTTAGAAAACAAACAACCCACTAGATTCTCAAAAAGTATTATCCTGATTCTAATCCAAGTTTCATGCAGGCTGAATTTGACTCCGATGAAGAAGATCCAAATGTTTCTCTTGCAATTCGAGGGGAATGAGTGATGATTATTCATCGATCGTGTGATGAACTCGAAAAATCAAATGGCGTTTAAACTTTAAACTATAGTTCTGCTCTGGTAAGATCTGAATCTCTCTATACCCTATTTGCAATGTTGGAGTGGAAGAGGAAGAAGTTATGTGGAAGAGGGGTAGAATATCGAAAAGGATGAATTGTTTCCTTTTGATAAACTATGTTACAGATTAACAATGGATCAATCGTATAGGAAAAACAAGTTTTGTGTACAATTTTATTAGCTTGGATATACAAGTATCTGTAACCGGAATAAGCCATATTATCCCTCTTAAGCCATCTCAAACAAATTAATACCAAATATGCCCCCGGAATAATCCAACCATCTCTATTTGCCTCACTCAAACCCACCAGCCTCCCATCCTTCTGAGAGACAGATTTATCCAGACAAATAATTTAACGAGGGTTCTAGTCCAATGTTCTAGTCTAGGTGTCCACGATAATTGTGGCCACTGAGTTATCAAACTGATGTCTTACAACTATAATTTGTCGGGATTAGTCGGGGCATCGCGTAGGACCCCCGTCTAAAAAAAAGTTTTAAGCACGACTGGGTTGTCTTTGTTGACCCATGTGTGCAAGATTGACTTTCACTTTGAAAAAGAAATAATTGCTTGGCTCGAGTTTACAACTAGGAACAAATAGCATTCTATTCGTTCGGTCAAGCTTTTTGGCACACAATTGAAAGAGTTGCATTTATGTTGAAATAGCAAAACTGTAAAACTCTTGGGTGGGATATAGTGTTATTATTTGTATGGTTTTATAACCGTAAAAGTCTTGGGTGGGATATAGCGTTAAGAGATCAATTTTGTTTCGCAAAAAAAAAAATTTGTTTCTTACGGGTGCGTTTGGTAAGCAAACAGAACAAGGTTGTCGTATGTTAGGTGTCACTTTTCATAAAAAGAACTGGAACTAACTAGAACGCGAGTCTCTTGGAACTAACTTGAACGGGCCCAATTGTACCACTATGCCCTTCGCCTCATACACCCATCATCTTATTCACGTTCCTCTCGACCTCTCCATCTCTCTAAAAATTGCAGACCGTCTTCCTCCTCTAGATTGTTGTTCTTTAGGGATGTAAACGAGCCGAGCCGAGCTTTAAGCTAATCGAGCCAGGCTCGCTTAAACTTATAGAAGCTCGAGCTCGGCTCGTGAACCATTTACAAGGCTCGATCTCGGCTCGCTAATGCTCGGTTGCTTCATGAGCCTAAACGAGTCTTAACTCTTAAGTAAACAAATCTAAATGATCCCTGATTCTGAGGATGTGCTTTAAATATCAATTTTTTTTATTTATGTTAAATACATAATAATAATAATAATATAGAATACATAATATTATATGAGAAGCTCGTTTAAGCTCGCGAGCCTAAACAATCCCTGATTTTGAGGCTCGAGCTTGGCTCGTTTAGTAAATGAGCTCTATTTCAGGCTCGAGCTCGTTAAGGCTCGGCTCGTTTAGTAAATGAGCTCTATTTCAAGCTCTAGTTCAGGCTCGAGCTCGTTAAGGCTCTGCTCGTTTCGAGCTTTTAACGATCCGAGCTCGAGTAGCTCTCTAGTAGCTCGGCTCGTTTACATCCAAATTGTTCTTCAATTTCTTCTTTAGATTGATTCACGCTTGAACACATATCGTTGCTCGCATCTTCCTTCTTCAGATCCATTCAGTCCTCTATACTTATAGTTGCTCTCGTCTTCATCGTTCAGATCGATTTACCCCTCTGCACAGATGGTTGCTCTAGTCTTCATCTTTTAGATAGTTGCCCTTTGATCGATTCACTCACAATCGATTCCACAAAATCTTGCTCTCGTCTCCCTAACAATTTCAACTCAGATAAATCGATTTCTCCTACATAAATCGATTTCCATTGATGTTCCAAGATTCGAGAAGTGACATGATTTTTGTTCAGAATTTGTGTATAAATTGCATTTTATGTATACAAAAAAGCCCTAAATTGATAACACAATGGAGTGAAAAAAGCCATGGAAATGCAGGTTTTTTTATACTTTATTTGATAGTTTGATATAGGTATGGATTTGATAAAGATGTGGATGAAAAAAACCATGGATTTGATTATTTGATAAAGCTGTGGATGGAGAAAGCCATGGATTTGATAATTTGATATAGACATGGATATGATAAGAGTTGTGGATTGAAAAAGTCATGGATTTGATTGAGCTGTGATTGAAAAAGCCATGGATTTGATTGAGCTGTGATTGAAAAACTCATGTTTTTTAGATTGATTAATTGATAAGAAAAATACTAAACAGTTTTTCAGGGGTAAATTGGTCATTTAACCAGTCTTGTTATGTTCAGTCCAGTTTAGTTATGTGTTACCAAACGCTAAACAACGGTTCTGTTTTGTCTTGTCCCATCCTGATACCAAACACACCCTAATGGTTCTATAACCTTTGAATGATTTTGTATCTTAATCATCTCTCAACCATTCAATGCCCTAATTTCATTATGAACAATTACCACACAACCTAATCTTATTTTATACTGAATCATAAAAATCACTTGATCATTATCATCATGTATCTAACCATTCACCAACCAAGGAATATCACTTAAGCCCAAAATATTCTTGAATCTTAATGTGAACTTAGGAGGGTACTTAGTGGGAGGTAGTGACTAGTGAATGGTGATTGACTATGTAGGTTTGACTTTAGAAAATAATGTGTTTGGTCACATAAATCGGCCATTGTATTCTTTATGTATAAGTTATTTTAGTATATTTAGAATAAATTATGATTTTGGTTGATATTTTAGCTTTTTGGTTTGTTCTTTGATTTTTTTTATCAGGACAAAAACCCATGCTGCTTTGGGTTTGGTCTTGGTCTTTTATTAAGTTGAGTCAGAGCATCAGAGCATCTCTTGATGTTTTTTTAAAAGAGATAAAATGATACTTTTGTTTTCCAAATTGATTTAATATCTTTATATGGTTTTATAAAATAGAGAAAATTAGAATTTTTTTTAAAATATAAGTAATTCATAAAAACTTGATGTATAGAAAAAAATTATATTTTATTTATTTCTATTAAGAAGATTGAATCGTTATTATTTTATATAATACTATTTGAAAAATATATAGATATGATAAATTTATATAATATTTTAATAATATAATAGATGTTGAAATCTAAAATAGAGAATTTGTTGGAGTTAAATATAAATCTTTTTAGAGATTTTGACTTTTGAGTTCTTATTTTATAGAGAAGTTGTTAAGCTATGCGTACCGTGAGCCTTGGCTCAGCGGGCTCGAGCCCGCCGGGCTAAGCGGGCTGTGGTACGCAGCCATGGTAGCCGGCGGGTTCGTTTGGGAGAGGGTTGGCCAACCCGTTGTTTTATGTGTCTTGTGTGTCTTGTGTGTGAGAGGGTTGGGAGGGTTGCAGAGGGTTAAGAGAGGGTTGAAGAAAAGCTGATGTGTCAGCTGATGTGGCAGTTACGTTGGGAGGGTTGGGAGGGTCGAGAGGGTTGGGGTACTGATAGCCTTAGAGATGCTTTCGTACACCTGAGCAAACTTTTATAAATTGTTATCAACAATGGCTTTGTTTGCTGATATAAAGGTTTATGTGTACGATTGGATTTCCTCTCCTTTCTAGCCTCTAGCACGAGCTTCATCTTCTTTTTGCCATTGGTCTTTTTTTGGTTGAGCTATTGGCCTCTATTTCCTCTTGGGTTTTTTTTCTCTTTTTTCTTTTCTAGAATCGTTCTTTTTGGTTTCTCGAGCTGCTACACTTTGTAGTAGGCCCCCTTTCTGTTTTATTTTTGTTGGTTTTTCTTAATAAAGTTTGTTGCCTTTAAAAAAACTATTTTTTGCCAAAGAAACCCTTAAATGCACCTCCCTCCCCCCTTCTCTCTCTCTCTCTCTCTCTCTCTCTCTCTCTCTCTCTCTCTCTCTCCTCTCTCTCTCTCTCTCTCTCTCTCTCTCTCTCTCTCTCTCTCACACATATATAGAGAGTGCACAAGTCGGGTTCGGACAGGTTTGGGTTGAGAAGTTCGGATATCCAAAATTCTCGGGCAGTGAAAAAGAAACCCGCAAACCAACTGATATTTTTCGGGTCGGTTGAGTTCGGGTTGGGGTGAAATTTCCAGATTTGTGGTTTTTTTCCCCAGCTCATTCGACGTACAACCATTGAACTGTGAAAGGAGGCGTGAATGTCAATATAATTAAGTATTTAAGTTAAGAGAGAAATAAATAAAATACAATAAATTAATTTTAGGGTTTAGTTCCCCAAAATGTATCCAACTTGTCACCTTTTGCTATTGTATGTATCCAACTTTAAAAATTACCATTTAATACATTAAACTACCAAAAGTTACCATTTCATGCATCATGAAACTTGTTTAGCAGGTAGCCGGTCATCTCCTCCGGTCATCATCTCCGGTCATCTCCTCCGGCGAGATTCCGACGACTGCACTATTTCCGGCGACCTCAACCATTTTTCCCGACGATTGTTTTTTCCGGTGTACTGGGGACCCGAATAAATCCACCACCTCAAGAAGTTCATCTCGATCGTCGAGAAATCACTATCTCACCGCCACAGTAGCTCCCGGAGGAGTACCGACCACCACTTCGATCCCCCACGGAGGAGCACCGATGTGTTCGAGACCTCGAGAAAGAGCACCGATCGGAGAGAAAAACCCCGGAAAACAACCACCATTGTCGTCACCGGTCGGAGCACCAATGTCGCCATTGCCGGCGACAACAATGACGAAAACAACCACCATTGTCGTCACCGGTGGCCTTGCGATGACGGCAGCAGCAAGCGCCACCGCCACTGCCGTAGCCGACGCCATTCAAAAAACCGGAAAAAACAATCGTCGGAAAAATGGTTGAGATCGCCGGAAAAAATGGGTCGCCGGAAATAGTGCAGTCGCTGGAATCTCGTCGGAGAAGATGACCGGATGGCCGGAAAAGTCACCGGAGAGGGGTGACCTGCTGGTAACCTTTGATAGCAGGTCACGATGCATGAAATGGCAACTTTTGGTAGTTTAATGTATTAAATGGTAATTTTTAAAGTTGGATACATACAATAGCAAAAGGTGACAAGTTGAATACATTTTGGAGAACTAAACCCTTAATTTTAATATGAAGTTCGGGTTGTCAGATCACTTTGGGTTAGGAGATGACACCCAAACCGAACCTACACGTTACACTTAAAAAATCGGGTTTGGTGTATTTTTGGAAAATTCGGGTTTGGGTCAGTCGGGTTATGCTCACCCCTACCCTCATACACACACAACCACCACAAGTAAGTGCATTGCATGGTATGCTAGCTCTATATTGCTACCGTGTCGGGAGGTGGAGCTATAGGAGCGTGGAGGTTGGGATCCCATAGAGACCTGAACGTAGACTTTTGAGGATTAAACGTTATCTGTTTATTAGTTAACAATTAATTTTTAAGCTATTAAATAGTTTTCATCTAAACTATAAGCTAGTTTACCAAACATAACTTAAATTCTACAAATATCAACTTATTACTCGTTTCATCTCAAAAAATGCATATTATCTACTTTTTTTTAATTGAGTTTTAAACATAATTTTATCTTCTTCATTAATAATTACTTGAAAGTAACAACTTCTATTATAATATTAAATATTTTTTTATTATTGAAAAGTGTTTTTCTTTTTCATGTATCATATCATACATAATACATAGACATATTTAATATAATAATATCTATAAGAACAAATAAAAAGCTTGTTGCATGATTCTCAATCCCATAATTCTTTTGTCTCTTTTGTTCATTTCCTTTTGATCTTTTTTCCCTTTATGTAGGCTTTAATTTCATGCTTTTTAAAAGTTAAGACCCAACTTTTTATCCATAAAGTGGAGTGTGGCATGAATCCTAAAGAAAGACAAATTTCCATTCAATTACCATTTATCTTAACTAATCATACCTTAATCTTGATTAACCATATCTTAAATCAACTACCAAGCATGGTAATCACCCAATCATCTATTATTATACAAATAACAAACTCAGAATTAATAACTAGGCTATGTTTCGCAAACTAGCTGATAAACTAGCTGTTGACGAATAAGCTAGCTTATAAATAAATCATGTTAGGCAAAAACTAGCTTATGAGTATGTAAAATGACCAATAACCATATCTTGGGGTATAATAATTAATATTAATAAGGTTATAGTTGAAAAAAAAACTACAAAAAGCTCTTAAAATGCTATTCCAACTAAGGTGGTGTTTGTTTACCTCTTAACAGTTCCATTAAGAGGCGATCTCTGAATCGCTAAGAGGTGAATCTTATTTGGCAAAAAATGGACTGTCTCTTAATTAGCGATGCAAACGGGGGCGGGTAGTAGCGGGGACTATAATACCCGTCCCCGTCCCCGACTTCCTATATCCATACCCGTCCCTATCCCCGCCCCGTCAAATCCCCATCGGAGTCGGGTAAGAAAATCCCCATCGGGTTCGGGGAACCCAATGGATACCCATTTAGTAAATAAAATTCAATTTTTTTATAAATTTGAAAACGTGTAATCACAATAAATAAAAGTTTCACAATTCATTTCGCAAACACCTCAAGATACAAAAAAGATGGTTAAGACATTAAGTTTGATAAAAACTAAAGCAAAAACTATCAATTATACAATTTATAAAAACATACAAATAAAGTTAAACACCTATATAAAAAGATATTTGCATGTGACTTTCTATTATAAAATCATAAGTATTATATATATATATATAATCGGGTCTTAAACGGGGCGGATACCATTATACCCGTCCCCGACCCGTCCCCGCTTCGGGTAATAAAATCAAACTCCATCCCCGACCCATTACCCACTAAAGCGGGGATTCCTCTCTCCATTCGGGTCGGATCTCCGCGGGTAGCGGGGATTCCCCGCCCCGTTTGCATCCCTACTCTTAATGGTTTCAAAACCCTCTGAATGATTTAATATCCCGGATATCTCTTCACCATTAAGAGTCCTGATTTCATGTTCCACAATTACCAAACCACCATTTATTTTGCATCATATCATAAAAGCCTCTTAATCATTCAGCACCAAACCATTCAACAACTGCCAAACAGCCCCTAACTTTTCAATAAAACAAATTATGGTCCATCTAAACATATACTAGCTTATAAGCTAGCTTATAAGCTAGCTTATTTTACGCGTACACAACCTTAGTAAACATTTGATTTAAACCCGTATTGAAAGTGGGAAAACACCACTTTAGGCTTTAACATATTCTATCAAATTTTATTAACAAAATCTGTAATATTCAAATGTATGTAATGGTCAATTCAAATTTAAATTTATTAAAACTTGAATATTATAATTTATAAACACTTGGTTTTGAAATAACCATTTTATTTGCAAAAGCTTGTTTTTTGAACCCCATGCTTGAAAAAAATCAACCTTTTCGTCCTTGTTTTTTTTAGAAAAATCAATTTTCTTATGGAAAACAGTGATTACCTTCTGTAATCATTGTTTTTAATATATATTCTTATTAAATTATGATCTTTCTGGAAAGTAATGAAATCAAAACTATGTGTTTGTTTGTTATTGTCTTTAAAAACAAATAAATATATAAATATTTGTCTTAACCAATATTTAAGATGTAAAAGACAAAAAAGTATACATCCCAACAAATATTGATACACAATTCTTAAATTTATTCGTTTTATAAATCACAAATTGCAATCAAATGTCTGTTAAAAAGTTTAAGTTTTTATTTTTATTTTTTTAAAGGTTATTATATTGTTATTTTTCAAGTTTTGCAAGTTATAAGATTAGTCGATATGTAAAGATCAGCTGAATACTAATAGCTATATGAAAAACAATAATAAACATACATAATTAAGATTTGTTTGTTAGCAATATAATTAGGGTTGGCAATGGGTAGGATATGGGTAGGGTAAGGGTTATCCAATCTATTTAAAATAGGGGGTAACGAAACGAGTAATTATCCATATCCTACCCTACCCATTAAAAATAGCGGGTAACGAAATGGGTAATGGATAAATGGTAAAACAAAAAAAATTATATTGATCAATAAATAACATCGTTAAACCTCAAACATATAAGTAAAATATTAGTTCATAAATAATTTTTATATATGTAATTTGCTCTAGTAAACATTTAAATATTACCAAAAACATATTCATATTAAAATAAAATACAAATTAACAAACGACAATTATAAAAAATATTAATAATATAATTATTTAATATTTAACTTTATATAATTATACATGTATATATATCATAACCAGTAACGGGTAATGGATAACGAAAAAAATCATTTATACCCACTAAAATTTCGGGTAAACGGGTAATGGGTAAGTGGATAAATGGATAATTTTTCTTTATCCATACCCTTATCCAACGGGTCGAAACATAACGGGTAACGGGTGTACCCTTATCCATTGCCAGCCCTAAATATAATGATCTTAAAGAAATTCGCAACTTATTGATTTAATGATATAGATTGAGACCTATTCAATAAGCTTCCAGAAAAGAATTTTAGATAGAAAACCAAGCTTTTCGAAAAGTGTCTCTCCTAATTAAAAGACAAACTCCTATTATTGAGAAAAACTATGGTTGTCAATTTTGTAACAAGATAAACTAGCTAATTCTCATATCCCATACCATTTTAATTTGTACCAATATGACCAGTCTAGTTGGTATCAATCTAATTGCTTGGTACTAACCTACGTCCTATCTAAACTTGGTTGGTATATGGTATTAGAAATCGTATATCATGGTAATATGTATTGTACTCACTTTTTTTATTAAATAAAGTTTAATTGATAATATCACATTGTTAACCACAAATCAAAAATAGATCAAGGTTAGAGATAAAGAAGATATGAGAAGCCATATAAGGTTAAAAGGGTAATTTGACAACATGAAATACATGATCCATGATGCGTATAAGAAGTCAACAAAAGTAAACATTTATTGCTATTATACCTCTTTTATTTTTCTAAATGTTCTTATGATATGAAATTACGAAAAAGAAAATATTATGACTAAATAAAATAAAATTAAAGAGGTTCAAAATCCCTTAGTATTTTACCGACGACATATTGTTATAGACTAAAGGTGGCACAATGATGAAAATCATGCATGTGGGTCTCATAAAAAATGGATATAAAATTATAAATCACCTTTAGCATCTTTGATGGTAAGTTTTGATAAAAAGATAAAAAAATATAGTTATTATTAATATTATTATTACGAGAATAGAAGAAAATTTAAATGAAAACTCATTTTTTTATAATGAACGTGAATGTCATTAAAAACGTGTCATGTGACAATATACACTCTGAATATCATGCATTATTCAGAGTGAATAAATGCTCCTTAGCTTTATATATTATGAATAATGCATGATATTCAAACTGAATATTGACACGTAACGCAATTTTAGTGGTCTTCATATTAACAAACAAAATTAAGTTCATATTTTAACTTAAACTTATGAGAATATCTCCAATAGCATTTCAAATAAAGAATTATGGCGATTTTGGCAAAAAAAAAAATTGTTTCATTGGATTCTAAATAAAATTGATACTAAAAAGGTAATGATAATATATAAAAATCTTAAAATTTTTAATTTTTTTTTGAAGGTGATTTACCATAAAAGAGAAACATTGTTTTATGATTTGCAACTAATGTTATTTAAATCAAAGTTGCTTAAAATTAAGAAAAATAATTGCTAAAAAATGACTATTATAGTTTTTGAATCAATTTAAAATCAAAATTTTAAAAGAAAACAACTTATAAAGTCTATAAGTGCCTATTTTGTCAAACTAATAAATCATATTTCAATCTTCAAACTTAAATTGATTGATGAAATTTGTACCATCTACCAATTAGTACCAACAACCTCCTTCCCACCCAATATATTTTCATTGGCCCCATCCCCACTAACACAAGGAGGACTTAGCCAATGTTCTAAAACCCGTTTTTTTTAGTTGATATCGTGTGGTGACCAGGGTCACGGATTAATTGGTTCAATCATCGAGTTAATTTGGTTTCTAGAATTTCCTTGTATATTTCATTTTCTTACATATATACAATACATATATATATATATATATATATAATTGGTTCAACCAAGAATTGGATGGCTACAAGTTTAAATCGGTTCAACCATCAATTCAACTGCTTTTTTTATTAAACCAAGCTGGGTTAATTTGGTCAGAAATTGCCAAAAAACTTCCATAGTTGACCTGCTCTCCTCCCAAATCGTGGTTCAACTAACCAAATCAACCTAGGTTATAAAACATTGTTAATGCCTACGTAGAGATAAAATTTTTATTTGTAGGGGTACCAATGTGGGCGAGCTTAGCCACTTAGCCCCCTAGCCATGTGCAGCTTACGCAACAACATATGACATTACAGTCCAAAGGGTATCAACTAATAATCCAATCCACCATCACTTTGTAATATTTGATTTAAGATTCTACCTTTTTCCATATTTGATTTAAGTTTTGTAACTTTTCCAATTTGCTAATATGTTATTTGCTTTATTTTTGTGGTTTAATTCGTTGCCCATTGCTTATATCATTACCAAGCTTGATGATGTTTTTCAGGCTCTAACGGTTCGATGGAATTCCACAAATGCAAACTCTTTAATATTACAAAACAGTAGCTAATAATTAGTTAGTATATGAAACAAAGTTATAAACAAAATCAACCATACCAGTTTCTTAACATATTGACATATTCTATTTGATATATCATTGTTTTAATTTTAAAATGAGAATATAACGTCAAATTGCCTAAAACTTCTTTATCTGCCTAATGAGTTGTTTGTCAAATTGATTTCACAAACACTAATTCCTATAGCATATTAAAGATGTTATTTAAAGTTCTAGACTTCATATCAAGTTGTCTAACATATACTAAATTCTTTTATAAATAATATTTAGTCTTCATCCATTTTGTCGCATATTTAATAATTTATTAAGTCTCTTTCTATATATGTATCTGTTCATTTTATATATGAAACATTAGAGAAACTGAAAAAATGGAAATGAAAAATCCATTCAAATTGTTAATTAGAATGGTCAAACGAATATCGTTAAAAACAAGTATTGAAGGGTTTATTATATCCAACATAAATATCTTATTATTAAACAGGTGGTATTTAACAATGTGTTTTGGTCATTTAAAATTACTTTGAATGAATTTGATCTAAACAAGTGACTTTGATTAAAAACTTATACTATATATTTTTAATTTCTTTAATAGTTGGGTGAGCAAAACAACTTACGCTGTTTTTGATAAATTAGTTAATTAGCTAGATAATAGTTGTTAAGTCTGTTAACTAATAAGCTAGGTGTTGCTGATAAATTAACTTATGAATAAACTATATTTGACAAAAACTAGCTTAGTACTATGTAAAATGAACAAAAAAAGGTATATATTGAGGTATAATAATAAAAGTATAATCGAAAATACTACAAAAAAACTACTCCAACAAACGTTTCAAGTTGCTTATGATTCATCCAAATATATAAGGTAACTTAACATAAGCTAGCTTATTTTTAGCTAACACGGAATTCAACCTTTTTTCTGAAAAAAGAATAAGAATAATTTGTTAAAAAAAATAAAGCAGTTTTACAAAACTGCCCTTTGACTAATTACATGAAAAAATCAAATCAATTTATCGTAATCATCATCATCATCATCTTCATCTTCTTCCTCGAGAGCTCTCATGCTGAAACCCTAAGCAACCCAGTAACCCTGATTTGTACGGCAACGACGTCTTCCTCCTCATCTCCTCCGCCACCGCCCTGTTCGCCGTGTAATGTATCTCGTGTGCAGATACCTTCCTCTTCATCATCCGCCGTGAAGACCCACCTACCGAACCACCACCGCCGCCATCGTTGCTTCTAAAGCTTGAGTTCTTCAATCGGTCGTCGATCGTGGCGGCGCTCCCCTCCGACGTGCTCCGGAACAGCAGCAGGTTCTTCAGGTTCCACTTGTTGTACCACATGAACCCAAACGGAAGAAATGATTGGTTCGTTGAGATCTTCTGGTTGTTTCCATGGCCGTCGTCGGGTAGTATATCGGAAATCCTCATCGGAGATAAGGATCGTGATGCTTGTCTGGTGGTTGTGGCGGTGGTGGTGGTGGTGGTGGTGGTGGTGGTGGTGGTTCTTTCTCTGCCACGTGGAGGTGGGTTTTGGGTTTGCCCTCTAGGTGTTCGACGAAATGCCTCTGAGAAATTATTATGTGGGTTTTGGGTTTGATCTCTAGGTGTTCGACGAAATGCCTCTGAGAAAGTATCGACGTGTTTCTCGTTATAACTCCCCGGAGACGATTCGGGCGATCGGAAACGTTGCGATGGTGGGTCTAACGGCTTGATCTTTCCGCCGTGGAAAAGCTCATCGGCATCGGAGATTGAAGGCCGTTCCAACTGGCCGCTAAAATCAAAAGCAAAATCCATCTCCATATCGATACCGATATCAATATCATCTTGCTTTCCTTCTTCTTCATGGTGATCTTGTTCATTTGTGTGGAGATTTTGGGAGTTGATAGAAAGGTGGTGGAAGAAATGGGTGGGGCTAGTGGGGGCGCTGTAATAGAAGTTGTTGTTGTTGGAGAACATTTTGGGGCTGGAAGGTGCGGTGGCGTAGGGGGAACTGGTGGTGCTATCGAAGTCGAAGGCGGCGGCCGGCGACGGCATTAGGAGCTGTGGATCCATGGTGATGGTGGGAGTTGAATTGAAGGTATGAAAAATGAATTGATGATAATGAGTGAGTTTATATGCATAATAGATGAAGGAGGAAAGTAGGACGAAATGGGTATCAGCCGCCTTTTTCTGTCTTCAAGTTTTAAGTATTTTATGGATATTTAAATGAAGGAATACACATGGGTATAATGGTTGTAATTAAATTGGTTTTTTTGTGCATGTATGCTAATTATTTATGTATAGAATTATATTTGTGTTGGGTACATTTTCTGCTAAGATTTTTGCTAGATTTTTCACATAGATGGAAATGGATAAGATAAGTTTGTAACGCCATCCGTAGCGTCTTCGGGTGAGGGGTTTGAATTGGGCTTAGGTTCAGCGAGTGAGGGGAGAACACCATGACGCCCCATGCGGGTTCAACTGCATGGGTATCCCTCCGGGTTTACAAACCCTCTCCCTCTCCCTCTTTCTCTCTTAGGTTGTTCACAGCGGTGAGCGGGTGAAGAGCGGGTGAAGCCCGCTGGCTTCCTCTTTATCCGCCGGGCTGTTCCGGGTTGGCTACACAAAAATGTCAGCAAGCGGGTTGCAGCCTTTGCGGCTTGTAGAAACCGAACAAAATGTGAGAGGGTTGTGTGTGTGTTGTGTGAGAGGGTTGGGAGGGTTGGGTAAGAGTTGTAGAGGGCTTTGGAAGGGTTAAGAGAGGGTTGGGAAAAAGCTGATGTGTCAGGTGACGTGGCATTAAAAAGTGATAGGGTTGGGAGAGTTGAGAGGGTTGGGTGTGTGTAGCCTTAATACATATATATATATATATATATATATATATAGGTGAAAGTTCAATTGCAAACCACCTTTTCATTGTGAACGTGAGGACAAACGAGAGCGCGACACGTGACAATTTGAAAAAATTTCGACTTAGTTATTCAGACTGAATAAAGCGTTATTCAGTATGAATAACACTAACATGCACTCTGATGCAATTGGACGCGGGCGGGTCATCCGCGGGTCAAGCGTTATTCAGTTTGAATAACACTAACATGCGGTTTTATTCAGATTGAATATGACTTGACCCGCCGTTTCAGATTGCCACGTGTCGCGCTCTGGGCTGTCCTCACGTTCACAACGAAAGGGTGGTTTATATTTGAACCCACCCCTATATATATATATATATTTATATATATATATATTAAAATGATAAAAAAAAATATGGGGTAAAGATTGGGTTAGTTTAGGATAAGTGGTACTCCAGTTTAGGACAAGGAGGGTATGGGAGCACTAATGTGGTCTCAGGGTTCAGAGGATTCCAAGCTTGGCGCTACGGATGGCCTAAAATATTTGAATTTATGTATAAAACTCTAAAAGCTTAATTAACAAATCGTTTCTACATCATTACAATTGTGTTCGGTAAAAATAAGTTAGCTTATAAGATGATACATTTTTTGATGGACCACAAATAATATCATTAAAGTTTGTAAGATGTAAGATGGCCTTAGGTTGCATATAAGATGGATTATATATGTATGCCAAACAGCCAAAGAGATTGTAAAAGTTTCTAATGGTTAAAACCATCATAGATTAGAATTTTAATTTGACAAAAGTAGTTAGTTTTGTCTTTTTTTTCATTTATTTTTTGCTTCACTTAAAGACAAAAAAAATGCAATTGTGTCTTATTCAGATCCTATTTTAGTCTTATACTGTGTAAAACATGTAATTAAGTCTAAGTATGTGATTTTTAAATTTGGTTTGTTGTATTTAAATTGTATCGCAAGTCTGAGTTTTTGACTAAATGGGTGTTTTTAAAAAACATATTTACCAAATGGGTGTTGTTTTAAACATATTTACCATTTAGTTGTAGTTTTCTATTTAATGGATTTTTAATGTCTAAAAATATTTACCATTTAGGTGTAGTTTTCTATTTAATGGGCTTTTAATGCCTTTTCATACTTTCTTTACTATTTTTTATTATTTTTTTGTTGCTAATTTTTTAAATGTTTTTTAAAGATCCTATAAATAAAAAACTTATGTACGGTTAAGTAAAAAAATATAGAAAACAATAATACAGTTCTGAAAAAAATCATATAAAAACAAACCCGTCCGAAAACCTGAACATTAAAAATGGTATAAAAATGGTGAATTTGGGTTCAGTTTGGGTTGGCATTTTCAGAACCAAACCTACCGAAAAACCCGAACATTTTAAATATACTTTTATTAATGTGAGTATTAATATATACTATTAATATGTTCCGAAAAAAATATATTGAAAAAAAAAATCTCAAGTACGGTTAAGTTTTTATTGAAAAAAAAAACAATAAAACTCAAGTACAGTTCAGGTTTAAGTACGATTCAAGTTTTCGGTTATTGTTTTCAAGTACGGTTAATGTTTTTATAAAACTCAAATAAATTAGGTTTTCGGGTCTTGGTTTTAAAGTTTAAGTACGATTCAAGTTTCAAACGGGTAGTTTGGGTTGGACGGGTTTTGCTCACCCAAAAACATTAACCGAAAACCTGAATCGTACTTAAACTTTAATAAAAACATTAACTGTACTTGAGTTTATTGTTGTTTTTTCAATAAAAACTTAACCGTACTTGAGATTTTTTTTTTCAGTATATTTTTTTTCAAAACATATTAATAGTATATATTAATACTCACATTAATAAAAAAAATATAAATTGTTCGGGTTTTCGGTAGGTTTGGTTCCGAAAATGCCAACCCAAACTCCTCACCATTTTTATACCATTTTTAATTTTCGGGTTTTCGGACGAGTTTGTTTTTATATGATTTTTTTCAGAACCGTATTATTGTTTTATATATTTTTTTACTTAACCGTACATAAGCTTTTTATTTATATGATCTTTAAAAAACATTAAAAAATCCGCAACAATAAATATTAAAAAATAGTAAAGAAAAGTAGGAAAAAGACATTAAAAGCCCATTAAATAAAAAACTACACCTAAATGGTAAATATGTTTAGGCATTAAAAGTCCACTAAATAGAAAACTACACCTAAATGGTAAATATGTTTAAAACAACACCCATTTGGTAAATATGTTTTTTAAAAACACCCATATGGTCAAAAACTCCGCAAGTCTTAGGAACATTTATTTAAGCAACGTATAAAATAATTAAGTTTATTCAAAACGTGTTGTATAAACATATATAAATACGGTGGTTATGATTATATTATTTTATTTATGCACAAATATTTAATTGTTGATGGTAAAGCACGAGTTTGTTTTTGGCGACAAAAGAAATTTTTTGACTTTCTTGGTTTTGCTTTTATTTGACTTTTGTTTGAATAAACAATCATACCAATTGCCCTTTTTAAATAAGTTTTTCTATTTTATTTAATGAGATTTAATAACCGGATAATCCAATATTAAATTTCCTATATAAATAAAAATTACTGTGTTCTCGAAACCTTTTTAACGAAGGAAGGGGGAAGGAAAGTGAGAGAAATAAGAGGAAAGTTAAAAAAAGACTCTGTGTTCTCGAAAAAACTTTAGGAGGGAAAGGGAAGGAAATGGAAGGAAGGAGAAAGAAAGTAAAAAAAATGGTCGTGTTCCCGAAACTTTTTTACGAAGGAAAGGAAAAGATTAAGAAGGAAAATAAGGATGACTTTCCTTCCAAAACTTTCCTCCGACATTTGGATGGAAAGCTGAGGAAGAAAGTCATTTCCTTTCTTTTCCTTTCCCTTCTTTTCTTTTCCATTCCTTCCATTTTCAAGAACACAGATAAAAATATTACTTTCTTTTCCTTTCTTTTGTCTTCTTTTCTTTTCCTTTCCATCAATTTTTTAAGAACACAGAAGTGCTTACTATTTGAATTTGTTAAAAGGTTGATTGGAAAAAATGGTATTGTTTTTATGGACTCCCTTTAAGCGCAAGAAGTTCCATTTATATACTCATATAACATTATCTATTTCCTTTATAAGGGGTCTATTTTTTTTTGTACGGCAATAAGCTCACACACGCACCCGTGGTATCCGGGCATCCAATTGGGCAGCATCGACTAATCCGCGGCGACCCGACTCAATCCACATAGACTGGACCCGTCCAGGCACGACTAAGCCCGACCTATGGCCGAGCCCGCATGCCCATAGACTAGCATGCCTGTTTCCTGGACCCGAACCGACACGAAGTCGGCCCAAAGTCTGGGTATCGCTGAAGTGCTACTCCCATGGTTTGAACCTGAGACCAATGGATACCATCCACTAGCCCAAGCTACACCTCTGTGATATAAGGGGTCTATTTATAATTCCTATTTTTCTTTTGCTACTAGTACTTGCTATGACATTAAGCTATGTTTGGCAAATTAGTTAATAAGCTAGCTGTTGATTAATAAGCTAGCTTATGAACAAATTATGTTTGACAAAAACTAGCCTATGAGTATGTAAAATGATCAAAAAAAGTATCTTTGAATTTAATAATTAATATTAATAAGGGTATAATTAGAAAAGGCTACACAAAGTAGCGTTTCAAAAAGCTAGCTTATGATATATGTTTTGAAGGACTAGCTTATAAGCTAGCTTATTTTTGCCAAACACAACCTAAGAAGAATCTAAAGTGATACTGAATACTTTAAGAGCATTTCCAACAATTTCTTTAAAATAGAGAAAATGAGGTTTTTGTCTTCTAAATTGCTCCAATAGATTTATATTGTTCTCTAAAATAGAAAAAACTTGAAAAATCTCCAAGTCTAAAGGGGAGAAATTATTTTTTTATTCCTTTCCACCAATAAGATTGAATCATTATTATTTATATAAATTCTTTTAAAAAATGTATTGGAAAGATAAATTTATAGAATACTTTAATAATATAGTAGAAGTTAAAATCTCTAAAATAGAGAATTTGTTGAAGCTAGATATAATTTATTTTAAAGATCTTGACTTTTGAATACCTATTTTGAAAATACTATAGAAAAACTGTTGAAGATGTTCTAGACACATTCATTTATTATCTTAAAAATAAAATATTTTATGTTTTAAAAATTTTACTTTTCTTCTATATACCTTTTTAGTAACATATATATATATATATATATATATATATTATTTTAAACAACATTGTTTGAGAACGATGATTATTGATTAGTGAACCAAAACAAAATAAATGATTTTATAACCTTGTTGATTTTTAAAATGATGGATTCGAATGAGCAATCATAGATGTTTATATTGTGTTTAAAACATGAACATCATCATTGTTTTTAAATGATCATATCATAGTATTATTTTAAGAGTTGGCTATTTCTAGCATAAATCCTTTTGAAAATAATGATGTTTACTGTTTAGGTTGTTTTTTTTTAAAAATAAATACCATTTATTAAATCTTTTTAAGATAAAATAACATTAGTGATTTATTTGTTTAAAAAGGTTTTTACTTAAAAAAAAACAACCTATTTTTATGTTTACATGTTAATGTATTTTACTGAATTTTAACAAAATTATTATTTAACGTCGTAGTTTACCAAAATGCTTACCCTATAAGCACAATTATAGGTAAGAGCCTATCCTTTCGTTACCTTACTAGATTATGATCTTGGTCATCCAAATGGCTACTAAGGTTTGTTGGTAAACATCTTTTTTTTTTTTGAAGGACTGTTGGTAAGCATATTCTTGGTAAGTGTTAAATAAGTAAAATTCTTACATTATTCTAGACTTATACTTAGGGTCGCTTCTCAAGCGCTTATTGGTTATTATTTACATTACCGGATGAGCATGACAAAAACCCAAAAAATCTTATTCAATAAAAAAGTATAGCAAAGATGAATAATCTTTCTCATTTGCTTAGTGGGAAAGAAGAATCTTACCAAAATAACAGTTAGCAAGTTAAAACACTTGGCAATAATTCGTTTGAATGGTTTAAAATATCCACCGATACGGTAAATGAGGATTGTGGGTATTAGCAGCTCATTATTCATAAACAACGCCTATGAAACCATAAGGTCATGAGTACCGTTACCCTCACTGCCACATTAACACCACATCAGCTTTACCATCACCTTACCCTCAATAGGAGTATCGCTCCCTCACTATCCTTTATTTGTTCTTTCTAATATTAATATATATATATAATTTATGAGAGAGAAAGAGAGAATATAGGAGAGAGAGAGAGAGAGAGAGAGAGAGAGAGAGAGAGGGTACCATCAAGCTTCCAAACCCGTGGCCAAGCCCTCACATGAAACTCGCATGTGGATGTACCACTACCCTCGCCTACCCGATGGAACCTACAGGCGAGCCCTTCGCAAGCCTGCGAACGATACGCATAGCCTAAAAGTCAAAGGGATTGCATTGTTAAGTTGTAAGTTTTTACGGTATACATTATTAAAGGCAAATATAAATACATAGACAGTATTAAAGGCAAATATAAATAAATTACTTGATTATGATGTGTTTTATGAATACGCGTGCCACTCAAAGCTTAAATAAGTTACATTTAAAGGTCTATTAAAATGCGGATACAAAAATTTTATTATGTATAAATACTTTATATTGAAAACGAAATGAAAACAAAGTTATGGGTCTAAAATCAAATTATTAAGCAACCCAAATATATATATTTTTTATTTTTTATTATTTAGTTAATCATGTTTTGGTGCAATGTACTTGCATTTTATTTTAATTTTCATATTTGACTTTGCATCAGGCTAATTGGCTTCATTCAAATTTAATTTTATTTTAGCTATTTTATATCACTCAATTCACACACAATAACAAATTCAACGTTCGACTTTATTTGACCGTCTGATATTTAAAATTAAATACTAAAATCTCTAAATTAAGTTATTTTAAATACTCAAAAGAAGTAGGTCAATCTTTAATCTTTATGTTTGAATCCCATAACTTAAATCCTTAATCCTAATTCACATTTCATTCCATGTCTTTTATATAGTTTTAGAAGTATTATATTATTCTAGCATGCCTCAATGTTATATTGTAACAGGCTTACCAACTGATTATTAGTAAGAATTTTGGAATTCAAACTTTGAAATTTAAACTATAAATTCACTTTCATGAGCATCAATTCCACCACTTGTATCCTTTGAAATCTAAGGAATGTCTAGGAGTCCTTTCCCATTGTGTACATCTATAACATCTAGATTGGTATCTAAATGTTCAAGAAAAACATACCAGACTTTGCATTTAGAAAAATAATCTAAAAATTCACAATATCTTAGTCATTGCCTAAAGCATGAAAACTAAAATCTAGATCAGTCTTTGGAATATGAAAATGATGAAAAGGAGGAACTTTCATCATGTCTAACTAATGAACTCAAAATTCATAAGGATCAAAGGTGCTCTAAAAGTTATCTAAATGACAAAAATATCTAAAGCCATGTTTGGTTTGGAGGAATGGATTGGAATGGATTCCAAGGAGGGATTTGGATTTCGAGGAATTTGAATTTCAAATTATTGATAAATCTCGTTTGGTTTGTAGGATTTAAAATGAGATTTGAATTCCAATTCTTTGTAAATCTTGTTTGGTTTTTAAGATTTGGAAGGGGATTCGTCGTTCATCCACTGCTCGTTGACCAAACAAGTAAAAAATTCGAACCTTCATAGTAAAAACATTGTCAATGTTACGTTCATGGTGTTTTTTATCTTGAAGGTTCAATTTTTTTACATTCACAACATTTTCACGATTTTTTTTACCTTCACAGTGTTTTTCACTGTAAATGTTTGAATTTTTTTACCTTTACAATATTTTGCTATAAAGTTTCATGAGTAAAGTCATGTAGCAAAAACGACCTGTTCCAGTGCAATCTATAACATATATTTAAGGAGTAAACTACAATTTTGGTCCCTGTGGTTTATCGATTTTTTTGAAAGTGGTCCCTAAAGTTTCATAATTCAAAAAACGGTACCTGTGGTTTGGATTTTGCTTTGAAAGTGGTCCCTAACCACTAACGATGTTAAAAATGGCCGTTAGAGCCAGGGGTATATTCGTCCAATCTTGTTTTATCCCTCCTTTTGTAATGTTTTTTTGCTTTTCCTTGTTTTTACAAAAGCTTTTAATCTTTTGGTACTTGCTATGATATTAACTCTAATACATATATATACATATATACATACATACAGAGAAAATGTACTTGCTTAGGCGGAAGAAACTGTAGTTGAAAAACAATCACACATCTATATGGGGAAAGATGTAGAGCAAAAGGGGCAAAAAAAAAGAATTTGCACAGTTTCTATATTTCCATATGTTGAAGAAAAGGAAGTAAATGTAAAGAAATTGGTTAAGAAGATCCACATAGTACTTCATTCTCTGTCACAAAATCACTCCAAATATCATAACTTGGGACTGGCCTATGTTAAACTTCACAGATTTGGCAACCATAATTTGAAACCTAGTTCATAAATCATGGCATATAGAAACCAAATCACAGAAGCCACTGCACAAATCATCTATGTGTGTCGTGTGTGTATATGTATTACATATTCATAGGTCCGACCACATCTCGTGTGTGTAACCATGGACCAATCGAACGCGAAGAACATGGACAGAACGATACCACCCCACCTCTCCATTTTCCGGCGACCCTCCGGTCATCTTCTCCGGCAGATGAGTTCTGAAAAGTTATAAAAGCTTGAGTTCGGCGAAAGCAGGTGGTGGTGGTGGTCTCCTATGTTGTCGGTGAGAGCAGGTGGTGATGGCTCGTACGTCGTCGTCGAGAGCAGGTGGTCGTGGCTCGTACTTCACCGGCGAGAGCAGGCGGTGGTGGTGCCTCGTACTTCGCCGGCGACAGCAGGTGGTGTGGTGGTCTCGTTCGTCGCCGGCGACAACATGCGGTGGTGGTGGTCTCGTTCGTCGCCGGCGACAGCAAGCGGTGGTAGTTTGTGGTCTCGTAAGTTTGTCTTTCTTTTGTGGTAGTTTGTGGTCTCAGTATGGTTTCTCGTAGGTTTGTTCTTCTTTCTGGGTTTTTGATTTGAGTATAGAAAGGGGAAGAAGATTGAGAAGAAGGAAGAAAGGGGAAGAAGATAATTACATTTAGGTCCTTAAACTTTTATTGTTTTTATAAATATAAGAAAAACAAGAAAAAACTACAAAAAGAAAGATAAAATATGGTTGGACGAAAATACCCTTGACACTAACGATGAAAATAGACGGAGTTAGTGGCCAGGGACCACTTTCAAAGCAAAATTCAAACCACATATACCATTTCTTGAATTATGAAACCTTAGGGACCACTTTCAAAAAAATCGATAAACCACAGGGACCAAAATTGTAGTTTACTCTATATTTAAGTGTTAAATCAAAATTCAGAAGGATTAGTTTATTATGAAATATCTAAATTATTAAAATAATTCCAACCGAAAAGAATCTTCTTTTTTAGAGAACCGAAATGGGTCAAGTCTCGATCCACCAAGTTGCTACAATTACAATCTCCGGCTGACGATAAAGAAGAGATCATGTTCATGCATGTATACTCGTATCCATGGTATCCATTTGTTTATACTACCCTATGAATTCAATTATTCAAAACAAGAAGTTCCCATTTTTTTTACTTACAACTTTTTCTCAATCCTTTTTTGGTAATCTATTCATGCACACCAACTGTTTGTAGAAATGCCTCAATTGTATTTGTGTTCATCTACTTACCCATTTATTCATGTACCCATGAATTCAAATTAGCTTCTCAATTTTCCCTACCACTTTCTGTCAACCTCTTTATGGTAATGTGTTCCTGCACACCAACTGTTTG
The DNA here is from genome assembly GCA_030169165.1 of Centaurea solstitialis. NCBI lineage: Eukaryota > Viridiplantae > Streptophyta > Magnoliopsida > Asterales > Asteraceae > Centaurea > Centaurea solstitialis. The sequence continues at coordinate 34,154,526 of CM058043.1, forward strand.
TAGAAATGCCTCAATTGTGTTTGTGATCGTCATTTGTTCATGTATCCATGTATTAAAATCAACTTCTCGTTTTTCCTATCCACTTTCTGTCAATCTTTTTATGGTAGATTGTAAGTTTTGTACATGTAATATTCGGACTGAGTAAAGATGAATACAGAACATGAAAATATCCGGGTACTTCATACAGTGTAGAATAATACCCTTTATGATTACGACCGAATACAGAAAACGATAAGCTACACGAATTTTAAACATAAATAGCACAAACTAGAACTTGACCCCATGATTGAAGATCAATCTTTTCCCACTAATCTTGAAATTTTACTTGTTCAAGGAAGCTTTCCTTCCAAGAACGAAGAGAAGACTGCAAGTGCACGAGCCGGTTGGTAGCTTGGGACGAAATGTCCAGCTCCTCTTATGGTCACAAAAGTTAGGTTCTCGTATCCCACAACATATCCACCAACCTGAATAACATAAACAAATTTCCATTAATCATCTAATTGGGTAATTAAGATTATACGACCATTAAAACGGGGATCAAATGGAAGGTCTTTTAGTTACCTCTCCTTCATATATCCATGGATACCATGGTGTCTTCACTGATGTTTGTAGCTTATCTATTGAATACCTACTTGATGTCACTGGTACTCTCCCATCTGTATCTCCACTGGAATTTTATAAGATTCATACTTCTTAGTATCTTATACTCAGCTTGATTCCACAGATGAATGCACCGATTTGTACTAAAGAAGCACTACAACAAAATCGGTGTTTTAGGACGCCAATCATGTCTAATGTTTTAATAGACCGCTTTAAGTTTATAGGACCAAACAATTGTGCGTCTTTCATGAAGGCGTTACAATAGGATGTTATGACGTTTTGGACAGCATAACAAGTTTTTCAAGACACTTTTTGAAATAAAATGTCTTATTTTTTTTGTCACATGAAAACATCTTTTTACAGGAGGTTTTTCAATTACTTCTATATTTAAAGACTAATAGGAAAAGCATCCTATCAGCTTAACATCTTTTATGTAGGAAGTGCAATTGTTTGGCCCTATAAACTTTAGGTCTGTTAATCAGTCTATTAGGACATTTAGACACCTGTGGCTTCCAATAAAGCCGGTTTTGTTGTGGCGAAACAACATTAAATTCTTTACCTGTAGAACCAAACGCTGATACCACTCGCCATTAGATCCTGAATCGTAGGCAAGACCGTAAGCGGCATGTCCTGCCACTGCCAGTTGATGTTGATGAAATCACTGCATCCGAAATTCCGAATACGATAAATCATATGAAGATTGAGCAAAAATGACATTTTATACGTACGGGTTTCAGAATTATAAGGTTATGAACATGTTTGAGATAAAAAGGTTCTATTACTTGCAAGATTCCCATTCAACTGGTTTTGCATGAAGTGATTGTTGCACAGTAGGAGTGTTCAAGTATGCTTGGGTGTAATTTTCTGTGCATGGATCAAATCCCGATATCTGCTTCAGTCAGATGAGTTTTATGCCTTATTTTTCATTCTTTCAATAGAAATGTTTATTTAGATCATCATAACTTACCGAAGGAGAGCTAGTGCTCGACGATGAACATAAAGGAGCATAGATGTCGTAGAAGTTAATGTTGCTTTTGGCAGCATATGCCTGCTGTAAGTAATCATCGCATTCTTCAGTTGTGGTTGCGTCCTCGGAAAAATTGCACTTGGAGACGATTCCTTCATGTATTTCATCGGAAATGATGGCGTGTGACCAGAAATAGTCGAACATTCCTGTGTTTCCTGTTTCATCATCCACATATGCATTTCCAAGCTGAAAATTCAACATGAACGTGTCCATTCTTTAGTCAGTATATCACATAGTGGGGCCTGAGGAGGGTAAGATGTATGCAGATTTGACCACTTCAAACTTACCGCAATTCCTTTGAGGTTAATGACCGTTTGGTTTGTGATCTTGTTGTTTTGAAGAATTAACTGTGCGAGTTGAGGCACGTAATGCCCTGCGTAGCTTTCTCCCGTGATGTAGAAATCTCTAGTTTTGTATTCGGGGAACCTCTTTAACCAATTGACTAGAAATGTATATGAATCTTTTTCTGTTTGTTCATCTCCGGTTACGTAATCAGAAGACGTGTTCGAGTATGAAAAGCCAACTCCAGCCGGGGATTCCAAGAAAAGCACGTTCGCAACTGCAAAGGTGATGATCGATTGTTATAAACTGCTCAGGTTTTTCTCTTTACAAAAGACACCATGACAAAATCGGTTTAGAGAACGTCAAACATGTTTAAATGTCCTAATAAATTTGCTTTATAGACTTAAGTTTATATGTTCAAACATTTGTGTGCCCTATGTAAATGTGTTATAAACTTTTTTTTTTGAAAGGAATGTGTTATAAACTTATAATAGGATGTTATGACTCATTTGGACATTTTTGAAACAAAGTGTCATACTAGTTTTTTATAGGACAATATTGAGGAAGTGTGCTATGAACACATTTTTTTTTTAAAACAATTCGTTTTGCAAGACACTTTTCAAATAAAGTTACATTATAATCTAAAATACTGATGGGACGTTTTATTTCGAAACTGTCCTAAAATCTTGTTAAGAAGTCAAAAACTTATTTTAGCACATTTATGTCCGACGCACCATTGTTTGATCCTATAAACTTATATCTGTTATAACTCTTAAGACATGATAATAACGTTCTATAAAACTGATTTTGTTGTAATCATTCTTACGGTTATTCCATGCATATTTATTATGTGACAGGGTAACGGTATCAACATTGACTCGAAATGGTCCAAGTTCCATCATGGCTCCATTTCCAAACGAAGAACATCCCGGCCCTGCAGTCATTCATAACTATCGATCAGTTCTTGAACACAAAATGATCGAAAAGTCTAATATTTTCAAGAAAACTTTACCTCCGTTGAGCCACAGAACAAGAGGGTTAGTTGAAGAGTTGACCGGTGACTCTGCAAGATAGTAGAACAGTGCTCGCCCATGGCTTGGGTCAACAGTCACGTACCCTGAGTACTGATCAAAGTCGGTTCCGGCTGGTTCACCGGGCAACACTGATATCTTGTCGAGATCCTTCAAACCATCTTGCGAACCCACATAGACCGGTGAGTATGAGTACTGGTCGGCTCTACTATCTTGATTACTGACACGATATTCGGGTTGTGATCTTTTAGAACGTGGGACGTTTAGAGCCCTCTCCAAAGGATCGTATCCGTTGCCACCATAACAGTGCGCCAAAACCAGCAGACTGAAATGAATCGAGAAAAGAAATGCAGTCTTCATCGATCGTTCAATTAAGGTACTTTCTTCTTCTGCTGGTTAGATGATATATATGTACATACACACACACACACTTTAGCTTGTTGTGGTAAGTAACGAGCTGTGTTCTTGTTGACTTTAGAGCTCATATGATGAAACCTATGATTTTTGTTGCTTAAAAAACGAAAGAAAATAATATTAACTTGGTACAAGGATGATATATATATATATGTTTATATATAATGCTTAAGATTTTGTTGTTTTATGGAAAACTTAGAAAGCAAATGCCATAAAATACAAACATATACATACACTAGGAAGAATTTAGTTTTGACCTATTCAATCTCTTAACAACTGTTACTATAATTTACCAAACAGGTTAGTTTGGCTAAAATATATCTCTTACAAAATTTACATCTAATTATAAAATTACCTTTTATTTAATGGAATAAAGTTAATCACTGATAATGTTATTTAAATTATACGAGTTTAAATTAGAAAGTCATCTAATTAAAGTAAACTGAGTTTCATTATAATCCAAGTGGATTGATTGAGAGAAAATATCAATTAAGGTCAGCCCATTGAGAACAAGAAGAGGCAAATAAGAAGTTGGTTTACCTCTTACCAAATAAGAGGACGATAAGACATAAGTGGCTCAGAAAGTTTCTAAAAAAACATACAGCCTGAACGACCCTACCCCTTACTGAATCAGGAATAAGAGGCTGATAAGAGTTATTTTATAAAAATATACAAACAAACAAGGCGATATAACTTGTAACAAAGTTAGGGAGTTTTCATCATATATAGATGAGAAATACAACTTATAAGACAATACAACTTATAGGATAACTTCATACTACTCCACAACTTATTAGAGTCAGTTACGGATTTGCACATGTAATATCTGATGAAGATGAATACAAAGCATGAAAATATGCGGGTACTTAATACAATGTAGAGTAACATCCCTTGTGATTGAATACAAAAACGATAAGCTGCAACAAAGATCTAGTAATATAATCGTAACAAAAAGTAGAATTTGAACCCATGACCGAAAGATTGATCTTTTACTAATCTTGAAGTTGTACTTGTTCAAGGAAGCTTTCCTTCCAAGAAGGAAGAGAAGAATGCAAGTCCTCGAGCCGGTTGGTAGCTTGGGACGAAATGGCCAGCTCCTCTTATGGTCACAAAGGTTAGGTTCTCGTATCCCACAACATATCCACCAACCTGAATAACGTAAACAAATTTCCATTAATCATCTAACTGGGTAATTAAGATTATGTAACCATTAAAACGAGGATCGAATGGAAGGTCTTTTAGTTACCTCTCCTTCAGTCATCCATGGATACCATGGTGTCTTCACTGATGTTTGTAGTTTGTCTATTGAATACCTACTTGTTGTCACTGGTACTCTTCCATCTGTATCTCCACTGGAATTTTATAATATTCATAGTTCTTAGTTATTTTGTAATCAGCTTAATTAATTCACAGATGAATGCACCAATTTGCACTATAGAAACGGTACAATAAATTTGGTTTTATAGGACGCCAAATATGTCTAATGTCCTAACAGACCGTTTTATAGGTCCAAACAGTGGTGCATCTTTCATGAAGGTGTTACAATAGGATGTTTTGACATTTTTTTTTTGTGTGTGTGTGTGTTTTGTAATATGAACACATCTTTTTATAGGACGTTTTTCAATCACATTTATACAAAAAGTTTAACAGGACACTTTATTTCAAAAGAATCCAAAAAACTTGTGAGGACACCCAAAAGCGTCCTATCAACTTAACATCTTTTACGTAGGACGTGCAACTGTTTAGCTCTACTTGAAGTCCTATAAATCATACTATTAGGACATTTAGACACATCTGGCGTCCAATAAAGCCAATTTTGTTGTAGTGAAACAACATTAAATTCTTTACCTGTAGATCCAAACGCTGATACCACTTGCCATTAGATCCTGAATCGTAGGCAAGACTGTAAACGGCATGTCCTGCCAGTTGTCTAAGATGAAATCGCTGCATCCAAATACAAGAAATCGTGTAAAGATTTTAAAAAACAAATGACGTCTTATACGTATACGTTTCAGAATTATAAGATTATGAACTTGTTTGAGATCAAAGGGTGCTATTACTTGCAAGATTCCCATTCAACTGGTTTTGCATGAAGTGATTGTTGCACAGCAGGAGCGTTCAAGTATGCTTGGATGTAATTTTCAGTGCATGGATCAAATGCCGATATCTGCTTCAATCAGGTGAGTTTCATGTGATATTTTTTTTACATATATGTTTATTTAGATCATCAAAACTTACCGAAGGAGTGCTATTGCTCGACGATGAACATAAAGGAGCATAGATGTCGTAGAAGTAAATGTTGCTTTTGGCAGCATACGCCTGTTGTACATAATCATCGCATGCTGCGGTCGATGGTGCGGCCTCCGAAAAGTTGCAGTTGGAGACGATTCCGTCATGTATTTCATCGGATATGATGGCGTGTGACCAGAAATAGTCGAACATTCCGGTGTTTTCTGTTTCATCGTCTACATATGCGTTTCCGAGCTGAAAATTCAACATGAATGTGTTCATTCTTTAGTCAGTATATCCCATCTTGAGTTGGGGTCTGGGGAGGGTAAGATGTTTGCAGATCTAACCACTGTCTCAAAAGAGTAGAGTTAATTAATAATAAGTCGAAACTTACGGCGATTCCTTTGAGGTTGATGACGGTTTGGTTGGTGATCTTGTTGTTTTGAAGAATTAACTGTGCGAGTTGAGGCACGTAATGCCCCGCATAGCTTTCTCCCGTGATGTAGAAATCTCTAGTTTTGTATTCGGGGAACCGTTCCAACCAATTGACTAGAAACGTATACGAATCTTTTGCTGTTTGTTCGTCTCCAGTAATGTAATCGGAAGACGTGTTCGAGTATGAAAATCCAACTCCAGCCGGGGATTCCAAGAAAAGCACGTTCGCAACTGCAAAGGTGATAATCAATTATTATAAACTGCTCGGCTTTTTCTCTTTACAAAAGACTCTATGACAAAATCGGTTTAGAGAATGTCAAATATGTTTAAATTTTCTAATTGACTGCTTTACAAAATATATGACTTAGGTTTATATAGCCAAACAATTGTGCATCCTATACAAAAGTTATTAATAGGATGGTATTACGCATTTGGACATTTTTTATAGAAAGTGTCATAATAGTTTTTTGCAGGACAGTATTGAGACACGTGCTTTATAGAAAATTCGGTTTTATAAGACACTTTTCAAATGAAGTTACATAAAAATCTAAAATACTAACAAGACTTTTTATTTCAAAATTATCCTAGAATCTTGTTAAGAAGTCAAAAACGTCTTATCAACTTATTGTAACACATTTATATACAAAACACCAGTGTTTGACCCTATAAAATTATAGCTCTTAAGACATGATATGCCGTCCTATCAAACTGATCTTGTAGTAATGATTCTTACCGTTGTTCCATGCATATTTATTGTGTGACAGGGTTACGGTATCAGCATTGACTCGAAATGGTCCAAGTTCCATCATAGCTCCATTCCCAAACGAAGAACATCCCGGCCCTGCAGTGATTCATAACTATCGGTTAGTTCTTGAACACAAAATGATCGAAAAGTTATTTTCAAGAAAAATTTACCTCCGTTGAGCCACAGAACAAGAGGATTAGTTGAAGAGTTGACCGATGACTCTGCAAGATAGTAGAACAGTGCTCGCCCATGGCTCGGGTCAACAGTCACGTACCCTGAGTACTGATCGAAGTCGGTTCCGGCTGGTTCACCGGGCAACACTGATATCTTGTCGAGATCCTTCAAACCATCTTGAGAACCCACGTAGACCGGTGAGTATGAGTCCTGATCGGCTCTGCTATCTTGGTTACTGACACGATATCCGGGTTGTGATCTTTTTAAACGTTGGTTGTTTAGAGCAGTCCCCAGAGGATCGTTTCCGTTTCCACCATAACAATGCACGAAAACCAGCAGACTGAAATGAATCGAGAAAAGAAATGCAGTCTTCATCGATTGTTCGAATTAAGGTACTTTTTTCTTCTTCTGATTAGTTGATGCATATGTACATATATATACACTTTAGATTGTTGTGGGAAGTAACGGGATGTGTTCTTGTTGACTTCACAGCTCATATGATGAAACCTATGATTTTTGTTGCTTGAAAACGAAAGAAAATAACATTAACTTGTACAAGAATGATATATATACATATATCTAATGTGTAAGATTTTGTTGTTTAGGGAGACTATAAAGCAAATGCTATTAAAGACAAACACATACATACGCTAGGACGACTTTTGTTTTGGGCTTTTGGCCTATTCAATCTCTTAACAATTGTCAGTATAATTTACCAAATAGGTTAGTTCGGCTAAAATATATCTGTTGTGCTCAATTCTGAAGTCTTATTGCACTTCTAATTGATAAGAGGCGATGCTGAAGTCTGAAATCTGAATCAATAGTTAACCACCGTTGATCTTTTTAATCAACGGCTAAGGTTGACTTCCTAATTTAAAGGGATTTTAAGTACTTCCTCAAATATGCAAGGTGGTCCACATAGGGGAAAAAGGAGAAATCCTATTGGTACATTTTTGTTTAACATGGTTAACACAAATTGCACGGTTAACAAATGAACGGACCTCTCTCTCTCTCTCTCTCTATATATATATATATATATAAGTTTATACAATTTCACATATTTATTCATCATCATTACAAAATTTGCATCTGAATTATAAAATTATCTGTCATTTAAAGGAGCAAGGTTAATCGATGATAATATTGTTTTAAGTTATATAAGTTAAGATTAGAAAGTCATCCAGTTATCATAAACTGAGTTTTGTTACAATCCAAGTGGATCGATTGAGAGAAAATATCTATTAAGGTCAATCTATTGAGAACAATAAGAGGCAAATAAGAAATTGGTTTACGTCTTACCAGATAAGAGAACGATAAGACATAAGTGGCTCTGAAAATTTGGAAAAAACATACAGTCTGAATGGCCTTACCTCTTACTGAATCAGACATAAGAGGCTGATAAGAGTTTTTTTTTTCCTGAAAAAAACAAAGAAGGCCTTAGTAGTCATCAGCTGATGGGCTTGTAGCTGCTCTTTTGGTAACCACCCACTACTTATTTCCAGCAATCATTTTCATTTAGATACCCAGAAAGAGTTGGATCGACATATAACTTATGACAGAATTAGGGAGTTTTCATCATATGTAGTTGAGAAATGGTCCATAATTATTAGAGTCAGTTACGGATTTGCACATGTAATATCTGTACCGATGAAGATGAATACAGAGCATGAAAATATGCGGGTATTTAATATAGTGTAGAATGACACCCCTTTATGATCGAATACAAAAAGTAGAACTCGAACCCATGACCGAAAGATCGATCTTTTTCCACTAATCTTGAAGTTTCACTTGTTCAAGGAAGCTTTCCTTCTAAGAACGAAGAGAAGAATGCAAGTGCGTGAGCCGGTTGGTAGCTTGGTACAAAGTGTCCAGCTCCTCTTATGGTCACAAACGTTAGGTTCTCGTATCCCACAACATATCCACCAACCTGAATTATGTAAAACAAATTTTCATTAATCATCTAATCGGGTTACTAGGATTATACGACTACTAAATCTGAGTATCTAATGGAAGGTTTTCTACCTCGCCTTCATTCATCCATGGATACCATGGTGTCTTCACTGATGTTTGTAGTTTGTTTATTGAATACCTACTTGTTGTCACTGGTACCATCCCATCTGTATCTCCACTGGAATTTTATAAGATTCATACTTCTAAGTTATCTTATAATCAGCTTAATTAATTCACAGATGAATGCACCCATTTGCACTAAAGAAACCCTACTACAAATTTGGTTTATAGGACAACAATCATGTCTAATGTTTTAATAAACCGCTTTATAGGAGTTAAAATTTATAGGACCAAATAATTGTGCGTCTTTCATGAAGGTGTTACAATAGGATGTTATGCAAGACACTTTTGAAATAAAATGTCTTATTAGTTTTTTTTGTCATATGAAAACATCTTTTTACACTATGTTTTTCAAATACTTGTAAAGACTAATAGGAAGCTTTGTTTCAAAAGGATCCTAAAAACTTGTGTGGACACCAAAAAGCATCCTATCAGCTTAACATCTTTTACGTAGGAAGTGCAATTGTTTGGCCCTATAAATTTTAAGTCTATTAATCAGTCTATTAGGACATTTAGACACCTTTGGCTTCCAATAAAGCCGATTTTGTTGTTGTAAAACAAGACTAAATTGTTTACCTGTAGATCCAGACGCTGATACCACTCGCCATTAGATCCTGAATCGTAGGCAAGACTGTAAACGGCATGTCCTGCCAGTTGATGCCGATGAAAGCACTGCATCCGAATACGATAAATCATATGAAGATTGAGCAAAAATGACGTATTAGACGTGCAAGTTGCAGAATTCTAAGATTATGAACTTGTTTGAGATCAAAGGGTACTATTACTTGCAAGATTCCCAGTCAACTGCTTTTGCATGAAGTGCTTTTTGTACAGTAGGAGTGTTCAAGTATGCTAGGATGTAATCTTCGTTGCATGGATCAAATTGCGATATCTGCTTCAATCAGGTGAGTTTCATGTGATACTTTTCTTTATGGGTATGTTTATTTAGATCATCAGAAACTTACCGAAGGAGTGCTATTGCTCGACGATGAACATAAAGGAGCATAGATGTTGTAGAAGTCAATGTTGCTTACAGAAGCATATGCCTGTTGTTCGTACTCATCGCATTCTACAGTTAAAGGTGCACCCTCAGAAAAATTGCACTTGGAGACGATTCCTTCATGTATTTCATCAGAAATGATAGCGTGTGACCAGAAATAGTCGAACATTCCCGTGTTTTCTGTTTCATCATCCACGTATGCGTTTCCAAGCTGAAAATTCAACATGAATGTGTCTGTTCTTTAGTCAGTATATCCCATCTTGAGGTGGGGTCCAGGGAGGGTAAAATGTACGCAGATCTGACCATTGTCTCAAAAGAGTAGGGTTAATTACTAATAACTTGAAACTTACGGCGATTCCTTTGAGGTTGATGACAGTTTGGTTGGTGATCTTGTTGTTTTGAAGAATTAACTGTGCGAGTTGAGGGACGTAATGCCCCGCGTAGCTTTCTCCCGTGATGTAGAAATCTCTAGTTTTGTATTCAGGGAACCTCTCTAACCAATTGACTAGAAACGTATACGAATCTTTTGCTGTTTGTTCGTCTCCAGTTAAGTAATCCGAAGACGTGTTCGAGTATGAAAATCCAACTCCAGCCGGGGATTCCAAGAAAAGCACGTTCGCAACTGCAAAGGCGATGATCTATGATATAAAATCGGCCTCTATATAGGATGCCAATACCCAATATGCTATAATTTCTAATAGATTGCTTTATAAGTTATAAGTAATACAATAAGTTGATAAGACATCGTTGGGTGTTTTAACAATTTTTTTAGGACAATATTTATATAAAATGTTTTTTTAGTGACATGATTCTTACCGTTATTCCATGCATATTTATTCCGTGACAAGGTCACAGTATCAGCATTGACTCGAAATGGTCCAAGTTCCATCATTGCTCCATTTCCAAACGAAGAACATCCCGGCCCTGCCGTGATTCATAGCGATCGATCAGTGCTTGACCACGAAAGATCCAAAAAATTGAAAATTTACAAGAAACATTACCTCCATTGAGCCACAGTACAAGAGGATTAGTTGAAGAGTTGACCGGTGACTCTGCAAAATAGTAGAACAGTGCTCGCCCATGGCTAGGGTCAACCGTCACATACCCTGAGTACTGATCAAAGTCGGTTCCGGCTGGTTCACCGGGCAACGCTGATATCTTGTCGAAATCCTTCAAACCATCTTGAGAACCCACATAGACCGGTGAGTATGAATTCTGATCAGCTTTGCTATCTTGGTTTGTGACATGATATTCAGGTTGTGATCTTTTTATACGTTGGATGTTTAGAGCAGTCCCCAGAGGATCGTTTCTGTTTCTACCGTAACAATGCACGAAAACCAGCAGACTGAAATGAATCGAGAAAAGAAATGCAGTCTTCATCGTTTGCTCGAATTAAGGTACTTTCTTCTTCTGCTGGTTATGCATACATATATATAGACTTGGGTTCAAGCCGTTTTTTTTCAGAAATCAACTATTTAACTTATATGTTCATGCGTGAACTCGTCTAGTTCATATTTGAATTATTTAATTGATTCACATATGAACCCGTGTAATTCAGATATGAACAATTCATCTATAAAACTATTTAACTGATTCACATATGTACCGGTGTGAGTCATGTATGAACTATTTAACTGATTCATATATGGACCCAATGATTTACCTTATTACCCTTTCTTTGAAAAGAACTCGTCAACATTTGTGGCTATGACTGTGAAGCGGGGGCCCCACCAAGGATCTTAATTTTTTGATCCAAGGGCTAGGATCACTTCTCTACTTATCTTACATTTAGCGCTTCTCATTTAAACCCCTCCCTATATGTATATACATCCTAATTAAATACAAACTATGGAAAGGTCAAACTAATCTCAACCGTTCATAAAGTCTAACGAATATCTTATTTTCATAAATCTAGCTATTGTTTCCTAATATAAAGCGTTATCATTATTAATGAACTCTAATCATCTTCCATAAATATTCATAGTAAATGAATCTTCATCTTTTCCATAAATATTAGTTTGCATGTTTGTAATATTTAGAACGTTTGCATTAGATTTTCCATCTACGTATAAACTTATAAATATTGAGTTACAATGGTTATATAAATAGGATAGGTTGTATAATAAACCATCTCTCTGCACATACAGACATATATAGGGGACTAATCAAAAGAGAACTCAGTAGTTTGTGATAACTAGGAGATTCAGTGTGAACCAATCATTTTATTAAATTAATTGGCTTTACCTATGTAATAGGGGCCTCTAACCGACTAGCGGTTTTTTGGATTATATTAATAATTTTTTTTACAACCATTGATTAATAAAATGTATGGATGAAATTGGATCTCAGAGTTATCACATATTTAGCCGTTTTCCCTTGATGGATATATGCATTAGATTGTTATGGGACGTAAGGAAATATGTTTACAGTTCATATGATGATGAAACCTATGGTTTTTGGTTGCTGTGAGAAGTGAAGAAAATAGCATAAACTTGGTACAACCGTACAAAGTTGCCGGATATATAAATATAGAATATGCTATATATGGAAACTTGTGAAACAAATGCTATAAAAATACAAACATATATATACACCCTTGGAAGAGTATTGACCACTTGGATCCCTTAACAACTGTCTGGTATAATTTACCAAACAGATTAGTTCGGCTAAAATATATCTACTGATAAACATTTAGCGACTAATTACGGGCCGCTAGTAATTAATAGAAATCTACTGTCAAAAAGTCTCGTTTCTCATTCATGTCCACCAATGTACACGCCATCAGAGATAATAAAAGAATTATATGAACTTACATTAGATTCAATAATGATATTACTTCACGTGATTAGTGGGATATGAAGGTCAATCTTAAAGTTTTACCAACGATTGGTAGGAAATGTTGGTAGATCGAAATCACTAATTCTGACATATATACCATTAGACCCTGAATTGTAGGCAAGACTGTAAAAATTATAGTCATCAATTGGTAGTATAAGTTAATAGTCATTATGGTCGAGATTTAAGTGCAATTCATAGGATGGGTTTAAAGTTAAAAGCGGTAAATGCTCAAGATCCCTTCTTACCTTCTCACCTTAACTCATATTCTCACAAAATCTTTCACGATATGAGAAAGTGGTCCATGTCATTGGAACTCTATCACACCTCCTCCAACGGAGGCTAGACAAGTACAAATCGTCCAAGAGTGTTGAGAGGGGCTAGACGAGTACAAATTGTCCTAAATTGGTAGACCTTGACTCTGATACCATATGAATATGTAGAACCACATTAGATTAAAAGAGAGCTATTGAGAAGAGAAGCAGGGGAGTTCCACCATAAAGAGGAGAAGTGGTTCTAGTTTAACAGACGTGGACTCTAACAGTTATAAATTGCTCTTCCTTTTTCCATTTCAAAAGACAAATGATTTTTACTATTGATCCGTTATCGTTTTCAAAACTGTTAGAGTCCCACTTTCTTGTGGGCAAGACCACAGAGCGTAGTCTTTCAGTTCTAACTAATCTTTATCTCATTCACAACCTTCTTCTTCGTAGCCTACATTTTTTTAAGCCAGGGGATCTTTTTCTACAAGGAAAGAAAAGGAACATATTTGATTTGGCACAACCACTCTAAGGATCTTTCCTTAGAGTGCATTGCTATATCTCTACTCTATTCTAGAAAGTTATACAAACAACGACAAGCGCTTGGCGGTCGGGTTAGGAGGCGGGGACCCTTTGTCTAACGTAAAGACCAATCCCCATCAGGGAGAGGAGCTGGGGTGATACGAGTTTTCTTGTTTTGGTCCCTATAGTTCATCTATTGCAAACAAAATTTTGGTGGTATGCATCTTTGATTTTGGTCCCGCCCACTAACTCCATTTTTGTTTGTTTGTTAACTCCCACTTGCCTTGTTCAAGAAGGTAAAATGGTTAATTTACCTTTATTATTTCTCTTTCACGACCTTCTTGCCAAATTGTTTTTTCTCTTTTGTGGTATTTGGTATCAATCCTTGCTTAACAACATTCCATGGAAAAATGTTGAAGCTCCATCAAGATCCCATGTTTTGTAGAACTTTAAGACGAGTTAATACCTTATATGGTCCACAAAATTCCTAAAAGACTGACTTTATTTTCATGCTCAAGGCCAATTTGCTAATCTGAAAGGTCCATTAGATTGTCAATGGATAAAATTGTTCGTATGAATTAAATAAGTCTCTATAGATTGGAAAGGTTTTTGGTTAGGTGTTTACTTGGATGAAAAGAACTATTTTTTCTTTTGCATAGACAAAAAGAGGGATCAAGGGTAGGGGTGTTAGTGATGTTGTTTGGACTTTGGAGCAAAACCGCACTGCATAAACCTTTGACTTTACGAAACTGCATCGTAAAATGTGTGCAGTTTATGCGGTTTGCTCATATCGCAACTTTATGCCTGCAATCCAAATATTTCAAGTTCGAAAAAAAACATTTAAAATCAAAGATAAAGTTCCAAATAATAGAGTTCTAATACATTTGATTTCTAAATACGTATTGCAAATTGCATAACTAAAAGTAGCCTAAGAAGTTAAAATAAACTTTAAACTAAACTAGGCGTGTGAGTTGTGACATGTCCAACTATTTAATAATCTCAATCCTTACGCCTAAAAATGATTAACTTAAACTTAAAGTTAGTTAACTTAATTTTTCATAGTCCAAATATAATATAGTACATAAATACTAAATTATTTTATATATAAAATTAAAAAATATATAATGTTAAATATTGTGATGGTGTGGCTTAAACCGTGGTTAAATAACATAAAATCGCAAATCACACCACATAATATGGTTTGATAAAAATGCAAACTGCAGACCATACCGCAATAGTTCTAAATCGTGCTTTGTGATATATAGTGGGGTATGAATTATTTGTGCGTTTTAGAGTATCCACAGTGGTGGAACCTCAAAGAACTTAATTTACCATATTTTTTGTACCACGTCATTGTCATCTCAACAGACTAAGAACTCCTTAAAACTCTACAATGGAGGTTCTTACAAAAAACTCATTTCCCTCTACTTATTTATAATATAATTTTTATTTATGTAAACTATTATATAACAGAAAAAGAAACTATTACATGAACTTGAGTTCTTGTTAAAGCATCCGGATTCCAATAAGAACCTATGACTGGGCAAGAACCTCTGTCTCACAGTGAATGTTCTTGTAAAAATCCCATGAAAAATCTCATGAAGAACCTCCACTATGGAATATGGATGCTCTTACATAACCATCCCTAATTAATAGGTTAAGATCATTTTATTTTTCAAATAAAGTTAATAATAGGCAGATGGTTAAAATGACATGCTTGCCCTTGTTTGATGCCACATAAACTTAAATCCTTTTTGTCTTTTTGATTAATATATCAAACGTTCGCCTATCACAACCATACTCTTTGCAATGGTTTCTTTTTGACTCCATTCCTTTTTTGACTACTCATCATTATACCTTTTTAAAATGATCTCTACCATTTTTCTTAGTGGATGTTTGGTTCTAGAATCGAAGTTTATGATATTGAAATCTTTAAAGAGAATTAGCCTTTTAAGGAATTAGAATTGATTTTAAGGTTGGACCACCTTTTTTTGGGTAGAAGAATTGGAATATCTATATTCGTTTGGCATAATGAATGGATGGATAGCAGTCGTATAATGGTTTTGACGTACAATAAGACAGTAGTAGTGACAACAACAATAATAGTAAATGACTTAGGGATAGGGCGTGGGGGTCAAGGCTAAGGGTGGGTAGGAGTGTGACAATGAAAATAATAGCATGGTCGTGGTGGATGTAAGGAGGTGGATGGGTGGATGGCGATTGTGACAACAAACAGTAGTGGCATAGTAGTGGTGCGGCTTAAAGTAGATGTGGATATTATTATTTTTTTTAAACCAAATTATAAAATATGTTACATTTGCCAATGAATTGAATTCAATTCCTTCACTCCCACCAAAGAATGGTAAAATCCCTCAAAGCTCGGAATTCAACAAAATCCAATCAATTTATTCTTTGAAACAAACATCACCAAGGAATTTGGTCATTCCAAATTTCCAATTCCATCAAATTCCTTCAGATTTCTCAAACCAAATGTCTTCTTAGGTGGCGTTTGGTTTGCTGGAATGTTTTTGATGGAATTGGACTCCTGATGGAATTGAAATCCATCAGCAATTGGAATCCAATTCCATATTATGTTTGGTTGGCAGGAAATGGAATTGGAATCCAATTCCTTATTCTGTTTGGTTGCAAACATGTCAAAAGAATTTGATTTCAGTGATGCAAAATGACAAAATTAACCTTTTTGTTTTTTTTTGCTTTATTTTTTTATAGGTTATATGTGAAAGTATATTATATATATATATATTTATTACTATATATATGTATTCAACTTAATATACATATTTATGTATATTAATATTAATATATATTTATATAAATATTATATAATATGTGTATATATTAATATATATTATATTATATACATATATATAAAATATTATATATTATATAATATATATTAATATTAATATACATATAAAATATTATATTATAATATATTATTTATATATTAATTATTTATAACATATATTATATATAATAGTATTTAATATTTAATATTGTATATATAGAAAGAGGTTCAAATGAGAATGACATCTTTTTAAGAGAATAAGAGAATGGATTTTTGTGTACAAAATCATATATAATTAAGTACTGAACTGAAAAAAAGGGGAAGCGGGCGGGTCAACATGCTGGTCGTGAGTCGCATGTGACCCGCGCAGTTGTTAATCATGTATGATTAACAACATGAATCATATGTGTTTTACTATATGAATCATATATGATTTTCTACATGTTTTTTGTACCTGAACTTTTCCTTTGTTAATCATATATGATTTTGTACACAAAAGTCATTGTCATATATGATTGGCCTGAGATGATTGGCTGAGATTCATTCTCGTATTCTTTTAAATTGATGTCATTCTCGTTTGAACCTTCCTCTATATATATATATATATATATATATATATATTTACATAATATGACTTAGGATCATGTGAGACCAAGCTGTTATCGTGAGACCGCGTGAGACCAATACCTAACGTTTGAAACTTCACAAAAAAACACCGTGAATGTCCATAAAACACGAATACGCAGACCTAAAATTCACTTTCGGTGCAAAAAAATATCGAAAACAAGCTAAAAAACGTAACCTTCACAGCTCAAGTTCTGTGAAGGTTACATATATATAATGCAAACCTTCACAAAAAAACAGCTGTGAAGGTTTCGTTTTTTAACCTTTTTTTGGATTTTTTTTTTCAATAGTGTTTTTTAGTATGTTTTAACGATGAATGTTCAATTTTTTTTACCTTCACAAATGTTTTGATGTGAAGTTTCAAGTAAAACATGTTGGTCTCACCGGTCTCACCAAAAAGGCTTGGTCTCACCGGAACCTAACCCTACATAATATATATGTGCTTAGAAGTGTTTACAATGATGTGAAGGGTAAAAAGGTAATCTGTCAAATTCCTTAGTCAATGGAATTTGAATTCCTTCCATATGCTGAAAGATTCTAAATCCCTCATCTGATGAAATTCATTCTTTCTTGCAGATTCCAATTACAGCCTTAAAAGCCAACCAAACATGGAAATTCCCGGGAATTGGATTCCAATTCCTCCAGATTCCCAAGGATTACAGCGAACCAAATGGACCATTAGTATTTTCATTGATATTTAAACGAAAATATACTTATTTAACACAAAAGTTATTGTGGTTCTTGTTTAAATACATGCTCGACCTGCTCATATATAGATACATGTATGAAAATATTTGTCCCATTTGATTTACAAGACTGGATTAGGTTTATTGGGATTTGGAATTGGATTCCATTCCTATCCACGTTTGGTTTAAGGGATTTCATATATTTGAAATTCTTGGAATTTTATTGAAATCTCATAAACATAAAAAAATGACTATTGAAATTGCATTTTCCTCCCTACCACGCCCATCACAAGGAAAACGAAAAACAAGATTTGCTTTATCAGGCAAATGGGGCTTACAAGCAAATAAAACACTTTTCAAAGTATTAATATCGTCATATGAATTGTAAGTGAAGGAATGTGATGTACCAAAAAAATCCGCAGTATTCAATGGGATGGGTAACAAAACCTTCCGTTTTGCAAACTTGTTATTACAGTTAGTTTCTACAAAGGATCAAATTAAATGATGTGTATATTGAATTCTCAGTATGACCTACAATAAATAATTCATAGGTGTAACCTCAATACTAAAATCGCCAATTGCTCCTATAGTGGTGGTTGGTATTCACATGGTTTCGTAGGATTTGTATGCAATAATATTTTAATATATGATTATGGAACACTTGTTTTATAATAGTTAATTAATAAAAATATAATTTAATTAGTTTTATATTTGTTATAAATTACCTATAAAGATTCCAAAGCCTACCAATTAAGTACAACAAAGATTTCAGTTCCAATTCCATATTTTTCCACAAAACTTAAATCCCTCACAATCATCTCATCAGACCATACGCCCTTAAAGTTTTTAGATATTCTAATATGATATATGTATATACTTGAATACTTTGACATGTAATAGCTAATTTTTGTCTAACCTAGTATAAGATTTGAGTATGTCCACCGACCATTGACAGGCCATAAGAAAACAGAAGTGGTAGGGTCTAACGTCTAACATTTAATGCTCACTGATTTGGGATGTCATTTTCTTGGTGTTATGTCACGTCTATTTACTTCATAAATAGAAAAGATTGCACTTCTTGTGTTACGAGATATTTATGGGTGTGTTTGATGCGTCTATCTCACCCAATTTCAAGACTATGATCAAGTTGATATTTTTCAATTTGTCAGGGCATCAAAGTAATTTGCATTTATTTTATTTTATCTTAGAATTGTAGTAAGGGTATTGTTGATACTTGGATGATTCTAAACATCTATCCTCGATATTTTATAAAAGACTAAAATCTTTGAACATAAAATTCAAAATAAAGTCGGTGAAATGTCATTGCATTCTCTTTCAAAGCCAATCGTAACCCATCCCAATCGATTGTTTCAACACAAACATTCTAATTTATATTGCAAATTCCCATGTAAATAGCATATCACATAAGGGTCTTATACAAAAAAATGAACGAAATAGTCCACCATCAGGGTGATAGTCACTCCTCTTACTTACTCCCCCATATAACGATGCAACTACTGTGTTTGAGTTTCAGTTTAAGAATCTATAGTCAACAATGAATGACCATGGATGAAAGGTTTATTGAATGAGGACGATGTTTATAGACGTGGGATGCCAACACAAGAGTCAAGGAAGGGTTAACGTCGGGTTGGAAGGGGTTTATGTTTCTTTTTTCTTTTACAATAATACATATTATATATTTTTTAACTTTTATTTTAAGAATTAAAAAACTAAAATGATTAAAATAGTCTTTATTTTAATTTGGATTTCACATAAAATACCCACCATTAATTAAAATGGATGAAAATCGATAGGTGGCATCTGTTTTTTAAGAAGTGTTGAAGTCTGTTTTCACTTCTAAATTTTAAGTGGTGGTGTTGAAGTCTGAAATCTAAATCAATAAGATTGTTTTTATAAGTCTTTCAGTGTTGTGGCAGATTGGTTATCGCTCGGGGGGGGGGGGGGGGGGGGGGTCATAGTGTCCTAACCGAGTTCGAGTATTCCTATGTGCATGCATGAGGACATTTGTGAGACCATGTTTAGCTCCCAAAATTGTCGAAAATTACTCGAAATATTTAGAAAAAAAGATTATTTTCATAAACTGTCAAAACGTTTGAATTTTAATGATTGTCTATTATCTTTCAGAATATTCTATTATTTATAAAACTTCTATTCATTTTATTAAATTATATTACCATGAATAAATCGATTGATCCTAAGACAATATAAAATATGAATGAAAACTAAATAGGTTACCGACATGCATAAGTCAAAAAAATTGTAATCAAATAATAATATTTTAATGTTTTAAACATATTTTAAGTTAGACTATGTTATAAACTCCTTGAATTCATATTATTTATAAAAAAAAAGTTGTCACTTTAAACATTTATCAACCAAGTTAGTTTCATTAAGACATAAGATTAAAAAGGTAATTTTACTTTTCAATCCTTCTATTCAGAACAAAAATTCAAATAAAAGTTATTTTTATTAATTGACAAACCAATGATTAAAGACAACATAATAAATTCATAGCTTAAATAAATTAAAAAGACCAACCACTCTTTTTAAGTCCAAAATTTATTGAAAAATAATTTATTATATTTATTCATTAACTTTAGTTAGTTGAAACTTCTCCCCATATAAACCTCAATACTTCCCATTGCCAACTGCTTCAACTCATCATTCAATTCTCACCATCTCCATCCATCTCCATCTCCATTTCTCCAATGGCTTCCTCCCCCAAAATCCTCCATGAATTCCCATTCTTCTTCCGGGTTTTCGACGACGGCCGGATCGAGCGCTTCTTCCAAACCCCACGCCTCCCGCCGTCCACCGATCCCGCCACCGGAGTCCAGTCCAAAGACGTCGTCATCTCACCCGATCTCGAAGTCAATTCACGTATCTTTCTCCCCAAAATCGACCCGACCGATCCCCCGAAAAAGCTCCCTCTCATTATCTACGTCCACGGCGGCGGGTTCTGCATCGGATCGCCGATCAATGTCGTCACCCACGGCTTCCTGACGCCGTTGGTCTCCCAGACCCCGGCCGTCGCGATCGCCGTCGGGTACCGGCTCGCCCCGGAGCACCCGCTCCCGACAGCCTACGACGACTGCTGGGCCGTGTTCCAATGGATCGAATCCCACGCGGCCGGGTCGGGGCCCGACCCGTGGATAAACGAGCACGTGGACACGACCCGGGTTTTTTTAGTGGGGGAAAGCGCCGGGGCCAATTTGGCCCATTATCTCGCGGTCCGAGCCGGGGTTAATAAAACCCGTTTGGGGATCCGCGGGTTGATTGCGATCCACCCGTATTTCGCTCACAAAGAACCGGATAAGTTGATCAAGTACTTGTACCCGAGTAGCTCCGCGTCGGATGACGAGGCGAAGCTGAACCCGCGATCGGATCCGGATCTCGAGAAAATGGGTTGCTCCGATGTGTTGGTGGTGGTTGCTGAAAAGGACTTTTTGAGGCCAAGAGGGGTGGAGTATGTGGAGACATTAAAGAAGAGCAAATGGGGAGGGAAAGTGGAGTTTATTGAGAATGAAGGTGAAGATCATTGCTTTCATCTCTTCAATCCATCAAGTGAAAAGGCAAAGGGTTTATTTCAAGATGTGATTTCTTATGTGAACCAAAAACTAGTTTAAGGGTATTTTAGTCATTTTTGTTTTAATCCGGAAATAAAATGTAATGATTGATGAATGAGAATGGTGTTGAATTAGATTCGGTTGGCAACTTATGTATCGGTTTTATCTGAATTTTGTTACGGTTTAAATGTAAAAGGTAATTTCTTTTATTGACACGTTAGTTTTTGTGATACAAATAAAATTAAGAACCTTCGAATTTGATTTTGAAAATTTTAAGTAAAAACTCCTGAAAATAAATCAACAAAAACTAAAAAGAAAAGTTTAAATAAGACCAACGAAACAAAATAAAAAAACTCCATATGTTTTAGATAATGTACGTGTGTTCATGTTTAAGGAAGCCACAGATGATAACTTTGCCGTCATCAACGAGGTCAGGGAACATAGGTGAGTTAAAGTTGAAGTCTGAGTAAAATCGGTGTTAGAAAGTTACGTTTGAGAGTTTAAAGCCAAGTTTGATGAATGATGATGTAAATCTAATGTTCATGTCTTGATTCAGAGATTTATGGATCAAATTTGGGTATAAGTTAATGTTTTATTTTTTGGAAGAGGTATCCCAGACCACATTGGGCCCAGACTAATCCTCGGCAATTTTTGGGCCGAAGCCCGACTGCTAAAGCATGCAGCCCGGGGTCGAAGTCCCCGTATCTCCAGAATGCGTTCCCCAGGGCTCGAACTTGGGTTCACCACTATGTAGTGTCCAAGCCTTACCACTAGGCTAACACTCCTTTGGTAAGGTAAACCTCATCTAGAAGTTAATGTTGTTATGATAACTAAACTAGATATGTGTGTAGTTCATATTATGTAAGAAATTTTGGATTCATCAGAAGTTTCCGATCAAACTAATCAAAACTCAGAGAAGTAGATGTTTGGAGGCATGTGGTGTGGTAGATACCGCAGAACTGTATGCGGTCTGCAGCTAAAAGGGACATGGTCTTGTATATGTAACTCCATATGCCTCAATTATATTTTGTGTTTTGATTTGTTGTAATTTGTATACATCAAAGATGATCTAGGTTGCAGTTCGGTTTAATGTAATTTGTTTCGCTCCAATGTAAATTAATCTTGTTTTTCTTTTAGATTAAACATGTGGGGGTACTTTAATCATATCAAGTGGACTAATTAATCTAATGGTTAACATTGGGCTCATATTTCCCATTTTTTAAAAATTTCTTCTTAACCTCATTAATTTACCCTTTCTTCTAGAGCGATGATAAGGATCGGGTCTTACATGTTAGGACTCTTTGGTTTTTTTAGTAAATTGTTGCATAACATTTCGTTTTAATAGACAAAATATTTATACGATAAGTTAAATGAAAGTCTTAACTTTTATCTGTAAATAATTATCGAACAAGCGTTGGATAAATGATGTTACCTTTAACCTAATTTGACTATTCATCATTTTGTACATTGTATCCATCGTGTGGTTATGACCATTTATAGTTTTTGTACATTAGTTAGTGAGTCCAATAATAAATAATTTGCATTTATAACTCGCAAAAATTTATTGTTTGTAATTAATTATAAAGTGAATTACATTTTTGGTTCATAAATAGTTGTTTTATGTTTTTCGTCCTATGAAAGATAAAAGTAGACTCATGGTCCAAATATATATTCTTTTGGTCCCCATTTTGATCTTAGTGACGCGGTTAGATGAAGCTCTGTTATGACTTAAATCAGTCATGTGCCCCTTAAGTGAGGGATAATTTTATCTTTCTACCTTTTTTTTTTAATTTTCTCTTGAAAGAGTAAAAAACATATCATAATATTACGGGGTGTTTGAGATTGCTTATTAAAACTCCTTATTTGTTGTTTCAACCAGCAATAAGCAATTTTAAGTGTTTGGATAAAAGGCTTATTGCGGCACCAACAAGCAGATAAGGAGTTTTTAAAAGAAGTTAAAGCTTTTAACTTTTTCAATCAGCAATAAGCAAATAAGCACATAAGCATATGTCGTTTTAAATAAGCAATCACAAACACCCCCTATATTTTATTATGAAAAAAACAAAGAATTAAATTTACACCCACAATTATATAAAGGGTTAATTTCATATATGCCCTTATTAAAACTCAAAATATCATATTTACCCAACCTAAACTAAAAATATCATATATACCCTTCCTAACCTATCAAAATATCATATTTACCCAAATTACATTTTTCATCAATTTTTTATTACTTTAAATCAAATTTAATATGTTATAATTAAAATTTTTATTGAATTGACATCTTTACCCTTATTAATGTTTATACAATAAAATAAATAAATAATAAAATTAAAAAAGGAACTCTTTCTTCAAGAATCTTCCCCCCATCATATCAAGAAACCCTTTCTTCAAAAAACTTCACCCACCATATCAAGAAACTTATACAAATCCAAGTTTGAAATCAAAAGCTTATACAAATCTCTAATCTTATACAACTATCAATTTCGAGTTCAAACTCTGAACAAGTCTAAGGTTTTGACTTTGGCTCTATTTACAAGCTTGGATATGGTGTTCATTTCATCGTAGTTCAGATCTGAAGAAAAGATCAACGTAGGTGGTCTTGACGACTGGTGGATGGTGGCATCTGGCATGGTCGGAGCCTCGGAGGAGCATCGGGAAGGTGGTGTGTCTTAATGGTGGATGGAAGTGGTGGTGGGCTGTAGGCATGTCAATGGTGTTTAGGTTGGGAAATTCTATCAAGAAGAAAATAAATAATAATGGGTTTGCTTGTGGTTTTGATTTGGTATACAATGATGGTGGTTATGATTTGTAGATTGTGGATTTCTTGATTTGTAGATTGAGAATGATTTCAGATTGGTAGATTTGAGGTTTATGTTCTGGTGGTAATGAAGTTTCTTAAGGAAGAGTGATAACTATGAATTTTCATAGTTATTTCTATCTCTTTTTATATAAATAAATTAGTTAAAATAGCCGTTTTGGTCCGTAAAACCCATCTTTTGGTTAAAAATAATGTTCTGAGCTTTATAGGTGCGTTTTAGTATTTTAGAAGTGTTTTACGTGTTTTTGGAGTATTTTTGTAGAAAATCTGATGCAGTGATTTCTGGAGTGCTCACTGAAGACGCTGACGAGGGTACTTTGGGAAATTCACAAAGAACGACTTTTGGTGCATCCTAGTATTTGAGGTCAACTCCCAAGTGCTCCCATGTGCTACACAAGGCTCAAGAAGGCTGGTGAAATAGTGAAAGCAATAGTGCAAAAGTTCTTGCAAAAGTTGGAGAGAGAAAGGAGGAAAAGTAAAAGCAAAAGTGGTGCCTTTATGATACAAGAAGATTCTTCATCATGACCTACTTAGTGCTTCTCCTAGGGTCATGTGAAGGCAAATGTTGAAGACTTTTCCATCCTATTTAATTGTGGTATTGGCAACCATGGCTCATATCATACAATCCTACAATCCTTCATCCATTATCCCATTTATAGTTTAGTTTTTCTCTCTAGTTTGTAAGGTAGAAGTAATTTTAGTTACTAGTGGTAAGTCTTGCAGTTAACTTTTATTTTACAGCCTAGACTTAAATTTTATTTCCAGCAAGTAGTTTTAAGTTTTAAGTTCGTATTTTGTACTGGTAGTCCAGTGCCCACTTCTGTCGGCACTGTTGTTTTAATTAAATTTCGTAATCTTTTAGTGTGACTTTTCTAAACGCTTCTACCTTTGTTTTCTCTGTTCTTTTAGTTATGCACTAGTAATATTTAGGGATGTAGGAAGAAAAAGTACCCAGAGTTTATAAACAATGCTTGAATAGTTTTCGTGTTTTAAACTTAAATTATTTTGTTCATTTATAGTTCGAAAATGCCCCAATGATGCAAACGAGCTGATCACTTGAATGTGTCTAACGTCTAGTCTTAACTCAGAGATGGGTAGGACGTCGTGACACGAGCTTGAATGATGCTAGGGAATTCGAGAGAGTTCTTACGACACTAACGAGAGTTGGGTCAGTACAGTGGGTAGATCCCCACCAAAAGGAGTGGGCAAGCTACCTAGTGCGTCCACCGAGGCCACTTAGAGCGATTGCTTAAGCACAAGCCTATGAAATCCGAGAGGATTCGCCGGGGATCAACCACTGACTTAATAATTGAGTTTTTAATACGTAAATTCTACTAGGAAGTGTGAGTGCGAGATAGGACCGGGTCTTTCGTGAACAGAGAGTGTCCACTGTCCCACATCACTATGATCACCAACTAGGGCCAAGTATTTCTTATAAAGTCCAGGGAAAAATATTCCTACGTCCCTATCCTTTTAAACCGTAGCAAAGCTTTAGTTAAATCTTTTCATTAAAAGTATTTCAAAAACCAAAACCAATTTATCTCTTCCTCTCTAATCGAAACTTGTAAAAAGGAGCTCATGAGAACCGTATTGTCTTGATTGTTCCAGTCCCTGTGGAATACGATATCTGGTATCTTACCAACTATTACTTGGAAGTGACGATCACAGTGACCAGTGTATACTTGTACTGCCCATTGTGGCCTGTTCGCAAGTTACTGCGAATTACACGTGTTAGATCTCACTGCACAAACCCTTGATAAAGTAACGATCACAAGTGATCGGTTTAAGTTGTACTGCCCACTGTGGCCTGTTCGCAACCCACCGCGATTTACACGTGTGCATTGTAGGCTCTGTCGGGATATTTGCCTACCAAAGAGTTCCTTTTTTAAGTTTATTATTTATTTATTTTATTCATCTATTGTATAAATATTAATAAGGGTAGAGATGTCAATTCAATAATAGTTATAATTATAAATTCTTAAATTTGATTTAAAATAATAAAAAGTTGATAAAAAATGTAATTTGGGTAAATATGATATTTTGAGTTTTAATAAGGGCATATATGAAATTAACCCTTATATAAAAGATTTAGTGTGAAATACATTTTTAGTCCCTCATGACTAGTTGTTTTTTAGCTTTCGTCCTTCGAAATCATGAAGTAGACTAATAATCCAAATATCATGTTTTTGAGCCTAAATTGATCTCTCCCACTAACACCGTCAAAAGAGGTCATGTTAAGTCCATCATGTGCCTCTCATGTGAGAGGCATTTTCGTCTTTTTACCCATCTTCAGCCTCACATCCATTTCCATGAGCATTCATACCTAAATATAAGAACGTTCATACCTAATTTGGATCTTAGGAAATCAAGATTGAACCTTAAGCCTGTTTAAATTTTGAAATAAAATATAAATTCAAAGCACAAAATTATACAAATCCATATATGAAATTAAAAACCTAATCAAACTTGTACAAGTTCATTCATGAAAGATCAAAACGATAAACAAACTCGTACAAATCTATACATCAAGATCAATAAGTAAATGAAAAGCCTCAAAATTTGTGATACCAACTTGAATTTAGATCAAAAGCCTAAACCAGACTTGAATCTGGATCAAAACCCGAAAATAACCCTAATACATTGTAAATCAAGAACTATTTGACACCCATAATACTTGAACCTTAAAACAAAACAAAAAAATGAAACCTCGATTTTGGATCAAAAACATCTAAACTAGTTGTCGAGGGTGCATCTGAGTTGGTGGTGGTGCTGATTTGTTGATGGAGAAGGGGTGGGTATCAAAGGAAAGACAAGTTTAAAGTCTTAGAAGATTGAAAAACAAGTAATTTTTTACTCTTTTTATTTTATAATATAAAATACTAACGCATTTTTTATTTTCTTAAAAAAATATAGAAAAGGTTTAAAAAGACAATAATGCCCTCATGTGAGGGGCGCATGATGGACTTAACGGAGATCCTCTGGCAATGTTAGTGGGATGCACTTATTTAGGCTTTAAAACATGATTTTTGGACTATGTTATAATTTCGAGGGACGAAAACTAAAAAACTAACAAATATTTATATGGGACAAAAATGGAATTCACCGAAAATTTATTATTATGTTTCATATTATACAATGTCATTTAGACATTTACTACATAATTTTTTTTTAAATCATACCTTAAAAAAGGGTACTTTCATGAACAACAAGAAAAGTATAATCATAGGCTAACTAATTAATAACCTAACTTATAAATAAATTATGTTTGGTAAAAACTAGTTTTTGTTTTGTAAAATTACGAAAAAAGATATATTAAGATATAATAATGTAAATCGTAGTTTACTCTATAATAATTAACAATAATAGGGTATAATTGGAAAAAGCTCCAAAAAGCTACTCCAAGTAGGTTATCAAAAAGTTAGCTTTATAAGCTACTTTTTGTTTATCCAAACATACATATACACAAAAAATAAGCTAACTTATAAGCTAGTTTGTGTTTACCAAACAATACCATAATTTGATTTACGAGTGCTTTTCGATAGATTGGAGTCAATTATTTTATTCATTATTTTCTATGAATAATTTCTCGAGTCAATAATAGAAAAACACATATAAGAGAAATAAATGGATAAACTAATAACGATGGGCCGAAAATGATCCCCGTTAGAACTTAGAAGTGTCTAAAAGTTCGTCCCAAGATGGATCAGGTATGGTCCAAATCGATCTGATCTCAAACAGTGTTTGTCATAACCGATCCCGATGTTTACTGGTCCCAGTTTGCGCCGTCCCCCAACCAAAATACTTAGGCCTGGTTAAGCTTAAAAAAAATACTTAGGCCTGGTTAAGCTTTACAAGGCCCCGTTATGAGAGTTGGGCCCAAATCGCTTCTAGTTATTTTTTTATTATAATTTTTGAATTGATTTTTAACATGTAAATACATATTTTCAAAAAGTTTGATGATTTGATCAATCAAATACACTAATAAATATGTTTCTTTTTATTATAATTGGGTCAATCAAATACACTAAAAAGAATATGTTTTTGTTATAAAGAATTATTTCAATGAAATATATTTAAAGAGTTTGATCAATCAAATACACTAATAAATGCGTCCACCGATCCGGCCACTGGCATTCAGTCCAAAGACGTCGTCACCTCCTCCGATCTTGAAATCAAATCCCATATATTTCTCCCCAAAATCAACCCTAAACATCCGCCATGAAAACTCCCTCGCGGCGCATTCTGCATCGGATCGCCGGCGAATGCCGTCACACACGACTTCCTCGCCCAAACCCCGGCCGGCGCCGTAGCCGTCGGATACCGGCTCGCGCCGGAGCCCCGCTCCTGACGGCCTACGACGACTGCTGGGCCGCGTTCCGGTGGATCGAGTCCCACACGGCCAAGACGAAACCCGACCCGTGGATAAATGAGTACGTGGACACGGCCCAGGTTTTTTTAATGGGCGAGAGCGCCGGGGCGAATTTGGCCCATTACGTGGCGGTTCGAGCCGGGGTTAATAAAACCGGGTTGGGTATCCGTGGCTTGATTGCGGTTCACCCGTATTTCTCGCGGAAAAAACCCGACAAGATAATGAAGTACTTGTACCGGAGTAGTTCCGGGTCGGATGATGATGCAAAACTGAACCCGGGTTCGGATCCGGATCCGGATCTTGATAAAATGGGTTGCTCCAATGTGTTGGTGGTGGTTGCAGAAAAGGACTTTTTTAGACCAAGAGGGGTGGATTATGTGGAGACATTAAAGAAGAGTGAATGGGGAGGGAAAGTGGAGTTTATGGAGAATGAAGGGGAAGATCATTGCTTTTATCTCTTTAATCCATCAAGTGAAAAAGCAAAAGGTTTAATTCAAGATTTGATTTCTTATGTGAAACAAAAACTAGTTCCGGGTATTTTAGTAATTTTCATTTTATCGAAAATAAAATGTAGGAGAAAGTAATGATCAATGAATGAGTATGATGTCGAATTAGATTCGGTTGGTAACATATGTATCGGTTTTATGTGAATGAGTTATGAGATTGAGTATGATGTTGAAGTAGATTCAGTTGATAGCTTATGTATGTTGTGAATGAGTATGACGTTGAATTAGATTCGGTTGGTAACTTATGTATCGGTTTTATATGAATTACATTTATGTTTCTAAGTCGCTAGTTTCTTGTGATAAAAGTGTAATTAACAACCTCTTTACTTGTTTTGAAAATGTTAAATAAGAAATTCTGAAATTAAACCAACAAAAGTTAGATTAAAAAATGCCTTATGAAGCAAAATAAAGAAATTTCAAAATCTCTATTTTTATGTTCTTTTTTAGATTCCACTTGGCTAAAAGTAAATAAAAAAAGACCTCATAACTTTTTTTTTTTTGAGATTGTAGTTCCATTGAGAAAGTGTGAGTTGTAAAAAAAGCCACTCTACGAAGGAACTTTCCACTCGAGTCTTGGCGAGTTCATACCAAACAAAGTGAAGCATCTTTCCGACTGATGATGATGTTGCCATGTTGAAGAGGCCGGGCCCCATAGGTTCAAGTTGAGGTCCCGACAAAATCGATGTAAAAAAGTTATGTTACTTCTGGAATTAAAGAATCAAAATAGCTTTTTATGCTTCTTTTTTTAGAAAAAGGTTTAAATAGGCATAGGCTTTGCATAGATTACTTTCTTGTCAAGTTACGGTCGTCTGAAACTAAGCCTAGCCATAAGATGCTAGTGCATGGACTGATGGGGTATCCCACCACATCTTCTTATGTCTTTTGCCAACACGCCATGGCCATTGTGGTTATTTGATGCTTCTTTATGCCTCTTTAAGTTAATTTAAGGCCATGCTTGAGGGTTCAAAGCCAAGTTTGATTAATGATGATGTAAATCTAATGTTCATGTCTTGATTAGAGGGTTATGGATCAAATTTAGGTATAGATTAATGTTGTTGTTATATTTATACTAGATATGTAGTTTATACTATACAAGAAATCTGGGATTAGCCATAAGTTTCCAACCAAACTAATCAAACTCAGAGAAATAGACGTTGTGTGTAGGCCTGTTGTAGAAACCCCAAGACTGTATATGGCCCGAAACTAAAAGGTGCATGCCTACATGGTCGTGTATATGTAACTCCATGTGCCTTATGTGGCACAACCATGTGAAGCAGAGAGGTTCCAGGCTGCAATTTGGTTTGGTGTATTACGTTTTGCTCTAATATTAGTTATATTTTGTTTTTCTTTTAGATTAAACAATATGGGGTGGGGAGGTACTTTAAATATTAACCATATCAAATGGACCAATTAATCCAAGTCTTGATACAGGTCCCATATTTCCCAATTTTTAAACGTTTTCTTCTAAACCTCATTAATCCTCTGTTTTTCTAAGAGTGATGAGGAGGACCGAGTCTTACCGGTTAAGATTCTTTGTTTTTGTTTGGATAAATTGTTGCATAACGTTCCATTTTAATAAACAAAAGTCTTATCCAACAATTTAAATGAAAGTGTTACACCTACTAATAAGTACTTATCAAGTAAGTATTGGATAAATAAGCCCCTTAATTTCCTTAAGCTTGCAAGCTTGGCTTTTTGTTGTTTATATATGGTCCATGTGGTTATCAAGTCGCTAGGTATAAAGGGTGTGCACTTTCAATCAATCTTGTTACCTTTAGCCTAATTTGACTACTCATCCTTTTAATTGTGTATTATATCCACAGTGTGGTTTTGACCATTTATCGTTTTTGACATTAGTTTGTAAGTGAAATCAATAATATTACATTTATAAACTCACTATAAATTTACTATTCATAATTAACTATATAAAAGAACTATTATTTCATGTTTCATGTTATGCCATGTGATTTTACTACATAAAACTTCATTCATCTAGAACAAGAAAAGAAGAACACATAATTTGATCCCATGAGTGTTTTCTGATGGATTAGAATCACAAATTATTTTATTCATTATTATTATGAATGATTGTGTTGATAATAGGACACACATGAAAGAAAAAAAGGGATAAACTAAACCTTTATTTTCTCCTTTTTTGGGCCATTCTTTATGCATATGGATTTCATCTCTTACGTATGATGGAGGTAGACCAAAAGTCAATCTCGGATCAACTTGGTCGATCCCAAATTGATCTCATTAAAAATAGAGTAGCTAGTCTCAGCCCCAGTTGTAACGCCCATAGAATTTGAAAATAGCAATAGATTTAAAACATTGTGAAAACGTGCATTTTAATACAAAATAAGAATATTTACCCAAAAATGTATTAATGTTTACAAGATAGCGAAAATCAAAAGTCAACTATCAAAGTTCTATCGACTTTTATCTAATATTAGCATCATTTAAACTCATCACTAAAATACTCTTAACTATAAGGTTTAGTATAGTTGCTAGCTACCAACAATGGCAAATGGCACATTTTAAACAAACACTTAAGAAAATTACAATGTTCAAAAAAGCTCGCCGCAACAGCCGCCATGGCGTGTCGTGGCTTAAGGCTTGTGTCTCACGCCACGTTACGCCTGCGGCATGCCGAGGGGTAATGCACAATTTTTGTAACATGATATTTTGATTTAACTTATTTTTTTAATGTCTTATTTGTTAGTTTCTAATATATAATTTATTTTAAACCGTTTATTATAATTTATTCATCAAGTAATAGTAAGAAAACATATGTTAATGTATATAATATTATATATGATATAGAGATTTGCCGCCATAAGTCATGCCTTGAAAAACGCCATGACCTCGCTGTGGCTTTTAAGGCTTGAGGCTTGGCCTCGCCGCCATGCCACACCTCGCGCTATTTGAAACCTTGGAAAATTGCGATAAATTTCATAAGTTTATACAAATTACACTTCATAACCTTAAATCAACTATTTGTCCCTGATATGATGAAATCATGAGTCAAGGGTAACTTGTGCTCTCAATAGCTCTCCTTATTAACAAGTATCTACTTAAGTTTACTTAAGTGAAGTCTTTGGACTTCGATAGGTCTAAAACCTTTAGCCTGGTGACAAATTCATTTTTTCCAAGTTCAAACACCAATTGTGGACATGCAATAATCCAAAACCTTATATTTATAAGAGTTGATAACTATGAATTTTCATAGTTATTTACTTTTCTTTTTAATTAAATTTTAGTACAAAAATAGCCACTTTTGCATCTTTATTTTATCTTTTAGTTAAAAATAATTTTCTGAGCCTTAACAAGCGTATATTAGTATTTTAGGAGTTTATTACGTGTTTTGGAGTATTTTTTGTAGAAAATTTGTGCAGCAGCTCTGGGAGTGCCCACTGAAGGCGCTGACGAGGGCAAATTCGGAAATTCAAGAAATAGGACATCTTGTGGGGCATCTTAGTGCATGGACCAGCTCATGCTTGCTGGAAATCACATGAGGAAAGAAGACAATGATATCAAGGGAGAAAAGGCAACAAAGGAGAGAAGTGATGCCTTGTACTAGTTATTCCCTTTTATTATCCAATGGGTAAAGAAACTTATTCCTTTTTATTACCCAAAGGATAATAATAAGGCATCTTTGGGGGCATCATGTGAACAAAGGACCAACCATTTCTCCATTATAAAAGAGTGATATTGGCTCCAAGGCTCAATCATCCCATCCATGATCCATCATCCCATCTTTGGATCATTATCTACTTAGTTTTTCTTTCATCTCTTAGTTTTTAACTTAGTTTTTAGAAGTAACTTTTGTTTCAAGTAGTTATCTAGCTTAGTGTAATCTTTATTTTCCAGCCTAGAAGTAATTTTAATTTCCGAAAAGTAGTTTTAACTTTTATTTTCGAAGTTTGTAATTTAGCTACTGGAACTGTAGTGCCCACTCTTGTCGGCACTGCAACTTTTAAATTAAATCTAGTAATCTTTTAAGTATGTCGTTTTTCAACTTTCTTATCTTAGTTTCTCTTACTTTATTAATTATGCACTAGTAAGTAATTAGGGATGTAGGAAGAAAAAGTACCCGGAGTTTATAAACAATGCTTGAATAGTTTTCGTCTTTTTAAACTTAAATTATTTTGTTCATTTAAAGTTCGAAAATAACCCAATGATGCAAACGAGCTGATCACTTGAATGTGTCTAACGTCTAATCTTAACTCAGAGATGGGTAGGGCGTCATGACACCGAGCTTGAATGATACTAGGGGATTCGAGAGAGTTCTTACGACACTAACGAGAGTTGGGTCAGTACAGTGGACACTCCCCACCAACAGGAGCGGGCAAACTACCTAGTGTGTCCACCGAGGCCACTTAGAGCAATTGCTTAAGCACAAGCCTACGAAATCCGAGAGGGTTCGCCGGGGAGTGGCCACTGACTTAATAATTTAGTTTTTAAAACGTAAAATTCTACTAGGAAGTGTGAGTGTGAGATAGGACCGGGTCTTTCGTGAAAAGAGAGTGTCCACTGTCCCACAGCACTATGATCACCAACTAGGCCAAGTATTTCTTATAAAGTCCGGGGAAAAATTATTCCTACATCCCTATCTTTTAAACCTTAGAAACTCCCTTTTAATTAATCTTTGTCATTTAAAGCATTTCACAAAACCAAACCAACTTATTTCTTCCTCTATTTTCGAAACGAGTAAAAAGGAGCACATGAGAACCGTATTGTCTTGATTGTTCCAGTCCCTATGGAATACGATATCTGGTATCTTACCAACTATTACTTGGAAGTGACGATCACAGTGACCAGTGTATACTTGTACTGCCCACTGTGGTCTGTTTGCAAGCCATTGTGAATTACACGTGTTAGATCCCACTGCAATAATTCTTGATAAAGTAACAAACACTTGTGACCGATGAGTAGTTGCACTGCCCACTGTGGCCTGTTCGTAACCCACTGTTGAAAACACGCGTGTATTGTGGCTTTGTCTAGGTTTATGCCTACCAAGAGTCTATAGAGATATTGTTGGACTAAGTAAATAATTTTGGTGTTGATGTTAATAAAGCTTTAAAAACAGAAGATGAACTCACATTGGTGGATTCCAGACTAGACCTAGAAAACCCAATAATTCTTGATCTGGAGGACAACTTCATTCGTGAACCGAGCTTACTCCTTGACTTTAATGGCTTCTAAACTCTTTTAAATGCGGATATAAATGTCTCCCACACAAAAATTTAAGAAGAGAGAAGAAGGTAGGTGGAATACATGAAAACCCTAACAAAATTCGCTTTAAAACACAATCTAAGTCGCGACCTAGCCAGCGACTTAGACTTAGGTAGCATGGCTAGTATCCCCACTTCAGTGGCTCACCTGTCCATATTTACAACCCAGGTTACGTGGCTAGTCGCATGAGGCCCTATTTTGCGTGAAAAAGTTCTGTTTTGAACCCTGAATTTGCATATACTCAAGCACAAAACCTTAAAGAAATAATAGCTATAAAAATATTACATACAAGGAAGGTTCAAAAGGATCGAAATGAAAATTTTATCTAACAAGAGTGTTACATCTTTCCCAACCAAAAAGGATTAATAGGGACTAGGTTCGGCCATAAACCCGTTTAAAAAAATCTATTTACACAAAAATTTATACATGTTTTTTAATCACGAATGTTGAGATTTAGTATTGAAATACACTTGGAATAAATACATTTATGTAATAAAAACTTCAAAAATCGTAATATAGTTTATAAGAGCTTGTTTTTTTGGAAAGAAAAAAAAACTAAACATAATCGGTCCTAGGCTCCTAGCTATACAATTCATAAATATTTTAATTGATCACGGGTTAGCCCCAATTTGTCATATTGTTGGTCCATATTGCTAGCCCAATATAAAGGTCCATATAAACGCATTTGGGGGTTTCATCATAAAGATCTCCCAATAAGAAGATATAAATACAATAAATGAATTTTTTTTATATGAACTTTTTAACTATAGATTTTGTCTTGCATACATGGTATTGTTTGATGTGTACTTATTTTTGTAAGTTGAAATTTAGGTCTTAGGTAAATAAATATTTTGGATTTTCAATTTTTACAAAATACCATATCACTTTTTTATGAATGTGGTAATTTGAATCCTAGAGTTTTTATCAACATGATGTTTGTATTACTATCTTACGATCCTTTTCTTCACAGTTCTAACTACCTTCATTTCATCCACCTCTATGAAAAAGAAGAAGAAAAAATAATTAAATATTTTACAAAATGTACGTAGAGATAATGAACACCCAATAAGAGCTCTCCATTTTAAATGATAGTCACGCTTCTTTGTTGATGCCTTATTTTAACGTATATGGTTATTTTTATTGATCAATACGTAGCTCTTTGTTATACGTGGGTTGCATAGAGAAAACAAATGACTTAAGTGGTATCCGATATTGTAAATTGGTTTTAAATAAAAACAAGACTAAACATCCATTGTAAAAAAAACACTTAACTAGAGCTTTTAGTTAAAGCCTTACATCAATTTGGCTTTTATGTGTTGCAACTTGCAAGTCTCACTTCACTCCTCAAAATGCTCTTTTGAATAGTAATTGAGGGTTTCCAGGGGTGGATGTAGCCCATTGGGAGTGGGGGAAAGGACCCCACTCAAAACTTAAACATCAATTTTTTTAAAGGTAAAAATAATATATGTTTTAATTTCTATGGTAAATCCCCCCAGTGATTTTATGTATGGGACCCCATTAACCAAAAATAGTATCATGAAATCAACCAAAAAAATTAAAAAATCTTCCAAAATCAACAAAAAAAAAACGAAAATTCCTTTAAATCACAAAAATAAAACTTAGAAATCCTTTAAATTCAACTAAGAAAACTTTAAAAATCTCTCGAAACGATGGAAATAGGCTGAAAGTATATCCGACAATTTACGGACATTTTATCTAGGTTAAAAGTGCACCCACTAAAGAAAAATCCTAGATCCGCCACTGAGGGTTTCACATGCTCTTTTCTTCGCATAACATAAATGCTAAGGTTTACCGCCTTCGAGATTCAATCCTCTAGACAAACAGTACTCGCCGAGCCTCTCTCAATACTTATGGACATTCTATACCATTCTAGCATTTGTTGGAGATAGCGTGTTACAGAGTGACATCAATTATACCTGGACCATTTCACATCTATACATATATTAAAACTTCATTTCCTAATCTCATTACTCTTTTGAAGATTAATTCAACGGTTCACATATTCTTCGTAGGTTAAGATATAGTTGTTAAGTTGACGTAACGTTTAATAAATTATATTCTAGTTATTCCATTAAAGTTTTGGGTCTTTGGCATAAATACAAAATGCTTTGTCAAAAGCTTTCTTATTGTATTGACTACATATAGAGTTAATGTCTTCATTGGTTTATGTGAATTATGGAGTAGGTGCCTCATATATAATCAATAAAAGTTCGTTTTTTTTTATAAACCAAGGCTCTATATCTAACTTCCTTAAACTTAGCTTCATTAGGTAACAATATTTTAGTCTACTTTTATTTTCTACAATTTTTCTTTAAAAATATACAAACAATATAATTAGAGTGAATTACGGATTTGGTCCCTGTGGTTTGATGGGTTTTATGGATTTAGTCCCTAAACTTCATTTATTACAGATATGGACTCGAGGTATGTCATTTTATAACGAATTGGTCCCTCCTTGTAACTGCCATCCATACCCTCCGTTAGGCTTGAGGGCATTCTCGTCATTTTCCATTTTTTGTCTTTATGTGAGGGACCAAAACCATAAAAACCACAGGGACCAAATCCATAATAATTCCTGGAAAAATAAAAAATCTTATTTTTCATACTTAAATTAATTAACTATTATATTTTAGCATGCATTAATTATTATACTTTATGGTTAATATTATATTTAGACATCTTTCTTTCAAATAAAAATACTATTACAAATATTTATTTAATTTACTTCAAATTTATTAAAGTACTTAATTATTATATTTTGATATACATATATACATATATATATATATATATATATTAATTACTATACTTTAAGTTGAGTTTAATATATAACATATTTTATTTCTAAAAAAAGTATGTATTACGTATATACACACATATTTTTTTTCATGTATTGACATTAATTTTGGTATATTTTTCTCATATTGTCTTTTTGGTATAATTTATTTCAGTTGATTTTTGTATACATTATAGTAAACAATATTAGCTTACAGATTTTAGGTGCATTTTTTTTTCTCACAAATTTAAGATAAATTATATTTTCGGGTGAAATAAATTACAAAAGAAGCACAATTTGTGAGAAAAATATAAGTTATCTTAAACTTGTGCTTTTTGAGAAAAATATAATTGTGTTTTTTGTGCAATTTATTTCACCCGAAAAATATAAGTTATTTTAAATTTGTGAGAAAAAATGCACTTAAAATCTGTAAGTTAATATTGTGCTTTTTGTGTAATTTATTGTGCCAATATTGTGCTTTTTGTGTAATTTATTTGAGAAAAATATAATTGTGTTTTTTGTGTAATTTATTTGAGAAAAATATAATTGTGTTTTTTGTGTAATTTATTTGAGAAAAATATAATTGTGCTTTTTGTGTAATTTATTTGAGAAAAATATAACTGTGTTTTTTGTGTAATTTATTTCACCAAAAAAATATAAGTTATCTTAAATTTGTGAAAAAAAAATGCACCTAAAATCTGTAAGCTAATATTGTTTACTAATGTATACAAAAATCAACTGAAATAAATTATACCAAAAAGACAATATGAGAAAAATATACCAAAATTGATGTCAATACATGAAAAAAGTATGTGTATATGTACGTAATACATACTTTTTTTAGAAATAAACTATATTATATATTAAACTCAACTTAAAGTATAGTAATTAATATATATATATATATATATGTATGTATATCAAAATATAATAATTAAGTACTTTAATAAATTCGAAGTAAAATAAATAAATATTTGTAGTAGTATTTTTATTTGAAAGAAAAGATGTTTAAATATAATATTAAGCATAAAGTATAATAATCTATGCATGCTAAAATATAATAGTTAATTAATTTAAGTATGAAAAATAAGTTTTTTTATTTTTTCAGGAATAATTACGGATTTGGTCCTTGTGGTTTGTATGGTTTTTATGGTTTTGGTCCCTCGCGTAAAGACAAAAAATGGAAAAGAACGAAAATGCCCTCAAGCCTAACGGAGGGAATGGATGGCAGTTAGAAGGAGGGACCAATTCGTTATAAAATGACATACCTCGAGTCCATATCTGTATTAAATGAAGTTTAGGGACCAAATCCGTAAAACCCACCAAACCACAGGGACCAAATTCGTAATTCACTCATATAATTATTATATAACACCATACTATATTAATAAAACAATAAACTATATTACTTTAATTTAAACTTATAGTAACACACATGTATAGTATGTGGTTTAAGACAATCCCCAAAATTTTAAAAACGAGAAAAGCAGACAATATATTATTAATTCAATATTACTATTTACAAAGTCTTTTACTAATTATGATAATTATGATTTGAAGATAATCTTTGCAGAAGCTCAGTTATACTTTTTCTTTAAACCGTAGAAAAGATTTTATATCCGCCAAAATCAAGTACCAAGAATCCAAACACACTAAGGCCCGAACAGAAAACAAGTGAAGCGAGAACAAAACTAAAGTGTGAAAAAACATAAATGAAGTATAGGACTACAAACAAGAAAAAAAATTGCCAAAGACAATCCGACTGTAGGGCCGAATTTGCAAGATGCAAAATCTTAGCCTCTCTTACTAGTGAAAGCGATATGGCATCGATAGATGTATCGACAGTCGAGTTTTTCAACACAAAAGCGTGTAGAAAACGAGTTGTACACATCCGACCCCAATCCACTTGTACTTAATTGTTTGGCAAAATCAAATACTAGCCGAAATCAATAAAAAAACGATCTTTCAGGTGTGGACTAAAGATGATTCTTCAAACCTTACTGAACTTATTTTTGTTGATCGGAATACAAATCGAGAAACTCGTGCTCTCGATATCAGAAGAAAATCGAAGGATTCCTCCTACCGATTTTTAGAAAATCATCTTTGTCATCTTGCAAGGTTGGATAAAGATTCACCATATCATGATATGATGAGAATATTCTCTGAAATGTCAGATAAATAATGTTTAATTTTTATATCTTTTTTAGAGATTGTTTACAACAGCCTCCGAAAGTCAACGATTTATCAAGAAGAAACAAAAATAACGTGTTTGTCTCTATTATGAGAGCCTAAAAGTCAACCCTAACCATTTGATGATTATATAATCAAAATAGTGAACAAGAAGCACCTAAGCTTAACTTCTTCAATGCTAAAAATCTTTTTGATGCCATGGAGAGTATATAGATGACAAAGAATTAAATGTTACACCATAAAAATCCTTTTGATGGTATGTGAATGATGACAACCACCATCATTATGCAAAAATAAAGGTTTTAATGGTGGGGGTGGGGGGAAGACATTGCCACATTGGACAGGGTGGATGGTTGGATACATGGCACTTGGTGCTTTAAATTGTTTCTTAAAATAACTCATAAAAAATTTCAGTTATTAATTGTATTTAGCATCAGAAAAAAAAATAACAACAGATCACTCATCCAGTCATCCATACGTCTCGACTTCCCGTCGACGAGGTATCCGGGATTTATACAGACAATCATAAGCCGACCCATGGTTAAATGAGGTATCATCACATACCGATTTTATGAAAATGAAAATACGAATGCTTGTAATTATATCATTTAATAGACCTATATCGATCCAAAGTGTTGTATAACACTAGATGGACAAAATTTGTAATCTATATATAATAAAAGAGTACCTGGCTGATACGTGCTCTGGTGAGCCGAATTTCTGTTTTTCCCGTCAAAACATGAACCTAGACACTTTTTTAGTCTAGATTCATTTTGCTTACTTGTCATTATTTACCACATCATATGCATATGTGTCATGTGTCATATCTTGACACATGGCACTGATTCAAAATTTAAAGTTATTAAACTTTATTCTATTAAATATTAACTGATTCAAAATTTAAATTTATTAAACTTTATTCTATTAAATATTAATGTAACACCCGTTTCCAATTTTAAGGCTTAACGGAGTGTTAGTCAACTTTCTAACCTGGTTATTGTGTAATGTAGGAGTCCAAGGGCTTAAGTGTAAATTGTGGAAGTGCAAGGGAGTTTGTAGCAGTTATTGTATATAGGGTTGAGAACCCTTAACTCTTTCAGGAAGCAGTTTTCAGAAAGAGAGAAGTAGTGACTGAGAGAGAAGGAAGCAAATGAGTCAATTGGAGATTTCTATCAAGCAATTGGGGTGGTGATTGCACTAATTGCACTTAAGGTAAGAGTTCTATGTTAGTTTTGTTGTCAATTTCGGTTTATTTTGGAGTTTGTCAATGGTTAGGGTTTGGATGTGGAATGATGATCATAGAATCATCAATTGATGTAATTGGTGTGTTTTGGGGTTGAATTACTCGTGTGTAATCGCTAGTTATCGACCCTAGTTGTTGTAGAAACGTAATTTGGTTTGTGTTAGTCAAAAAGTGGGTTTGGGATGTGTTTTTCGAGCAAAGTTGCGAGAATGGTTGGACCAGGTGAGTTACGCGACCTGACCCCGCGACCTGAGGTCGCGCAAGTAGGTCGCGCAACCCACTGTGGTGATTTTGACATTTTTCGTTTGCGGTCCTTTTCGGGATTTGACTTTGGGCTT
This sequence comes from Centaurea solstitialis, assembly GCA_030169165.1. Lineage (NCBI taxonomy): Eukaryota > Viridiplantae > Streptophyta > Magnoliopsida > Asterales > Asteraceae > Centaurea > Centaurea solstitialis. Next base: position 34,195,358 of record CM058043.1, read on the forward strand.
ATTTATGAGATGTTGATGGGTAGATTTTGAGGGAAATTGGACTAGTCTAGCTATGGTTAAGACTAGTGTTTCATTATGGAGTGTCGAGTGGTCCTTTTGGGCTATGATTGATGTGTTATGTATTTGTGATTGGTTAGGTGGTTCGAAGTGATTGTGTTAGCTTGTGAAGTGTATGAATTGCTAGCATCTTGACAGGTGAATACCTCACTTACTCTTGTTGTTATGTATGTATGGTTACGATTGCATGTGTGATTATGTGTATGCGTTCCTTCGGGGACATGGGAGAGTACCTATGGTGGTAGTAATACCCCTAAGGAAAATATTATGTGTATGCGTTCCTTCGGGGACATGGGAGAGTACCTATGGTGGTAGTAATACCCCTAGGGAATTTGCAGAGGCCTGGTACCAGTGCCATTTATCATTCCTTGATGGTATTGAGCCGTAAGGAAGATTGGAGACTTACATGTATGTAGTTGCTATGTACTTGTGATTGTGTGTGCATGATGGTAAGTGGTTAAGTGTGTGCTCACTAAGCTTTATGCTTACCCCGTTGTTGTTTATTTTTTTAGTGTTAGGTACGTCCCGGAAGAGAAAAGAGTAAGCTTCCGAATGAGACTTCGAGGTTGCAGCAGTTCAGTCTAAGCATGAAGTTTAATAAATGATGTTGTTGAAGGGATAAGTTAGTTTTCTTGGTTTGGCATGTAAACATACGGATATGGGTTGTTTAAACTACGTTCATGATTTCAAGCATTTAGCTTATGTTTTTCTTAAAACTTATGACTTATAAATGATTTTAATGTTGCTTTTGGACGAGCTTCCGCTTTTGTACGAACTTGGTTACTTTTCCGTTTAATTGAATGTTTTTAAGATTTGGGGTGTTACAATTAAACTCCAAAATTTATTAAATATTAAACTCAATTCTATTAATTCAACTATTTTAGATTCAAAATTTATTAAATATTAAACTTCATTCTATATAATATATATATATATATATATAATTTTAGATTCTATTAATTCAACTATTTTAAATTCAAAATTTATTAAATATTAAACTTCATTATATATATATATATATATATATATTATTTTATCACACATCCTATTAAATATTAAACTTCAACCTATTAATTCAACTATTTTATTTTAAAATTATTAAACTTTTTTTTGGAAGAGGTATCCCAGACCACATTGGGCCCAGACTAATCCTCGACAATTTTTGGGCCGAAGCCCGACTGCTAAAGCATGCAGCCCGGGGTCGAAGCCCCCGTACCTCCAGAATGCGTCCCCCAGGGTTCGAACTCGGGTTCACCACTATGCAGTGCCCAAGCCTTACCACTAAGCTAACACTCCTTTGGTTAAAATTATTAAACTTCATCCTATTAAATATTAAACTTTAACCTATTAATTCAACTATTTTAGATTCAAAATATTTTATCTCTATCAATTTAAATATTAAACTAATCTACCTATTTTATTTCTATCTATGATTTTTTTTAATTAGATTACCCAGTGTATTACACATCTAGGTTAATTTTAAAAATAATTTTATGAGTCATTCAAAAATATTGTCAAAAAATATAATTTAAAAATATTGTAATACGCGGGATAACTTCAAAAAATTAAATTATGCCAAAAAACTTATATTACAAGTATGAATTGTTATGCTATTGATCTTTTAACATCAATATTATTTTCTATAAATACATTAATTTTATTTAAAAAAACTACAAACTTTACTTATTTTTAATTTAATTCAAAATTGATATCAAATTATCAACAATGAAAATATAACAAACGCATTTTATAGATCAAACTATAAACTATCTTTGACTTTTAAAATGACATTAATATACTCTCACATATAAAGAGAAAGATATATATACAAAAGTGTACTTGGATTGAAATATAATAATGGATACGTTTAATAGTAATTTGTTATAAAAATATTAGTTAACTTTATTATATTTAAAATAAATTATGTGTTCATTGTTTACTCCATAAATGCTGATTATTTTTGTTCACTTTTTTTAGATTGGATTTTTTGAGGCTTTGGAATAAGTGATTAAGTTTGTTCATTTCTCTTGCAAACGTATGATTTGGATGATTCTTTCAATTTGTTACTTTCTTTGTTTTTTTATGGAGCATAGTTTATTTTTCTGAATTGTTGATCCTAAGCTATTGTTTGTTTTTAAGATGTCTGAAGTCTTATTTCACATATGATGAAGTCTGAATCTAAATTTGTAATATAAGTTTTTTGACAAAAAATTACCCCGTGTATTACAATGGATAAATCATATTTGTAATATTAGTTTTTCTGCTATGAATTATTTTTTTATAAAATTATTTCGTGGTTATATATGTAGATGTAACATAGGATTAAGGGGTGTTATCAGCTACAAACCACCTAGTTTATGCAAACTATGCAAACCACTTCTACACCACAAAATTTATTTTGTTTGAATTTTGTTTTTAATATTAATAATAATTAAAATAAAATTCAGCAATTCAATTCATGGATTTATTTTGGGATAATCCCTATTTTTTAGTGATTGTATGATTTTTGGTAATTATCACAATCAATCAATTCTCATGAATAAACAAACTTATTCATGAATGTATACATATTTTATGATGATCATAATGATAGAAAATGGTACACCAACATGATATGAAATAAATTCCAAAAATCGAAAAACTTAAATTTATTGAATTGATTCATGTGCAATACTCGTATCAAAACCAAAAAACTTGAGTGCATATATTTAACGTGGCAATATCAATTCAAAATCTATAATTCTTTTTATTCATGGTTATAGTTCATGAATAAATATTGCATTCATGAATAAATATGCATTTAATATTTTTGGTGATAAAATGGATATTGATTCATGAATGACATTCATCAGTGTAGATGTAATATGTATAATACGGAACATGAATCATCAATACTTATATGCATTCATGAATCAAACAAGTTTAATGATGATTATATATTTATGAAAAATTTTATGAACATATTTTTTTTGTTGGTATAATACGATTATTATATGCATTCAAAGAATTTTGTTTTTGATAAAATTGGAATTTTTTGTGATTAAAATCATGATAATGCAATAGCTAAAAAATAGAAATTTCTCAAATTATATCCATCTAATTATTAATAAAAGAAAACTAAATTTAAACAAAATAAACAAAGTGATTTGTAATTGAAATGTCCCATAAGATTAATAACAATAAAAGTTGATTTACATTACTTTAATTATATGTGCACTCCTTTTAAATTTTATAGTCATATATTTGGCCCAAAGGGGTTAAACGTGCATATTCTCTCGTTATATAATATAACTTTATCAACTTGCAATTAAGATATTATATCATTTACAATTATATAAGATATCTTGTTGGTCCTCTTTCGATGACCAACTATGTAAATTGTATTGTAGAGGGGGAGTTGAATACAATCAACACAGTTTCTTCTACTTAATTTAATTCACAACCCCTATGGAGTTTTTGTGTGAACTAAAGTAGATTGTTTGTTGAAACGGATCTAGGCTATGTCATGATCCAAACAATCCATAAGTATTTCACGAAGCATTTGCTTATGCACAAAGCAAGAATAGAGATAGATAGAATGGACCTTGATAGAGAGATAAAGGATTGGGGTATAGAAGCATGAACCAAGGTTGGTTTGAAGAACAAACCTAATACTCATGTTTACACCCCATGCATTAAATGCATGGCATAACCACTTTTGCACGTGGCAAACTAAGAGTGGTTCTATTGTAATATATACTATAAACGACGGCCCATACTTGGTAGGCTTATGGTCTATAGTGTACAATTGCCTTATGGTTGACAAGCAAAGAGGGAGCAGTGAAGAGACATCCCCTTTTGTACTCTTGTCAGAAAGGCAAATCAAATCCTTTGCGTGCATATAGGAGGGAAAAACAAATCTTGAATTCGTGAAGAGCAAATCACTGATCGGGCCTTAGAATCGTTGATCTCTGGGAAAGATCAGGGAGGCGCTGTGACTTGTCTTCAGCAGAACGTCATGCAGAGTAGTCAGCTCGTTATCACTGATTTCAACTTCAGATCACAAGCTCGCTGACTCTTTCATTCAGCTTACATCAATAGATGGTGCTGATGGTTTTCTTATGGCATGACTATTTGTCTTTCATGGATACTTAGCTGATGTCAGCTCTTGTTGATACTGAACGGAGTCAGTGATCAGCAATCGCTGATTGTCCAAACTATCAGCGATAAATAATCGCTGAAGTAGTGAACTTCATCTTTCAGCAGTGCTAAGTATTTTACAGAAAATAGATAAAGGATCATTGGTATTTCACAAAGTCTTAGGAAGACTGGATCAATACGTACCATCATAAAGATTTTAGGGTTTATGACTTGTAAGGGTAACTAACTATTCGATTTGTACAAATGTTACCATTAAACTATTTTTTGTACTCAATAGACCATTGAACTCTTTTTTTTTTGTACACATAATACCATTATGACCGGGAATAGCCGGTTTTGACGTGGATCTGTACACATTATACCATTGAACTATTTTTTTGTACACATTATACCATTGAACTATTATTTTTTGTACACATTATACCATTAACCTTTGATATGTTTACAAAAAATGTGGCAATGACTAGGCATTCTCTTATTCTTCTTCAAAACACAATCACCACCACCACCACCACCACCACCACCACCACCACCGCCGCCACCACCTCCTTCCTCCAACCACCACTCTCCATTTCTCCTTCGCATACTAAAACCCATTTCTTCACCGGAGTTCCTTAACGACGAAGACATACTCATGGACTTCTTGCTCGAAAAGGAAAAACCCACCACCGACAACAACAAGAGCTCTTCCACTGGGTTTTACGGGTTCGGGTTGGATCTGAGTTCTCCGGTGGAGTATGTCATGGGTTCCATCGAGACAGAGAGCAACGAAGAGGATTACCTACCGGGTTGACTCCTATGTTTAAGGAATTGCCACATTTTTTTGTAAACATATCAAAGGTTAATGGTATAATGTGTACAAAAAATAATAGTTCAATGGTATAATGTATACAAAAAAATAGTTCAATGGTATAATGTGTACAGATTCACATCAAAACCGGCTATTCCCGGTCATAATGGTATTATGTGTACACAAAAAAAAAAGTTCAATGGTCTATTGAGTACAAAATATAGTTTAATGGTAACATTTGTACAAATCGAATAGTTTGTTACCCTTACCAGTCATAAACCCAACTTTAATTATATGTGCACTCCTTTTAAATTTTATAGTCATATATTTGGCCCAAAGGGGTTAAACGTGCATATTCTCTCCTTATATAATATAACTTTATTCGTACGATATCTTATATAATTGTAAATGATATAATATCTTAATTGCAAGTTGATATCATTTAGTATTTTAAAATCTTAGGAATTGAAGACGACTTAACGAGATGGAAAGGTTTTTAATAAATTAAGAGACAATTTGATTGACGATTAAGTTGGACTTTTGGGAGATTTTCAGGATCTATATAGCTTTCATGATTTTTTTTTTTTTGAAATTAGTAGTTATAAGACCAAGTAATCTATACAAATTTTTAAATTTTTTTTTAAATATATTAGTTTAAGAATAGATCTAGATTTTATGGCTGTCCATATTTTTATCTGATTAGGTACTCATTTATTTGTCATTATGACAATTTAAATAATCAACTTGACTTTAACAATAATCAAGCAAATGCACTACGTGTGTTGTAGGAGTGAGCATTTGGACCGAAAAAACCGAACCAAACCGAAAACCGATCGAAACCGAACTGAACCAACATCGTATATAATTTCCAGTTCGGTTTTCGGTTTTGTATTTTCACTTGATTCGGTTTCGGTCCATTTCGGTTTTCGTCCAATCGATTTCGGTTTTCAATTTGCATATTTACACATTTCCGGTTTTGGTCCTATCAGTTTCGGTCTCGTTCAGTTCGGTTTCCGGACCACACTCACACACACTGTGTCAAATATTGTTAAACAAAACTTGAAGTTTTATATATTTGGGTCCCGTTTACTTAACGCTTATCCGGTAAATTTTTACCGAGTGAATTTACTTTATGGGATGAACATTACCGGTAAGTGCTTATCAGGTAAGTGTTTAAGTAACAATATTATACACCTACATTAAATGCACTTTAACATCATCGCTTATCATCCTTATAAAAATTAACATATACAGTTATACACCAAAGACTAGTCGATTTATTTGTCTTCACTACAATAAAATTAACTTTACCGGATGTTTAAAATAAATAAGTGTCTAATAGAGTGTTTTATAACACCCGAGTTTGTAGAACCAAACAAAAAAATGTCTTATTATTTTATTATATTTTTGACCAGCAAGATAAACTAAAAAGGGTATTATCGATGACTGAAACAGTTGGAAATCGGCTTTACCGACTGTTTTCCGACAAAACGATCATCGCAAAAAACCTGGTCGGTAAAATTACCGACGGTTTTTCCGTCGACTTTTACTAACTGCTTTCCCATTACTTTTACCGACAATTTTCTGACTATTTCATTTATTGACGGGTTACCAACGATTTTCCGACTGTTTTTTGATGGTTTTCAGATGACTTATTAAAAAAATAAATAAATAATAAAATAATAAAGAACAATTGGTAAACCATTGAAAAACAGTCAAAAATTTCCGACTGCTTTTAACAGTCGGTAATGGTCGTCGGTTTCCATGGTCTCCGTGAATGATACCTGCTGCCGAAATTTCGCTAGTTCGTTTCTGGTCCGCTAAAACTTGTAACGCATAAACCCATCAAATCTGTCCAGCCAAGTCGATCTCCTTGATCTCGTATCGAGAATTGGAATTTAACAACTACAACAGCCCGTTCAACTCGATCACCAATCTGGGATGCCATCTGTTGCCAATCCATTGCCATCTTGTTTGTTGTTTGTTGATTACCACGCCGCTCAATCTGTTGTTTGTTGCTCCTCCAACTTCTCCAAACAACCCTCTTCTATCTTGAGACATGAGACGCAACTGCACCAAGCGAGACTATAGAATGTGGCAGGTGTCGAGCTTCTACGCCAACGCCAAAACTCACTATAAACTTCAAACATCGTCCCCAACTTCTTCGTTGCACCTGTACATCCAAACAGGACCCTTATTCCCTTGTAATTTTATGTAAATAGAGTCTTCTTCCTTACTCATCTATAGGAACTAAACTTATCCAATCGAAGAATTTTAATTGAAGATCGAAAAATGATTCCTCAATCGCCGCCACCCATCTCTTTAGACCCATCTCACTATTACCGCATTGATTACCTTTCTCCAATAATACGTCTATCGAATTAAATGGTTCCAAATCGATTCTCCACACCTACCAAATAGCCTTTAAAAAGTCTTAACCTTTTTCACAAGAGAAAAGCGCATGATCTATCGTTTCTACTGTTGGGTTTTTGTGAATCCCTCACATCAAACTAATACGAGGATCTCTGTGAATCTCAATCCTAACTGAATGAGATACACGGTAAAACCTAATGATCAAACTGACCAAAGGTTTAAACTTTATCAAACCTAACTGGTTTGATTATTGCGGAAGCAAAGAATTAAAAACCCGAAACATTCTAATGATCTTTAATCGTTTTGTTTATTTAATCTATCAAGAGGGTTTTGATTAGTTTACCTGGATTGCTTGAGCTTAATCCGCCCGTGAACGATCAGACAAATACCTTCTAGCCGGTTCTAATCCCGAGATCACGAAACGAGCTGTTTGCGAGACGTCAACCGAAAAACCCCGAACTCCTTGTGGATGGGGTTTAGGCGCCGGTTTCTAGGGAGAGAGGAGAAAGAGTTTTTTCTTCTGGTTTGAATGATTAATTAGTTGGAATCAATCGAATGAATAACTGGTAAGCCTTAAGCCTTTATTTATAAGGTAAGGTTTCCTAGTTGTAATACAACTCTATAATTATCTTTGGTAATTATCTTTTCTTTTTCCCTAAGAAAAAGATATTTACCTAACTAGATAATTACTTTATTAATTAATATCCCTATTATATATTTATCTTGATAAATACATAATTTATTAACTAATAAACTTATATATATTTATTTATCTAATAAATATATATAATCCACTTCAAACCTTTATCTTTGGGTTTTCTTACATAAAATACCCAACTGGTTTATAATTAACTATTATAAACCCAATCTCTCCAAACTGGGATTTTATCTTATTTGATTTACATATCCTCACAGGTGTGACCCTCAAGTGTCTTATAACATTGGATGTGAGATCACTAGTTTGTCAACTTCTGCACATAATTACTAACAGACTCCCACTTGTGCAAGTTGGCAATACCGTCTTGATCACACGGACCTAAGGAGGCCCCTAGACAGGCACTTAGGCTAACCAGGTTACAAGAACTCTTATACCCAGATAGGTGATAATACATTTCCCACAAGGAAATAACATTTATGAAACTACTGTCCATAAAACGGGTATATCTTGGCTTTCCCTTTTGCATCACGACATTTCATCTTTGAGTATGAGCTTGGAATCAGTCAACTCTAAATACTCAAGATTATGTTTCTTGACTATCCGACCTCTACTGATAGGTAAACGACAAAGAACTAATCAGTTCGTTTGGGCATGGCCATGCACTTCATCAGTATATTCAGTTAGTCAAGGGGCCCAGAAATATCTCTCTTCTGAGAAGAGGTGCAAATCCCATCTTGCATATCTGCATTTAACACCACGGCTTCCGCTGAATCTAGTTACGTCCTTTATAGCCACCCTGTTACGGCGTATCGGTTGAACACACTAAGTATCCAGCAGTCCTCATGATATCAAACCAGATACCTCAGGTGATAGGGACAACCACTGTGAGATTTTACTTATGACAAAATCCAAGAAGTAATCTCAACCGCGGATCACGTCCAATATTCGCTACTCTATCGAATATCTGTGCAACTTTTGGTCTACAACGCTTGTAGCTGTTATTCAACGACTAATCATAACTACCCAAAAGTCCACAATGACTTTAACACCCTATCAAGTTCCCACAATGATAAGTTGTCACAGACAGTTTTGAATGAAAAACTGGAAACTAGTTTCATTCCTGGATAATAAAACATGCAAAATATAAAAGTGATAAAGAAACTAATTTTGTATAGTCCATATTACACTCTGTAATAATAACAAAACTAATATTTCTTAATTACTTTTATGGTGTCTATTTAACGTTTGTTAAATACTGATCTAAAATGAAGTATCACCTTTCTTCAGTTTAGATTCTTTGATTAATTTGGTAAACATTAATCAAAACAACAACCAAAAATAATTCAAGTTTGTATCTCTTGATACAATCTACTTGATTGTGCTAATCCTTGTTTTGCAAACATTTTAAAAAAGATTAGACTCTCCCTTTATCACATTCCCTGAACTCGGAGACCTGGAAAAACTCCTAGTTACCCTGAACATGTAAGGCTAAACTGCAACTTTCCTTAGTTGCTGTGTAGATAAATGATTTCTTCCTGAAATCTGATAAGATATTCATTTCACCAAGCTGGCAAGTTTCACTGGTCTTATCTTATCTCAAATACTCCAACATAACTTAATTATTGATTTTCTTAAAGTCATTTATGACTTTTAATTTGTTTCAAAGACTTTGAAACTTTACTTTTACCTTGAAAGGTATATAGTATATCTTATAAATTCACATCCTACCTGGATTATGAATTCCTAGATATTTAATCAATAATTATATCATTTATTCTTTATCTTGGACTAGATAGAGAATTAACTAGGCTCCCACTGACTTATATGAAAAACAACTGTTACTTAAAATTTAACTATTGATTTAGTCAAAAACTTGATTTAATCAATTCTATTTCAAGTAACCTACTTGAGAATTTTATTATTTATAAAACCTTTAACTGGATTTTAAAACCCTAACTCCAGAACTTGGAATTATTCTTGGTTTCATAAATACTGATATTAATATCCTAAATTCTCCTTTTAAAACATTTGAGTAATTGACTATAAAATGCTTTCATAATCCTTTACTCTTAAATGTCTTATTTCAAAAACACATTCTTATAGTACTTCGTGTGTTTTGAACAGTTTTCATATTACTTTAACTAATTCTGTCAGTGTAATAGGCAATCTTTAGGATCTTTTACCAAATCAATCAGATTCAAAATAATTATGCACAACAGATATTTCAATGTCAAGACAACAACTTTTAAAAATTTTAAAACCACAAAATGTAAATATTATAACCATTCAAAATTAACTGTTTTAAAACATAGGTCTAAAATAAAAAATGTCTTGACGAGAATTGAAATAAACTGGCATCTAAGATCCTTAGCAACCCCTGGGCTCTTCACTTCTGACCACCTGCAATAGACATTTGCTCTAGGTATCAGTATACTAGTGACAGATTTTTAAAGCAGTCATAAATATCTGAGGTTTATATACCTGCTTCATGACGCTTTGGGCAGTTTTGCCTCCAGTGACCGACTTCATTACACGCGAAGCAGCGATTCTCGGTCCTAGCTTTGTTAGGCTTAACCTTCTTGCCCTTGCCCTTGCCATTCTCACGAACCTTGGGTGCACTCTGGACGGCCTGAACTGGGCCCTTCCCTTTGCTAGTGCTTCCATGCCCATGCTTCTTTTTCACCCCTCCATCTCTCACCATCAGTACGTCCTTGGTTTTGTTCTTGGTCCCCATACTCAACTCAGCGGTCTTTAGCATGGAGTGCAATTCAGCTATTGTCTTCTCCATGTTATTCATATTATAGTTGATTACAAAAGGCTTGTAATCATCTGACAGTGAGTTGAGAATCGTATCCGTTGCTAGCTGCAACGGAACTGGGTGGCCGAGCCTTTCTAGGTGATCCATGTGCCGTTTCATTTTCATGACGTGGTCACTTACTGAGGTCCCATTGATCATCTTGCACTCGTTGAATGCCTTAGTGGCATCATAACGTTCTGTGCGTGGTTGCGTTTGGAACATGTCCCTCAACTGGCGGATCATGTCATAAGCATTCGTGTTTATGAGCCCCGTTTGCAGATTTGGGCTCATAGTTGCAAGCATAAGACAAGCAACATCCAGCAAGTCATCGGAATGCTTCTTATGAGCGTTTCTAACAGCAGCCGATGCATTTGCTGGAGGGGCCTCTCCCAGAGGCTCTTCCAAGACATACCATTTCCTTTCATGCCTGAGCACAATCATCAGATTGCGCTCCCAATCAAGGAAATTGGGACCATTGAGCTTATCTTTCTCGAGGATGGAGCGGAGAGAAAGATTGTTTGTGTTGGTTACAGTGTTTGCCATCTACACATTAAAAAATTGGTTTTAACAACTGTAAATAGACTAATTCCAATAAATATCAATAAACCCTTAAATGATCAATTTATTGGACTAGGATCCTTCATTTCATACGCCCTGATGTGCGTAATGTTCTTGCTCCACCAGGTCGTACTGTTTCGGTAGGTAAGGACTTTTATCAATCATATCTATCTGACATGACTCCTAGATCTTTTCGGGACAACTATCTGTACATGTTTCAGTCCCTCTAAGTGCATTTTGGCCCGGTACCACCCGGTAAACTTAACAGAACCAAAATAGATCTCACCATTTTGTGACTTGGACACTTTACTCCGGCCGGTACCACCCGGAGATAATTCGCAGAGTCATGTAATCCCCTCTAGCTTGGGGTTTGAACGCGGATGCTTAAGGTGTGTTCTTCTTAGAACACCCGCGTACCTTACGCCAGAGGTGCCCCAAAGTGGGTTGCACTACTGACCTATGATTTTTCGGGGTTTTGATTTAATTTTTTTTTTAAAAACCTTTTGAAATCCAGTGTTTTGAAAAACTATGATTGTTTGAAAGGTAACTTGTGTTTTTAAACTAACTGTTTCAAATACACACTCCTTTAAAAACTGGCTGTTTTTAAGGTCACTTGCTAATTCAAAACTAACTGTTTTGATAGCACACTAGTTGATTAAAAACTGACTGTTTTTGTCAACTTATGAAAACAATCATTTTATACATATAAGGTTTTTAAATAAAATCTACCGTTTTAAAAGGTTTTGAAAAATTGGCAATTTTAAAATTAAAAACCTATTTTCCTTGTGATATTATTTAGTTTTAAAAGCTCTCTCTATTTAAAACTATAGGCACATTAATATCACAACCACGCAGTTTAATAAAGCAACAACCACGCAGTTAAAACGAATTATAGTTTTGCCAACTGTATTCCTAAGGACCACTCAATGACCTATTACTATAGTACTTCTTCACGAACCTCCCACTGGCTTTGGCATCTCCGTTGGAACTCCAGAACGAGTACTCTGTCCTTCTCGCGTGCTCCCACTGGCCTCTGCACCTTTTGGTGGAAATCCCGAAGAAAAATAAAATAACTATCCTAAGGTCATTATTACAAAAAGGGGTTGTAAATGGCACGCATGCCTCCCCGCAAACTAGTCAAGGGTCTAAGTTGGCAAATGCTATAATGTAACATATATATATACACACAAACAGGTATATACAACAACCACGCATTTATATAAGGCATATAATTTATATAATAAATCGTAAAACAAACCTAGATCCGTTAAAATTATCTTATTTCACTTTTCGTAGATCCTGGTTTTAATGTATTCATAAAACTACCTGTTTTATAAATCCAAAAATTATTTTATAAAATAAGTTTTATAAAACGATTTATTTCATAAAGTGAGAAAATAATTTTTATAAAATATTCATCAAACGGAATATTCTAAACCAACTGGTTTGAATATTAAAAACACTGGCCCATAAACTGTGTTGTGATTTGACCAACTGGTCAAATCACGACACAAGGCTCATTTGACCAATCGGGTCAAAGTACTGGTTTGACGACACTAATTTTATAAAATAAACTTATTTTAGACAAAAATTAATTTTGGATAAAAAAGCTTAAAACCAAGAGAACCCTTTTTGGGCCATAAACTTGTTCCAAAAGGCTGGGTTTTTGGGCCTGTTAACAGACTCGACCCAAATAGACGAAAAACCCTAGACGAATGGCTGTTCGCGCCGCGAGGGCCTCAGTCGCGCCGCGAAGGGCGTGAGCCGCTCACGTCGCGAAGGCCCTTTGACAGCCCAGCTTGCGCCGCGAATGGTCCCATTGACCATTCCATCTACTGCACCATCGCCGTCGCCGTCAATTACCACCCATAGGTGGCAATTGGTCACCGCATGACCACCACCAACAGCCGGCGACGACGGCAGCAAGGAAAAACGCCACCGCCGCCACCGACATCGATTACAGCCGTGGTGCTGTGGTCGGGCCACCGGCGTGTAGCCAGCTGCTACTACCGCCACCATCCATCGCCGTTCGGCCGAAGATTGAAAACGAACCACCACCGCCGCGGTCGATCACCACCATTCGGTGGCAATCGATCCGTCGACCATGGTCACCACCTAACTGGTGGTCCGACCTAGGTTTCCGTCGATAAAGCAACCGGCGATTCGGTCACCGTGCAACCACCCGGCGACGACGGCAGTGAAAACAACGCCACCCTCGCCACCGACGTGCGATCAAAGTCCACCCGCCACCACCGAGCTGGTGGTGCGGTTTCGATCTCCGACGGTCATGGCCACCACCAAAAGCGTGGTGCGGCCTTGATTCGGCCACCGTTGTCGTGCTTCGGCCACGGTCATTACCACTCGCCACCACCACCGATCTGTGGTGTGGCTATGGTGGTCGGCCAGTGATCAAATCATTACCGCCATTATCCATCGGCCGGCGACCAGCGAGATAGCCACCACTACCACAATCGCGACTAGAGTAGCAAACCGCCGCGATCGCTGCTGTGGTTGGCGACTACATCCCCACCGCAACCAGCCGCCACCACAAAACGGTGGTGCAGCCATGGTTTGGTCCGGCCACCGGTTGTGGCCACCACCGATCTGGTGGTGTGGCCTCGGTGGTTTACGCTCGATGGCAAACGGCCACCAAGCGATTGGTTCGGAGTTCGGTTTTTCGTACGATAAACAAAGTTAAAAAAACAAATTTTTTATAAACAATTTAAAACTTGATATACAAGAAACCATTTAATTTTAACGGATCATACAAACTGATAAAAAAAACTAAACGATTGAAACAATGCTCTGATACCACTGTTGGGTTTTTGTGAATCCCACACATCAAACTGATACGAGGATCTCTGTGAATCTCAATCCTAACTGAATGAGATACACGGTAAAACCTAATGATCAGACTGACCAAAAGTTTAAACTTTATCAAACCTAACTGGTTTGATTATCGCGGAAGCAAAGAATTAAAAACCTAAAACATTCTAATGATCTTTAATCGTTTTGTTTATTTAATCTATCAAGAGGGTTTTGATTAGTTTACCCGGATTGCTTGAGCTTAATCCACCCGTGAACGATCAGACAAATACCTTCTAGCCGGTTCTAATCCCGAGATTACGAAACGAGCTGTTTGCGAGACGTCAACCGAAAAACCCCGAACTCCTTGTGGATGGGGTTTAGGTGCCGGATTCTAGGGAGAGAGGAGAAAGAGTTTTTTCTTCTTGTTTGAATGATTAATTAGTTGGAATCAATCGAATGAATAACTGGTAAGCCTTAAGCCTTTATTTATAAGGTAAGGTTTCCTAGTTGTAATACAACTCTATAATTATCTTTGGTAATTATCTTTTCTTTTTCCCTAAGAAAAAGATATTTACCTAACTAGATAATTACTTTATTAATTAATATCCCTATTATATATTTATCTTGATAAATACATAATTTATTAACTAATAAACTTATATATATTTATTTATCTAATAAATATATATAATCCACTTCAAACATTTATCTTTGGGTTTTCTTACATAAAATACCCAACTGGTTTATAATTAACTATTATAAACCCAATCTCTCCAAACTGGGATTTTATCTTATTTGATTTACAGATCCTCACAGGTGTGACCCTCAAGTGTCTTATAACATTGGATGTGAGATCACTGGTTTGTCAACTTCTGCACATAATTACTAACAGACTCCCACTTGTGCAAGTTGGCAATACCGTCTTGATCACACGGACCTAAGGAGGCCCCTAGACAGGCACTTAGGCTAACCAGGTTACAAGAACTCTTATACCCAGATAGGTGATAATACATTTCCCACAAGGAAATAACATTTATGAAACTTTGAGTATTAAATTATAAGAAATTCAAACTTTATGGTAAAACCATTCAAAAAAAAACTTTGATGGTTAAACCTAGAATGAACTAAGGGGGCGTTTGGTTCATCTCAGGGAATGGGAATGAAAATGAAAATGGGAATGCAGGAGAATGGGAATAGGAATGAGCATTGCATTGATGTTGTTTAGTTAACCCACTATAATCAATGAAAAATTGCTTCATATTGAAAAAATATGTTTTTCCAACTTGAAAATACAAAAGATATTTCATTTAACATCCATAGATGGAACAATGGGTGGAAAAAAGAACCAAGTAGAAATAAAAATTTCATTCCCCCCAATTTGGTTAGGAATGGAAATTAATGAATCTGCAGGACTGATTCCATTATATAATATCAAACCAAACAGCAGTTTTCATTATCATTCCCATTCCTGACTACTCAATACCCCCAACCAAATACCCCCTAAAACTTTAATGGTTAAATCATTACTAACCCTTTATTTAATTAAAAACCTAAGATATTTACAAGAAAATTCTTTTAATAAAAAAACGGCTATATATGGAACGTATCATTTATTTAATTTAAACATATAAATTTAAAGAACTATACATAGCAATGATAGCATACCGTAAGTAGTAACCCTGGTTTTATACTATTTCCACTAATAAAAGGTATATAATATTTAATAAACTGTTTTTTAGATTTCTTATCATATATTTTACTATTAGCAGTAGTAGAGAAACACAACTAACACATTTTAATATAATATACAAAATTATTCAATAAGTTTAGGATAGTTACTTACGGAGAGTATGGCTTTCTATATAAATTAATGAAAAGGATTCCTTTCATCATTTCATATTCACAAAAACAAGCAAACCTTGTCAAACACATCATTTGGGAATGGAGAGAATGGTTTCATATATGTATATGGGTTTTTTGTATCTGTGGTTAGGTTTATCAACTTTCAACTTTGTTGCTTCTCAGACGCTCGTAGAGTACCTACCAGGCTATCCTGGTATTCTTCCATTCAAACTGGAAACCGGGTATCTATCTCTATCTATATGTATATCTATCCCTTTCTCCATATTTCAACCTATCCCCCCCTCTTTTTCTTCTATCACATATCTTAGATTAACGTGCTTGTGGAAATGGATTGAAACAGGTATATTGGAGTTGGAGAAGATGAAGTTGTGCAATTATTTTACTACTTTGTAGAGTCAGAAGGGAATCCGGCAAAAGATCCACTTATTGTCTGGTTAAATGGAGGCCCTGGCTGTTCTACACTTCGCAGCTTCTTTTATGAAATCGGTATTTATACATACCTATCTTTATTACTTGTTTTTGCTAGCAACTACATGAACATAAACATATCTTCTTGACATAACTAATTAAGACATGCTTGCTAAATTTATATTCTCTTAATTTTTTTTTCTTGTGAATATCTTAGTTTTGAGAATACGATAGTCAACCAAGTTATGTATATATAGTTAATATTATATACAATTGATTAAATTAAACATGATAATAAAATCTTTTGATTATTCAATACTCCAATTACCAAAACCTCCTCTAGAAAATGAATGCATGCACGTTTTATAGTTAAATATTGTTAGTAAAAAATTACGGATGTGGTCCCTATAGTATGTTAAAGTTTACAGCTAACTTCTTTAAACTTGATTAACTATGAATATGGTCCTTCTAGTTGTCTCTTTACATGACTATGGTCCCTAAACCAAACGAATGTCCTCCAACCTCGGATTACTCAAGTATAAAATTGTCCTTTTACTTTTTCTTATATTTTATACTAAATCTCATTTTTGTCTTTTCTTGGCTTCTTCTATAATTCTCTCTTTTTTGTCCTTTTCTAAATTCACAAGAGCTATATAAAAACGCCATTCACTCTATTGTATATAATATAAACAAACATGTGTGTACAGACACACACATATGGACACAATATCTCCATGATATCCAACCACGATAAAAGCTTGAACCCAATGAAACCTCCTGAGCACCACAGGTGAACCTTTTCAGTAACCCTTCTCCTAGTTGCTAAACCCTCCCCACCACCATAAATGGACCTTGTTTAGCTGACCCTTCCCCTAGTTGCTTCGATCAGATATTCACAAAGTTAACCATGGTATTGCAGAAATCTTGCTATTTATGATCCTACATATATGTTCTCTCTCTTTCTCTCCCTCTATGTGTATATAATGTATGTATGTATGTATATGTGTGTGTACACCTTGAGGGTGGAAGGAGAGGACGAGATTGAGTGGAGTAGGAGAATTATAGTGGGAATACAATGGGAAGAGAGTTTATCTGAGTGGTAAATGTGAGACAGACAGAGAGAAAGAGAGAGTAGGAACGAACGATACTGGTGGTTGCTGTAAGTAGAGTCAAGAAGACAAAGTGTGTTGTGGTCCCTGTTTATATGTTTATATAATTCATAAACAAATAATTTAGTATTCGAAGACAAATTGATTAAATGAAAATGATGATTTATGCCCCTGATTTAACAAATGTTGATGGATGACCATTTCGTCGAAGGACCATAATGATAAAAAAAAATAGAACCGTCAAGATCTAATCCACAGTTAATCAAGTTTAAGGATCTTAATCATAATGTGTGACATAACACAGGGACCCAATTTGTAATTTACTCAATTTGTTATTATTTTAGTCACGTTAACTTCACCTACTTTTCTATTTAAATAAGTTATTTCGTAAAAGATTGCTCTTTTGATTAAAAAAGTAATTAGGAATTAATACATTATAAAATATACATATATATATATAATATATTATATGATATATATATAATATAAAAGAGTAACTGGAATGCCACATGTCGTCGTCTGGGTGAGTCGGTTATAGGATTTTCCCGCCTAAACATGTATCTGGACACATTCTACATTTTCGGTTCATTTAGACTTATCTGAATTACTCCTATTTATCCTCCTACTTTTTAGTTGTTTAGTTTACTTTTATCTTCTAATTTTTACTTAATACCTATATAATTAGTTAATTAATATATATAAGAATTAATATATTTCACACATTTTCTTACATTTTCATTTTTTCATTTTCACCATTATCACATTAAAAATACATAATAATGGATTAACTAAAATATATTTATTATTTTTTTAATAAACTATATCGCTATAATTTCAAATTTAAGAAACTTTGTGCCGCATTGCGCGCAAGTATAATCTAGTGTTATATATATATATAGAGAGAGAGAGAGAAAGAGATATTTAGATTTATAATGTGTTAGATAAAAATAAGCTAATTGATCTTTTATACACATGTTTAAATTAAATAGATATAAGCTAGCAAAATAGCTTATAAAAGTTTTTTTTATAATTTTTTGTTAGTTATAACCATAATTGATACTAATATTAATTATTATTACTAAGTAAATATAAATACCAATAATACTTGTTCTTTTCTTTTAAATATTTACAGGTCGGTGGTGATGGGTTTAATTTTATACTTGTGAAAGGTGGTAATGCATAGTCATGGTGGTTATTAGTTAAGTGTGTGAATGATGGAAGAAAAGTATTTAAATAATGAAGAAGATAACATCAACATAAAAAATGCATTTTTGGTGTTTACGATTTTTTTAGTTTTAAATGAATTTGTTCTTATAGGTTAAAACTATGGTTTGGCTCAAATACGTTTGAATTTGGTTCACTCTTCTAAATGATCATTAACTTTTATTAGTTAAGTAAGGTGCATTTTGGTTATCTATTTTAAATCTTTTCTATATTTATATTTGAAATTAGTTAAAATGTAACATATTATAATTTAATATTAATATCATATTACTTATGTAATATGATCTAATATATGTTGGAATTGGGAGTCAGTTTGCTTGGGATTTGACAACTTAAGAGTAAATTAATACTCGTTAATCATACATCATATTCTAAATTTTGGATGGTGATGGACGATCATTCTATTTTTGATGAAGACAATTAGAGGAGGTGACAGAACTAGAGCGAAAGAGGTGTTTCCCAACATGACGTGGGCTAAATGGTTAAATGTCTTTACTCAATTTGTGTTTTAATTGTTGTTCATGTGAGAGAACAAATTTGAACATTTTTATAAACAATATATTCAAATGGTTGGTTCTAAACCTAGAGGGAAAAAATGTGGTGAAACTGAAAAATGTGGGACCAAAACATGTATTTTACTTTAGATTGTATAACAAAGATAAATAAAATTTCTGGAAAAATATAAAAATTATGGTTTAACAAATAAGTTCACCTTTACCTTTTGTTTTAGTCCTTTCATTTGACATCAATAGAGAATAACTTGTTAAGGGCAATCATGTGCCCCTCATATGAGAAGCGTTTTGGTCTTTTAACCATCTTCTTCAATCTTATATCCATCTATAAGAATATTGACACCAGATCTAATCTAAGAGTCGATAACATTGAAACCCATCTAAAAGAATACTAATTAAATTAATAATATGTTAAAAATTCAAACAAGTTCTAGAAATATGTGAAACTTTCAATGTTTTAAGTATTTAATTTTATTTTGGAAATATTAAATAAGAGAAATGCCATGTTGTTACACCTCAAACATGCAAATTTGAAGTTGGATTCATGTGCCATTTACTTGAATATATTGGGGGTGTTTGGTTCATTTAGGAAATTTGGAAATGGAAATGAAAATGGAGAATGGGAAATAGGAATGGGCATTGCAATTGATGTTGTTTGGTTAAACCAATATAATCAATAAAAATTGTTCATATTAAAAAAATATGTTTTTCCAACTTGAAAATACAAAAGATGTTTCATTTAACATCCATTGATGGAACAATGCATGGAAAAAAAGAACCAATTAGAAATAAAAAGTTTCATTCCCCCAATTTGGTCAGGAATGGAAATTAATGGATTTGCAGGAATTTCATTTATAATATCAAATCAAACAACATTTTCATTACCATCCCATTTTGACCCTCAATACCCCCAACCAAACACCCATGAATTTTAAGTAACATGTAATAATAATACGGACTTAATACATAAAAAGTTGTTTTTAAAATTTTATCTCAAATACTTTATAATACAGTATAGATAATATTTTAGGAGAATATATTTTAAATACATTTTATATCATAATACTTTTTAAATAAATGAGATGTTTAAATATTCACGTTTTTTGTTTAATAGGTCCATTGCTATTTGAGTATGGAGAGTATGTGGATCATGATGTACCACTTTTAAAATTGGACCCCAATTCATGGACTAAGGTATGTATGTTTGATTATTTACATATTATTAATTATAACCACAGGACCAAAATTATAATTAATTATAGACTAACCCTCCTAGTGAATTTATAGGTAGCAAATATCATATATCTAGATGCACCAACAATGACTGGATTCTCGTATACAAAAGTTCCTAACATCGTTACTAGTGATACGTTATCGACATCAAATACTGTTGAATTTTTAAGGAAGGTAAAAAAAATATAACTTATTATAACTTTCTTTCTTGTCATTTTTTTAATTTTTATGATAATATCATTATTTAACAATGAACAACTTGTTTAATTTATGTTGCAGTTTGTTAGGGATCATCCGAAGTTTTTAAACAATCCAATGTATGTTACTGGAATTTCTTATTCAGGCATAGTTGTTCCAATGATCACCGAAGAGATATATAAAGGTTTATATTTGTTAGCTTTTATTTTTAGAAATCATTTTGCATCTCTTTTTATTTAATTGATTAGAATGAAGAAATGATCTTATTCATCGTTTTTTTTATATCCATATGAAATTTATAAGGAAATGACATTGGATTAAAGCCGACTCTAAATATTCAGGTAACTATATATCATCATTAAATAACTTGTAAATTATGGTTAATTGATATTTTAAATTGGTTTACGTTTAGTATTTCAATACTAAATTTATAATGTGTATCATCTTATTAGGGCTACATGTTGGGGAACCCTTTGACGGATGAAATGTCTGATATTAACTCTAGGCTTGAATATGCTTATCGTATGGGGCTTATATCTTACGAACTGTATGAGGTAATTTTAAAATTCTATTTCCATTTTGAGATTTCTATAATTTTCCACCCATAAACTTTATTAACATTTCAATCCAATTAATGTGTTATATTTTGTAGGATACAAAAAGTAATTGCCATGACGAGTATGTAGAGGCAAATCCAAACGATTTATTGTGCATGACAAACATCAAAGAAGTCAACAAAGTAAGCAGA
Source organism: Centaurea solstitialis (assembly GCA_030169165.1). Lineage (NCBI taxonomy): Eukaryota > Viridiplantae > Streptophyta > Magnoliopsida > Asterales > Asteraceae > Centaurea > Centaurea solstitialis. The sequence goes on from CM058043.1 coordinate 34,216,834, forward strand.
CTTCATATTTATTGTATTAAGTTTGGAGGTTTAATATGTGAAATCCGCCAAAGTTCTGATTCTCCTTTTTTTATCATAGCGTGTTATGGATATCAACTTGCAACACATTTTGGAACCTGATTGTGATGAAGGGGGGTCAAATATAGTAAAATCTGGAAATCCAGTGAAACTTGCAAAGAGGGAGCTTCTTGGATATGAACCGATTAGAATGCTTAAAACAAAAGCTTCAGGGAATATGACTATTTGTCCGGTACTAATGACTCTATGTCTCATTTTCTCTCTCGCACTCCATCTATAGACAATTCCTCAAGTATTTTTTTTGTAGGATTACTATTACTCGTATGCTGGAATTTGGGCTAACAATAAAAAAGTTATGAAGGCACTTAATATACGAGAGGTATGACCCAAACGTCGTTTAATGAATGGGCCAATTCTAATTATCCATTGTGTTTATAAGCTTATTACATTCTTAAACTTTCTTTGCGATCTTGATATGATGGTATAATCAGGGCACAATTAAGGAATGGTCTTTACGTAATGCAAATATGATCTATGAATATAACGAAGTTACAACAGGATACAAATTCAACGTGAACAATAGCGTCATCTACCATGCAAAGCTAACTAAAAGAGATTGCCGTGCTTTAATATTCAGGTATTCAAAACTCGTTTATTCTTTGTTTCTTCTCAAGTAATATTCTATACTCGCTTTAACTCTAACTATAATTATTTTCTTTCCATTGAATAGTGGGGATCATGACATGGTGGTTCCATATATTGGTACGCATAGTTGGATACGTTCTCTGAATTTGACAAACACTGATAGTAATTGGGAAGCATGGTATGTTAACGATCAAGTTGCAGGATACAAAACTAGCTATGCACACGATAACTATTCTTTACTCTTTGCTACTGTAAAGGTATGAAAATTACAATTAATTAAATGCAAGGATGGTATGAATGTGTACTTAACGGTTTCTAATTTGTACAGGGTGCAGGTCATACAACTCCAGAATACAAACATGAGGAATGCTTTACAATGATTAAAAGATGGTTTGCTCATAGATCTGTTTAAGTTATTAATTTATACTCAAATATATCCATATTTATTTATAGATGTTTGGGAAAATCAGTAGCTAAGGAATTAATATAATTGTAAATTGTAAATTGGTTTTAGATATTGGTGTAATATTATATATTCACGTTGATAGAATTGCATAGGGAAGATTATTATGTAAGAGTCAATTTTGTAAAGTTGTTCATTTGTTTTATATAATGTTGTAATTACACACTTTACATTAAAAAAAAGTACCATGTCAGCATGAATGTCTCATAATCAATAGTCAATACAATAATCAATAGTCATAAACATTTTCACATTTATTTCATAACTATTATATGGAGCTAAAACCAAAAAAAGTGTTACTTCAATCACTCTTTACCACACATCACTCAAAAGATGTGATGTTGGATAAGGAGGGTTTGGTGGTCGTGAATATTACCGGATAAGGCAACTGAAAGTGGTGACTCTTGCTAATAAGTTCTTATTAGGTAAGTATTTAGTGAACGCCCTTAAATGAAACTTTGTTGCATTTAGTTTAGATACTTTGTTGCATTTAGTTTAGATACATTGTTGTACATATTATTTGTTGTAATTATTCTACTTGATAAGGTCCCGTTTCGTTTACGTGATTGATTAAATTGGATTTGGAGAGATATGAACTAATTTAGAGTTGAATTTCATTCCAATCCGATATTTGGTTTGAAGGATTTCTTGAATTTAAAATCCCACAACCATATGTATTTAAAATATCTTGAAAGTGGTTGGTATTTTACGGGATTTTGTAGGTAATAAAGGTCTAAAATATATTCAAACATTTGTTTTATAATGATTAATTAATAAAAAGATAATTTAATATTTTTTTATAAATTATTTATAATGTGACTTTGCTTCATTCTAAATCTTATAAACCAAAGAAACAAAATATCCCAAATCCAAATCCAATCTCTCGAGTTTCAAATCTCTCAAACCATCTAATCAAAACAAACTTTCATTAGAAAAATCTTAAAATGCCTTAGGCCTTAGGCATTGTTTGGTAAAAATAAGCTAGCAGCTTATAAGTCTGGTACATGTTTGGATGAACCATAAACTAGCTTATAAGCTAACTTTTGAAAAGCTACTTTGAGTAGTGTTTTGGTGACTTATTATAATTATGAGACTTTTATGTTTTTATTCCATCCTTTTTACTTTTTATATTACTAATTTTTAAACATGTCATTTTTTGTCATTTTACAGTTATAAGTTACCTTATCAACTAGTTTTTGTCAAACATATCTTATTCATCAACTAGCTTATCAATCATCAACTAGCTTATTAGCTAGTTTGCCAAATGTTTATCTAAAAGTTTGTTGGATTCTTGGTACAAAATAACCAATTTCAAATCATTTTCATTTTGTGCGATTTGATTTTATAGATAACAAGTTTGGAAAGTATTTCATTAATAAAAGAAAACTTAATTCAAAGATGCATGGGTGTAAATAACAAACGAATCATCATCTAAGAAATTGAGTTTAACAAGAGAAACGTCAGAAGTATATCTAAACTATTAATCATTATCAATCTCACAGGCTTCCATAAATTGCATTATAGAAGGAAATTGACCGGATACATCTTATCTTGATGCATCCCATCCAACCATCTAAATGTACATCCATTTCTCATCACACAGTCCATAACAATTTCTCACCATTCTCACTTTAACCTTAAACTTTTTACATGAATCCAACCCATAAACAACAATGATAAATTGATAACTTTTTGCTAGGTCGTCTTGGTCTAGTGGCCACCACCCATCCACAAACGCTCGGTTGACATAATTAATGAGGGCTTTTGAGATAATGGCCATGATTCAAGACTCGGCGCACTCCTTGTTCTAAGTGTTGACCGCTGAGACACGATGTAACTTCGCTGAGGGACCGATAACGTGGGGGGATCAGTTGCGTCCAGGGATAATGCAACACAGTTATGGGCCTTGATATGATCCAATGGGTCTTTTATAGATGGCCCAATAATGGATTCAAAATCATCGAATGACAAAAGAAGTTACAACTTATTAAGCACAAATTACAACAACCAACCAATTCAGCCAAAACTCATCAAAGTCGCCGGAGAAACGAGAAATCGATCGTCGTCTCCGCCACACACCACCACCGCCCAAAAAAGCAGTTACAGCCATGGCGAGAGAAGTATCGGAGAGCTGTTTAGATAGTTTGCTTACTGAGATAGTCTCATCGTATTCCAATGTACTCTACGCTACTAAGCCGGAGCTCGCTGCTCGGAGGATCGAAGCCATCGGCTACCACGTCGGCCACCAGCTCTCCGAAAGGTATACAGATCGAATCACGCAAAATTAACTGATTTTCCTGTTGTTGATCTCAATTTTGAGTTATTTTCATCAATTGAATGATTGATTATAGTTTGTTAGATCGTGTTAGGGTTTCGTAGCCTTAGAATCGTGTTTTTGGTTCGTCTGGATCTGGAAATGTGAAAATTTTCAATTGTGAATGTAGGTGTATGTGATTAGTGTCTTTCAGTTTGATTACTAGGTGATCGAGGATCGAATCACGCAAAACTAACTGATTTCTTCTTATTGATCTCAATTCTGAGTTATTTTCATGAATTCGTTATAGCTTCTTAGTCCTTGGATCGAACTAGGTTTCGTAGCCTTAGAATCGTATATTTTTTCATCTGGATCTGGAAATGTGAAAATTTTAATTGTAAATGTAGGTGTATACGATTAGTGTCTTTTAGTTTGATTATAGGAGTTGGCTTACTGATCTAGAGATACATTACCGCATCGATTAGTTCTTGGTTTGTTTCAAATTTGCAACTTTAAACATGGCAAAATGTACATATGGTGCTAGAGATTGTGCACTTGTTGTAGTTATCCAATCTGATTGATTGGGGAGTTTTGTCAAATGTGATTTGTGATGTGAAATATTTAGGTTTCTGTTACTCCATTGGCTACAAAATTGGAGACATGCCTTTTTTTAGTCTATTCCAGGAAAACAGATGAATGTCTGCTTTTGATAAAGAGACATAGTGCTCCTTTTATCCATGATAGTTTCTAACAATCGTAATAGTAGGACATTATGGCTACTAAGTTCTTAGCTTAAAATATGGGGTAAGATTGAGATAATATACAAGGTAATGGCTGTTTCTCCAATGATGAACAAATGCCATATTACTTTTTGGAGAAATATGACATCTGATTAGTGCCAATCTTGAATGTGTTTTGTTCTACGGTACCTGGTGAGTGGTGAGTGTGAGAGGTATGAATGTATGATATGATTCAACTTTCTTTGTATCTTCTTTCAATTGAGTTTCAGTATTTGTGATTTTGTGCAACAATACGGGTGCTATTAGTAGCTTTTGATCTACTTAACATAGTTACTTTAGGAAATTGAACACTCAAAATTTTAGGACAAAACAATAAACAGTTAACAGAGGAGTCAATCTAAGGGTGAGATAATTGATCTTATACTTGAGAAGTTTTAGCATGTATATTTGCATGTTTGCTGTCCCAACCTTTTTATTCTTGAAGTATATAATATTTATATATAGCAAATACGCACGCACTCTCCTCACCTTTGGTGAGGTTTGAGCCCTTGACCTCTTGGGAGGCCGGGCGCTACAGGTATGGTAACCTGAGTATCACCATTAAAGATTTTGGTTGTTGCTGAGTTTAAATTTTGGTTAGGTATACCATGGAGCGGCCACGGTTTACTGATCACCTGGAGGCAATCAAATTCATCTGTAAGGATTTCTGGTCTGAGCTTTTCAAGAAGCAAATAGACAATTTAAAGACTAATCATAGAGTAAGTTCTACACTTCACATCGCATAATATATGAGATTGTGAGAGATTGACATCGTGGCTTATGTATATTGTTGTAGGGTACATTCGTTTTACAAGATGATAAATTCGCGTGGCTTTCACGCGTGTCGGGGAATCCGTCAACAGAGATTTCGGGTTCGGCTAAAGACCCTGAAAACAAAGCAGCGGAATCTACTAGCATGCTTCTCTACTTCCCTTGTGGAATTATAAGGGGAGCTCTTTCAAACTTGGGCATTCCTTGTGCTGTTTCTGCAGATATATCCAATCTTCCTGCTTGTAAGTTTTCAAGTGCTGTTACTTAGGAGTTTCACTAAATACACATGAAATAGAAGAAATTTTGGAGTCAAGCATGCCTACATGTTGCGTTAATTATCAAAAGACAACATTTATTATTGGTCATTCTTCAATTTCATAAACAATAAGGTTTGCTTGGTACGTGTCTATTGGGACCGGATGGAATAGGGTAGTAAAAAACTTGTAGTCCCACGTTCGGCACAATATTAGACATAGATAGAGCAAGGGGTTGTTTGGTTCGCGGAATTTGATGGAATTGGAACAAAAAATTTTCTTTGTGATGTATGGTTCTCAAAATGAATTGATTGGATTCCACCATATTCCACGGTTGAGAGATTTGATCATTCCTTGGCATATGTGAAGGATTTAAATTCCATTTCTTGGCAAATGTAAGATAATTTATAATTTCTTTTTAGAAAGACAAAAATAACTTTTGCTTCCAATTTAACTACTATCCCGGCCCGCTCTCGCCACTCCTACCAGCAACATATCCGTCAGCAACCACCAGTCCACCACTACAAATTAATATTATCATCCCCCCCCCCCCACCACCACCACCACCGCCATAGATTAATATTATCATTTCACCACCATCACCCTACCCACCGCCACCCACCATACCCACCATCCCCACCAAGGTTATCAAGATCGGGATCTTACTTAAGATCGTTTTCATCTTTGCAAGATCGGATCGTAAGATCGGGATCGAGATCGTAAGATCCTACCACAAGTTACTAATTTTTTTATATATTTTTACGTACTACAATATAATTTTTTTATCATAAATTATCTACAAATAAAAATATTTTCATGACAGGGCCACTTTATAGTTAGTAAAATCTTGTGGTGGTTATACATGTCATACATGTTACTCAATACATGTACATTTTACCTCTTTCCAATGTTTTCTACTTTTTACAATTATGACCGTTGGAGCCCACTGTTTGATAAACATCATCTTCTTATCTTCTTCCTTATTCTTACTTTTGTTCTTACCTTTGTTCACCCACATCCCACACATACACACACAACACTAACTCACAAATCGGTTGAAAACCCCCCACAAAAACTTAAGAAGAAAATGGTGGCTTCACTTTATTCCCATTCAAGTCAGAGAAACCCACAAAAAACTTAAGAAAGAAAATGGTGGTTTCACTTTATTTCATTCAACTTAGAGAAACTGTGAATAAGGTATAATTTTGAGATCCCATTTATGTATATATGTTTTCTATACATCTAATCTACAACATTATCAAAAAGTAGATATTATTATATAGAAGGTAGGATCTTACGATCTTACGAGCGATCCTACGATCTTACTCACGATCCTACGATCTTACTTGCGATCCTATGGTATTTCGATCCCATATACGATCCGGCAAGGTTTTCGAAGGTGGGATCGTAGGATCGTACGATCCTACGATCAGGATCGCGATTTTAACAACCTTGATCCCCACCCCTGTCAACCAACTGCATGGTCAAGTTCCATCAAATCTCATTACAATTTCTTCAAAGTCAAATTCCTTTGATGGATTCCAGTTCCACCAAATTCCATTCCGTGAATCAAACACCCCCTAAGAGTTGAGTGGGACAAAAATGCATTTTTTTGTCCCACCAAAATAGGTGCAGCCTTTGAGGTTTCTCCTCATAGGTCACTGTTTCGAGTCTTGCAAGGCCACTGGGGATTTTCCTGACTGCTCTCCAGGACCTTGCAATTACTTTAGGTGTGCGCCAAGTTGGCTCGGACGTCCATGGTTACAAAAAAAAAAAAGTTTCAAGAAGATGGAACAAGATTGGTAAATTACTAACTTAACCAATGTTAAACTAGTCTTGTGTAGTCCTGTTTCTGTACCAAAACCAGTTTATGATTCAGCTCAATTCTAAAGAAATTACGTTTTGCTTAAACTGATGAGCAGGTTCATTTGTGATCCGGATAAAGGTGTAGCAAACGTGAAGGTTTCCTCGGCTGCAACCACGACTCCCTATATTTTCCGTTTCCCCCTTCTACAATGATGTAAGTAACCAAGTGTGTAGCTGTGCTGTTTTTTGTAGCTGTTTAAGATTCAGATCAATTTGTTACAAAAGTTGAAAAACCTGTGTTTTAATATTGTAACCGTGTCAAGTAAACGACAGTTTCATGTTTGTTTTTTAGTTGCGAACTGCTCGCAAGAGAGATTGATTGACTTGCATCAATGAACTTTTTCTTTTCCATTTATTGATAACTGATTGCTTCAATGATGCTTGGCATAGCTCTGTTTTTGTTCGATATCTGGAGATGACGATGCTGATGGATGAGGAACTTGAAAAAGTCCTGGTTTTTTTTGCATTTGTATTATCGGGTGTTGCTAGTAGGGATGAGCGTCGCAACCCAAACCGGTACCGGTACCGAACCTACACATATCGATTTGGCATTTGGTCCTTTTTCCCCACTTTCGGGTTCGGTACTGGGTATTTCCTTGAAACGAAAAAAAAAAAAAAAAAAGAACCGGACTGGCAGGTACTACGTAACCCAATAGTCATTTTTCAAAAATTTAGATGTAATTCCTTTTCTCAACCATAAGCTCTTCCATGTTTGAAATAATCTTCGCCTAAAATATTTTCATTTTTAAAATCGGTTCCCTCCTATACATAAAAAAATCGATTTTTTTAGCTTGTTGAACTTTTGATTATGTTGAAGTTTTATTTGTTGAATTTTAGATAAAGGAATTTTCAGATTGGTTGTGGTCAGCTTTACATTTTGGTCACAAGCGGTTCTAATCTTGAAATACCCAAAAACGAACCGAAACCGCTCGATACTGAATTTGGGTATTTGGTTTAGTATTCGGTCCTCAATTTTTTTAACAAAAAAAGTCGGGACCTTTGGTTCGGTACTGGTCCTGGACCAAACCCACCCCCACTCTATAGCATTAAGAATGTAAAAAGGGAAGCTCGTAGGTAACGAAGGGGGTTCAAATAAAACGTTGAGGGGATTCATTTCGAATCATCGGAATTATAATGCTTGAATGTTTTGTCAATCAACGTCAAAGCAAAGTTATTAAATTGATTGAGTGTTAACGATTATTCGCAATATATTTGTTACGGAGATTCAGTAGGTAAGGAGGGGGTGTTTGGTTTTGGCTTAACAGGTTTAATTGGTTTATAATTTAATTCAATCGGCTATACATAGGTGTTTGATTATGGTTTAATGCTAAACACAGTTTAATTTGCTTTTTACTAATTCACATATGATTTTTTTTGTTGGTTGCCAAAGCGCCCTTTACCTTGCTAGTTTCAATAACACGATTCATTTCGCTCATTGTGGCCATCACCCTCCCATTCCCCGTCTCTGATGATTGCTCATCTTTTTTCATATGAATATATGTATGTATGTATTATATTTGGCAAAACGTTGATTACCTACAACTACAACCAGTTCAAACAAAGTTGTCTCAAAGAACACCAATATGAGGAGCATTTTTTTGCTTACTCAACGGTTGAAGCTACTGAGGTATGGGTCTCGAGATCGGATGCAATACTTATTCTATATTTGGTCAAAGTCAACTTACCATTTTGCCAACTGAGCTACATGCTAAAGTCGTTATGTATATTTAATATGGTATGTCGTATACAATTTTGTGTGTTAATGCACTTGCAAAATTTGTAAAATAGCATGTTTTAAGTACCCTTTTCTAAAAACTCTATTGGTATTCGTTAATTCATATGTCACCTCTGAATTGTGTAGTGCAAATAACTATAAGGTTATAAAATAGCATGTTTTAAGTACCTTTTTCTAAAATTTTAATCTCTTTTGTTGTAGTGCAAATAACTATAAGGGATTAAAATTAAATAAATAACTAATTATATGGATGTTAAGTAGAAAATAGGATATTAAATTTAAAATAAATAACTAAAAAGTAGAAGATAAATAGGATGTCAATGAGATAAGCCTAAATGAACCCAAAGTGTAAAATGTGTCCAGATACATGTTTAGGCGGAAAAATTCTGAAACCGGCTCATCAGACGACGACCAGTTTAGTTACTCTTTTATTATATATAGATTTTACTATAGTGATAGAACTATGATTTTTCTAACATTGTAATATTTTGCTTTTTTACTTAATAAAGGTTAATATGTAATTATCTTTCTTCACAATATTCAAACGAGATTAGATCTTTGTGAGTGGTAGAGATGATCCTAAAAATTAATCGCATATCTTAGAATTTGTAACTAAACCTATCAAAATAAAATCGCAATATAATATACTTATCAAAATTATATCTTTGATAATTTATTAAAGCATGAAAGAGTCGTGTTTAAGTTAAAAATCATTTGCAAGTTTTATCCTAAAATATAAGATAAACCTAACATAAAAACTATAATCAATAATGTGTTTGATTAGTCTAGATTATGTTACCTTCCATCTTGTCTTAGATATTATTTTGACCCACAAAATTCATAAATTTATACCATTTTGTTTTATCGTATTAATTATAATAAGTTTTAGGAGGAGGTTCATTAGCATGTAACAATATTTGTTTAAGTTTTATATTTTATATAAACACGTAACCTTGATGTAACTTGAAGAATAGATACGTTACAAAAACAAGGCTAACTCCATGATTGTGACAACCTAATTAGAAAAAAACTATTGTTTTTTTGCTCGTTTTCCTTGTGAGTTCTATGTATATTTATGCAAATAAATTGTTTTTGTGAGTTATTAAGAGATTCTTCTTCTTTTTTGTTCGAAATCGATTAATTTATGGTATTACTATCAATAAGGATTCAATTCGTTATATATTTCATATGTAGAATACATTGGTTTAAGTAATCATTTTTGTCTACTAACTTTTAATTTTTTGCATTTCTCTTTGTTTATATTCTTCAAATCAATTTAAAAACCTTAATATCAAATTAACGCAATGGTGGAAATGCATACACTTCGACTTCGCTACAAACATAAGTAAGTAATAAACATTAAACACGTTTAGCTATAATTTAATCAAAAGTGGTCTGCTTCATTGAACCAAATATCTTTCATGGTTACTTAAAGTTCAATACATGGTTAGTGATTAAATTATAACATTTATATCTTAAAAGCTTGCATTCTATTTGAGGATGCATTTGTGGTTGTTCTTGTTGAATCTGGTTTTGGTTTAAAATTTTACACTTTTTAGTCAATATTGAACTAGTGAGGGTGTGCTAGATACGAAATTTGATTGTCGATCAGTCTATGTTTTGACTTGATTTATGATACTTCCATAAGCACTGAGATAATTTTACTACTCAGCTAACTATAGTTTTATTAAAATTTTGTTATCGGTAAAAATTATATGAATGTTTAAGTTTTGTCATTTAGTTGTTTGCATTGTATTCTTAAATTTATATCGTGGTAATGGGCATGCATTGATGTGGTTATGTGTGAAAAAAGAAAGTAAGTTAGTTGATTATTTAATTAAAGTGAGTTGTAATAACATATGAACGAAAGAGGTAAGGAAATGGGAATGTGATAACGATGATAACGACGATAATGATAAATAGCAAAACACATCAACAAATTGTCGCTTTATAACTTCTTGAAAAATTAAACCAAACGTGCAGTGACTCGTGTTCGGATATTTTTGTCTATTTAATTTTTTATGAATGCATAAATGGTCCATCAGGAGATGTATATGTTTATGCATGTGGGGTTGATCGTGAAATAATTTTTATGGCATTTGGTCCAAGATAGGAGGAAAGAATGAAAATGAAAAAGACGATTAAAATGACTATTATGCCTTTATATGCGTGAAATATATGTCTTTAAAAATATGAACTCGATTCAACCAATGATAGGAAAAAAATACTTGGAAAACAAACTCTGTAAGAAAAAGTTTAAACATTATGATTGATTTAACCATCAAACTAATTATCATAGACATTTTATAAAATAATTATATTTACAAACTTGAAAATTATTATTTGAAAATAAACAAAAAACAATAATTTTTCACAAGAACAGTGCTAAATATTTCCAAATGGTATTTTTCCAACAAAATCTTTTAGGTTGTTTTAACTCCAGTACTTCTAAACTTCTATAATGATTGCACTAGACCTTGTTTTTATTAGCACTAACAATTAACAACTATGAGAAATTGCATTAAAGTAACTAGTATTACTCTTTTGACTTTTATTGTGATAAGATTAACGTTCAAAACTCAAATTTAACATGGAGAGGTTAAATGCATCACTTGATTTGCTATCTATACCCAACAATGAATTGTTTTTTTACACACGTATTAACATCAAAAAAATACTTATTACATTCTTGATGTATTCACAATAATTCCTAATGCATTCACATTCATAGTTAAATGATGCAAATAGCAACCCTTTTAATATATACAATAAAATATCTTAAATTACAAATATATATTTTTAACACTAACCATTTTATTTATATGAATTAAACTCTTAATTACATTAGACACAAAGGGGTGAGCATCGAAACCGGTATCCGTCTTTGGAATCGGAACCGTTCCGAAATTGTCGGTTTCGGAAACGGAACTGATTCAGTTTTGGTTCCTAAAATACGAAAACATGTAGACCGGTTCTCGTTTTGGTTCTCATTTTTGTAGAACTGCTAACCGAAACCGGTTACATTAGATATATTTTAATAAAAATAAGTTTATATACATGCTTATTATGTTTAATAAATTGAAATTTGAAATTATTATTTTACCTTTTACATAAAACATTTATGATCACTTTTTTGCTTGACTTTTTTAGTCTTTTTTTCCGATAATTTTTATATCATACTAACATTTCAAGTTGCATTTAGTTGTTATCTTCATCTAAAAAATTGGTCCTAATTATTTAATAATTATTAGCTTTTAGTTTTTTTATCAGATAAGTCTTCATCGTTTTAGTATTTATCTCGTTACGTTATGAAATGTAATAATTAATAATTACTTTTTTATAACATAAAATAATAAAAAATATATTTAATAGTTACCGAACCGAAACCGTCGGTTTTGTGACCAATTTCCAAATATGAAGAACAAGTACAACCGGTTTCGGTTACTTTAATTTAGGAATCACCAATTTTAGTTCCAGGACCGGTTCCATAAATTTTGACCGAACATCCGCCTTTGGTCACCCTAGGTACATACAATATGCATTTCAAATTGAACTTTTAAAAATTATAATTCCAAGATAGAAAACGAAAAACGTACTCAATGCAACTTTCTTCACATAAAGGTTTTCCCCTAAAACAAAAAGCCACATACTTAAAGGACCTTTTATGTAAATATAAATATCTAATTCTAATCCAAAGAGATAATAATAATGCATCATAATAAAAGATTCCAAGAAAGCAAAGTCTCCAATTCCAAAAGAAACTTTAGAAGATTGATTATTGATCAAGTAAATTTCCATCCAAATCAAAATCAAATCAAAATCAAAATCAAAATCAAAATCCATAAATTTGTTTGTTTGTTTTCTTTTATATATAAATAACTTTCTCCATCATCACAATCATTAATTAAAACTTTCATCTCAATCTTTTCCTTCCTTCCTTGTTGGATTGGATGGAAGCCAAACCCTTATTTCTCCCCAATTTCACTTCTGAAAACCCTAATTCTCTCCCTCAAACCCTAATTAGGATTCTTCTTTCTTCTTCTTCGATTTCTTTGAAGAACATGTTTTCTTGGAACTTCGCCAAGTCGGCGGAGGCGGTCTTCTCTCGTTTCGCAATCAAGAAGGTCTGTAAGTTCTTGTTGAAGAAGAAATTGGGCCAATTGATCCTTGGAGACATCGATCTTAATCAGCTTGATGTTCAGCTTAGCAACGGAACGATTCAGCTTTCTGATTTGGCGCTTAACGTCGACTTTATAAACCAGAAGGTTTGGATTTCTGTTTGTTTTTTACGAATTGTGTTCGAGAAGTGGAATTTGAGTTAAATTGTAGTTTAGCAATCGTATATTCGTTACTAATTGATTGATTTTGTCTAATAAGCGCGTTAGAATTGGATTGTGATAGGAGATTATTAGTTTAATCTTTGAGGTGTTGATGTTTGAAATTAGGTTAAGTCGGTTGATTATGATTTGAATAGACTTTGGGGAAGTTAAATGAATAAAATCTGCTACTAGAGAAAAAGTAACAATAAGAAAGTTCTACTACAATATATTTGGACTATCGGGATTTAAGAAATCCGGAAATTCTGCTGCCCTGTTTATTTGAATTTATCAGTCACGAAGCACGAGAACTTGTTATTATGCACACGGTTGGTTTCTTCATGTCCATAACAGTTTTTGGGTATGGATCATGTTGGAACTTTACAGTTGTTGGCTTTATAGTTTCCTCAAAGTGAGTGCAATATCGAGTAATGTGATTCCATTCTTTTCATTTGTGTACCTGTTTTCGTTAGTATGCTATTTCTTAATCGAATTTTGAATCAAAGATGTTATGGCATGTGGTTTGGTGAAACCGTGCAGGGAACATATTCATGGACTTGAAATTGAAAAATTAATGACATGTGAATTGTGAGACAATATTCTGAATAAAATTTTGAATCAAAGCTGTTGTGGCATGTGGTTCAGTGAAGCAACTAATTGCTGTTTATACCTTATTATCATCTACATCAACTTGTTCTCACTTCCCCTGACTCTTATGCTGATCGCTTGTCTTGTGTGAAAATTGGTCATTTTGCGTCAACTGTAGGACAAAATTGCTCAATTACCTAATCATAAAGTCTAAAACAAACTAAAAACGCAAATCCTGTTATTATAGCCAAATATAAACTCAGAAGCCATAAGAGCATGCAACCATTCTGTAACCCCAAGCATTCCATGTGGCTAGTCTTTCCCAAATCATGCAAAGTGGGCTGGCCTTTTCAGGGGCTCTGTCACTGGATATGCAACATATTCGATCTTTTTGTGTCATGTGTCATTCCTTGTGCACGATTTAACAGTCAAAATGGTTTCTGATTCAATAAAGCTGTAGCTGCAGTAATGATTGTCATAAAATTGTTAGTATTTTTCATTGTTCAATGTTTCGTACTTACACATAAGCCGGTTTGCATCTGTGTTTTCAGTTTGGTGAAGCAGCTATTTTGGTTGTGAAAGAAGGATCCATCGGATCTCTGACGGTTAAACTTCCATGGAAGGGTAGAAATTGTGAAGTCGAGGTGGAAGAACTCGAGGTTGTACTCGCCCCTGGTGGGAAGAGAAGTTCTCAAGTTGGCAATGAAGCTTCTACTTCAGGTCAAGATGGTAATAGCTATTTTGGCCATGACTTGGTGACACCCAAATGTGAAATGGTCGACAGTACCACGACTGCTTCTGTGGATATTCATGAAGGAGTTAAAACAATTGCTAAGATGGTTAAATGGTTGCTTACAAGCTTTCATGTGAAAGTCAAAAAGCTAATTGTTGCACTGGATCTTCCGTCAGAGGACCCACACGAAAAAGGGCATTTCAAGACCTTGGTTTTGCGGTTTGGCGAAGTGGAATGTGGGACCGGAATTTCTGGAGATGGCAACGTCGATAGTCAGGGGACGGTTGATGATTTTCTTGGGCTAAGTCGGCTGACGAATTTTGTGAAATTTGATGGAGCAGTACTCGAGTTTCTTCGGCTAGATGAAACTTTGGGTGAACAATTTTCTGGATGCTGTTCGTCAAATGCTACGACCCCAATTCTTACGGGAGAAAAAGGGGGATTTTCAGGGACCATTAAATTAAGTATACCATGGAAGAATGGTTCTTTAGATATCCGCAAACTGGATGCCGATGTTTATGTTGATCCTCTAGAATTAAGATTGCAACCTAGTTCGTTGAAAAGCTTAATGTATTTTGTGCATGTTTTTGAGGAACTGGACAAAGATCACAAGAGTTTTATGCATAGCAAAGCAGCGGAATCTGTATACTACAATGCATTATCAACTCATGGTTATTCATCGACCTCTGGTTCTTTTGAGTTTTCGTCTGATACACTCTCTCAGAAACCTGAAACATTTGCTGAATCATATTTTTCAAGCGGGAAAGATACAGCTTTTGATGCTTTGCTGCGAGGGTCCCATCTAATATCGGACTGGATGACTTCGCCCATAAGCAGTAACCAGGAGAAAAGAATTGAAGAATCAGACTTTGGTGCCAGGTCGATATATGCTTTTTTTCTGATTTTCTAATTGCCATAGGTGGTCTTTATGTGCAAAAACGTTTTACTCCCAAAAGCCTCTTAATATACATGTGTATTCAAGAACCAATTTCGTTACAGCATGATTCTATACGATAGCCGTGATCTGTTGCTAATGTATATGTGCTCCATTTTTTTTGGCAGTGTGGATCAATTCTTTGAATGCTTTGATGAGTTGAGAACTTCACAATCTGCATTGGGGAACAGTGGGATGTGGAACTGGACGTGTTCTGTATTCAGTGCGATAACTGCTGCATCCAACCTTGCTTCTGGATCTCTTCATATCCCTTCTGGTATGTGCTTTTGAGCAGGAAACAGAAAAAAAGTCTGATTCTTCAATTCTTTTCCCCTGGTTACTGCTTATAGGCGAAGTCATCCATTCCGATATTAGGTTTGGTTTCTACGTAGGAATTTGGTTCGTTTGATGGTCCTGTATTAAGCAAAAAGAAAATACCCTACTACTGTCATTGTTTGATTGGAAGGGCATAGAAGTAAATTTTTGCTTCCACATATATTACTATTTTCAAAAAGCCTCTATTTTCCACACACAACTTTGTGAAACTGGCACCACGTGGTGATAAGGTTGTAGGGCAAGTTGCAACTGAACCCTCTAATTCATACTTATTTCTCACTGGATTAGACTGCACCTTTTTCAATCAAATATATATTTTCATTAAAAAAGCCAACAACTTTTTTTTTTTTGAGTAAAGGGCATGTTTGAATGTCATTCCTATGATTTCTTGTGATGATGTCATCCTGGTTCTTGTGCCTTTGTAATATTCAAAGTTTCCAACCAAATCATTGTATTAGGATTTAGGCATCCAACGAAGCACTTCGAGATTTTGACTAGGAAACATACCATCAGTATTTGTTCTCTGACCAAAGTCATGAACACTTGTTTTGACTGTATCATAGTTGAAAGCTATTCCTGATTTATTCTTACCTTTTTGAGGAAGTATACATTTTTGTGATTCTTTTCGCATTGCGATGCAGAGCAGAAACATGTCGAAACCAGTCTCAAGGCAAGAATCACACAGATTGTAGTCCTATTTTCCTTTGTGGATGAAGAGCACGAGCCTTCTTTTGGCACAAGAGGATGTAAGAAAGACAATACTTCATTCGTCCACTATATAAATGCAGATTTTCACGAGATGCAGCTTGTCCTACAGGTAATGATTTTGCATGCAGGCTTTTTATTTTCAGATCAAATTTTCCTTCAAATTTTTGCCAAATCACAAACTTGCAGCCATGCTAAGTTTAAATCTTATAAGGTCAACAGGTCTGTCCTCGAGATTCTAACTTTGAAGCAACTGTCGACCATATCGAGGTAGCTGATCATTTCAGCAATAAGCAAAAGGAAGATGTAAACGCTCAGGCTTCGTTTATTAGAAACAAGCAAGTTGCAGTTGAAGGAGCTTGTCCTCCTTCAGAGTTTCTAACCCAAGGTGCAAGTGTCTCATCTAATATGCGTTCTAGCTCCAATTCAAGATATCGTATAGGTATTTATACGGATGACGTGGTGAAGGTCTTGCTACTCAGAACTTCTGGCGTTACCCGATGCCAATATATCGCACCTTCCGTTTCCCCGGATATCAAATCGGAGCTTAAATCTTTTTCGGTGAAGCTGCCGCCAATGGTCATCTGGGTGAACTTTAATCTGATAACCACCGTGTTGGATCTTGTTAAAGAAATCGAGAACTCCCTTCCGGTATACGACAGAAGAGACCTTTCTGGTTTGGTGGATGGTAATACTAATAGCAGGTCGTCGAATAAAGAAACGCTAAGAGGAAACATTTCTCTTCTGGATGCAAGAATCGTACTATGTTTCCCATGTCAGAAGAGCGAAGGTCGTAACGGCTACTTTTCGTGGAATCAGTTTATCGTTGTTGATTTGTCTTCTCCATTGGCTCTAAAAGAAGGGAAGGTTCAAACCGGTCGTCGTTCGGTTTCGTTTTCCAGGGAGAGGTTTCGTGTGACGCCCTCACGTTCGTTGCATTTGAGTGTGGGAAACGTTGCAGTCTACTTGGTTGCATCGGGTTTTAAAGATGGCACAGATGGCTGTAGAATGCAGAAGGTTTTGTCTGTATGTGATAAAGCCGGCCGGCCGTCGGTAATCAGTATGATTTGGCAAGACACGGCTGTTACTGGTCCTTGGATAACAAAGAGAGCCAAGGTTCTTGCTACTTCAGACGGTACCACTAGCAGGAATAAGTCCACAGGGAAGGGCCATGGGGTTTCCTTTGTAACTACCACCAAGGATACGGAAGACTTCAGTTCTCGGGCACGAGAAGAAATAGTTTCGAGCTCTTCGTTTCTTCTGCATGCACGTCTGTCGCCTATCACCGTCAATCTGGACCGTTACTTGTATCACAGCCTGCATGATCTTTTGCATCAAGTGACGGTTTGTTTCTCAAGCGTAGCCTCCGATCCAGTTGCAGTTACGGAAAAACATCTGCCATCTCAATCGTCGGTCTTTGTGGAATGCGATATTGTGGAGATTTTTTTGAGCGAAGATGCAATAGAGGACGTCAATGGCCTAATTCAGAATGAACTTCCGGGTCTTGGTGTAATTTAAGGTTGAAAGTTGGCACGTTTGAGTTGCTAAATGTATCGAATACCGGGGGGATTTCAGGTGCCAACTTTCTTTCGGTGGCCCACGGTGAGGGAAATCTTTGGGGTTCCACTTTGGGAGTTCCGGATAGAGAGTTTATTCTGATCTCATGTGACAACTCTACCAGGGGACGTGGGAGCGGTGAAGGTTCGAATGTATTGTCGTCTAGGTTTCCGGGGTCCGATATCGTACACATGTGGGACCCGGACAATTTCGTGAGTCGAACATCTATAAATATTAGGTGTGCTACTATCGTTGCGGTGGATGCTCGTTTGGATTGGTTTGAAACCATCACATCCTTTTTCAGTCCGTCTTCAAACGAAAGTGACGGTTTTTCGGATAAAGAAGATTTCAGGAAGGATACGGGTGGTGGGTCTTCTTTTGTTCTTAACTTGATTGATATCGGTCTGAGTTATGAACCATACTCGAGTAACGTGTTAGCTCAAGAAGATAAAAAGAGCGAAGAGTGTGTTGCTGGTCTTTTAGCAGCATCTAATCTGAAACTCTCGAATGTTTTGGTAGCTGATTCTGTCCAGACGGATTACAAAATCAAAGCTCATGATGTAGGTCTACTGCTGTGCGAAGCATCCGGGCTCAAGAATCTTGGCGGATCTTACGGTGAGCAAAATCTTCAGAAGTGTGGCTACGTAAAAGTTGCCGAAGGAACGCATCTTGAAGCGGGTTTAAGAACAAATTGTACGAGTGGCCATGCATGGGAAGTAGAATGTTCCGATTCCCACATCGTTCTGGATACGTGCCAGGATTCTGCCTCTGGACTTGTTCGGTTTGCTGCCCAAATTCAGCAGATTTTTGCCCCCGATGTTGAAGAATCGATCGTGCATTTGCAGACTAGGTGGGATAGTGTCCAGCTGGCACAAGAGGGTTACAAAAGCAGAAGCTCAAGTAACCATTCTACTTCATCAAGCTCTGATGCAAAGGGGGAGACTTATACAGTCAACTTGATGGATGAAATATCCGAAGGAGCGTTTAACTTGGATGGAGGTGTTCAATCGCGTACCTTTAGACCCAACGACCGTGAATGTGGGCCACATGAAACCCGGTCTTCACATGCTAGCCTTCCGGAGTTCATAGAAGGGTACTTCTTATCTGACTTGCGGCCGTCATCTGAACCATCTTCGAACAGCCAATTGCGGAAAGAGAGTTTCGGTGGAAAAGGTACGAATGCTCAAGTCGGAAGTGGGTGGTATGGGGATTCACGGCTACGGATTGTTGAAGACCATGTCTTGGGTATCGGGGAAATGACGAATTCCAAACAACTGGGAAAAGTTAAGGGTCGTGTGCTTCTGAAAAATATCGATGTCAGGTGGACACTCTATGCTGGTTCTGACTGGCAATATACCAAGGCAAATGCGCAGCATGTGAGTGATAAAGCTGCTTGTTTGGAGTTTGCGCTCTCGAAGATGGGACTTCAATGTGATATATACCCTGATGGTGAAATATGTGTTTCTAAGCTTTCGGTCTCGGTTGAGGATTTTTCTCTTAATGATGTCAGCAAGGGAGCCCCATGGAGACGGGTACTTTTCAGTCACAAGAAAGAACTTTGGTTTTCTGGCTTTTTATATACATCTAAAAGTGTTTGAAAATTGATATCTTTTAAAAAAAATGTTTTTGTGATAGGTTCTCGGTTGCTATCAGTCGAAAGATTATCCACGAGAATCTAGTTCTAGAGCATTGAAGGTACATCTAGAATCCGTTAGACCACATCCTTCAACTCCTCTTGAAGAGTATCGGTAAGAGTTTTATTTGTTTTTCATGTCTTCTATTTTGGTACGTTGGTTTGATTTTCAATTTCTAATATCCACCGTTTCAGGTTACAAATTGCATTGCTGCCCTTGCGATTGCATCTTCATCAGAGCCAGCTTGAATTCCTAATCAGCTTCTTTGGAGGAAAGAGCTCGTCTTCTGATTATCATCTTCAGGATACGGCTGAATTTGATACATCACAGAGGAATGCCATCAACCTAGGAAGCCATAGCATAATAGAGGAGGCATTACTTCCCTATTTCCAGGCAAGTATATCCCTATAAGTTTTAACAAAGTTTTATTGAAGTAATTTCTGAACAATTTAATTCGCCACGTGACTTGTGGAAGCTCTATCTTATTGTTTATATGCTCATACTTGTCTTTTGGCTATCTTTGTTTCAGAAGTTTAGCATCTCGCCTGTTGTTGTTCGGATAGACTATATTCCTTCTCGCGTTGACTTAGCTGCATTAGGGCATGGGAAATACGTGGAACTTGTTAATCTATTTCCTTGGAAGGTATTATTTTTTTATTTTCACCATTGAGTTTAAAAGTTACCTAACAGATATATGGCTTCCTGTCTCTTTAATTTTCTTACTTAGAAATAGATACATAAATAAACAACAGAAATAATTGTGTGGATATTATACGGTTGATTAAAGGATTAGCGTTTTTATACTTCCTTTTCAGGGGGTGGAGTTACAATTGAAACGTGTTCAAGCTGTTGGTGTTTATGGTTGGGGCTGTGTAGGTGAGACAATCATTGGCGAGTGGTTGGAGGATATTTCTCAGAATCAGGTTTGAGTTCAGGATTACTTGTTTATTATGGTTAGACATATATCCATACAATACGGCAGACACATGGATTCATGTTTTTATGGTTGTCGTTTTTACAGATTCATAAACTATTGAAAGGCCTTCCTCCTGTTCGATCATTAGTTGCCGTTGGCTCTAGTGCTGCAAAATTAGTTTCTCTACCTGTGAAGAACTACAAGAAAGATCGTAGATTAGTCAAGGGTGTGCAAAGAGGTAATGAATGCATGAAAGCAATGTTATTTTAAATAGGGTAAATTACATATTTGGTCCCTGTGGTTTACATTTTATTGCACTGTTGGTCTCTATTTTGAAATAATTATGGAAAAGGTCCCTGTGGTTTACATTATATTGCACTGTTGGTACCTGTGGTTTACACTATATTGCATTGTTGGTCCCTGTGGTTTACACTATATTGCACTATTGGTCCCTAACCTTATTGGCAGAATAGGGACCAACACTGCAATATAATGTAAACCACAGCAAGGGCAGAGCCAGGCTTGGCCCAGTGGCAGCCCTGGCCCACCCTAAAGAATATGTTTTTTGTGAAAAAAAAAATTAGGCCCAAACATTTATAATCTAATCCACCTCTCAGCCCACCCAAATATGAATTCTGAAAGATACTAAGCAAAATCCAAACAATCAGTATGATTTCTTCTCTCGCTTTCTGGCACACTATTGGCGCCTAAACGAAATTTTTAGAAGATGATATCAATTTGGTGTTTCTCACGACATCGATTCTGATTTTATCACATCATCTATTCATAATTGATCACGAAATCAGGTTGAGTTCCTAATTTCTAGGGTTTATTTCTTTTTAAAATAGACATTGTATATTCTGTGTTTATATAATTTGATGTCCTCTGTTGGCTAATAGTCTGATTTCTAGCCTATTATTTGAATTGAAATAGACATTGTGTATTTAGTTCATAAAATCTCTCTAGTTTTGTATATATTTATTTCACTCTCTGTTGATATATTGCTTATACAAGGATACCAAACCACTCTTATGATTTCTACAATAAAAAAACGTTAGCTTACAGTTTCGTGTGATTTTAGCAGTTTAGCGAAACTGAATGCTTCAGATTATGCAATTTACCATATCAAGAATGCAGTTTTGAATAATATTTTGTAGGCACATAGATTATGCTCTTTGGTTAACTTGTCTGATGCTCATGCTTTGATAAGTTTTGAATAATATGTGTAGAATACTGAGCATTTATTGTTCATATTTGGCAGTCTTCAATAGATAAGTTTTTAACAAAGAGGAAAAAAAACCAGTTGATTCGGGGTCATTGTTGAATCGCTAAGGTTAGCGCACAACTTTTGTGATTATATACATGTGTTTTTTGACCGAACCTTGCTATTGGTACAATATTTTTCTGTTTCATTAGAGCACCACCCTAAACAAAATTCCTGGCTCTGCCCTCACAGGGACCAACAATGCAATATAGTGTAAACCATAGGGATCTTTTCCATAATTATTTTTAAAATAGGGACCAATAGTGCAATAAAATTTAAACCACAGGGACCAAATACGTAATTTACCCTTTTAAATATTTAACAAAATTACTTGAATTTGTAGAAAGAAATTTATTCTGGTGTTACTTGGATCAGGTACAATTGCATTCTTGAGGAGTGTCTCACTTGAGGCTATTGGACTTGGAGCACATTTGGCGTCAGGGGCTCATGCAATCCTCGTCCAAGCCGAAAACATAATTTCAACGAGTCCTCCAACGTCTGTGCCAAGGCCTATACAAAGCAGAGGGAATCCTAACGTAAGATCTGGTCAGCCCAAAGATGCTAGGCAAGGAATACAACAGGTAACAGTTTGTTTGGTTTGGGTTGGTTTGTTTTGATTTTACAAAATGTAATAGTTGTGAAGGATGTTTTGCATCTTTTATATAAAAAGGAAGGTGTAACATGGTGTCTATGTGACAGGCTTTTGAGACCATGACGGATGGTATAGGAAAATCCGCGTCCGCTTTGGTCCAAACTCCGATTAAGAAGTATCAGCGTGGGGCCGGTGTAGGATCTGCTTTGGCCACTGCTGTTCAGGCAGCCCCTGGAGCTGCAATTGCTCCTGCGTCTGCTGCTGCTCGTGCTATGCACTCTGCTCTTCTTGGCGTCAGAAATAGGTCACCTTCTATCTGTGTGTGTATGTATATATATATATATAGGGTCTTCAAATGTGAACTCAATTTTGGTTGTGAATGTGAGGACCAATCGCGCCACGTGGCAATATTCACTCTGAATATCATGCATTATTCAGAGTGAATAAAGCTTAGGCGTCTTTATTCACTCTGAATATGCATGATATTCAGAGTGAATATTGCCATGTGGCGCGATTTTAGTGGCCCTCACGTTCACAACCAAAATTGAGTTAACAATTGAACTTTCCTCTCTCTCTATATATATCCACATTACAATAACAGGTGAAAGTTAAATTGAGAACCAGAACTGATATATGCATATACACCATCAAATACGTATGTCTCTCATCTAGTATATTCATCACAATATATATATATATATACTTATACATGCAAATATATATGCATTTGTGTGTATACTCGCTGAAATTCATATAGTGTACAAGTTCTCACGGTTCTCAAAATATTTATGGTTTTTATTTGAACCTTCCCTTACAGTAATAATTCTTTCCTGAATGAAAAATTAAGATAATATTAACATTACTGGATGAAATGTGCAGCCTTGATCCAGAACGTAAGAAAGATTCGATGGATAAATACCTAGGCACAACTCAGTCTCGTCCTCTTTAGTTCACATCTCTCAGCTCCATTAGCAAGAAAAAAGGCGAATTCGCAGCAACATCGAGCACCCTGGGAAAGATAAGCAGTAATTTTGCTATTGTTTACGGGGACTATTGGGATGTCATGACTCACTGCAAAAGCTCTCGTGTGAATTTACTCGAGTGCCCTTGTGTGCGGTGGAGATTGTCCCAGTCATGGTGGGTGCAAAAAGTCAAATTCATTAGGTTTGATGTGTACATAGATAGTATAGATGGGTGATGATGAAATTCAATTTATGGGAAGATGATAGCATTTGAAACTGAAATGTGTATATGTGAAACTGGTTATTGACTATTGTTCTTGAGGTGAGCTTTGTAAAATATAACTCTAGTGGGGTGGTTTTTTTGTAGGTATTATTTGTTGATAATCTGTATTGTCTGAAGCCTGAAGTTGTATAAAATTCCACATTATTTGTTGTACACATAATCTATGAAGTGAACCCTGTGTACTGATTTTTGTTGGACATTTATTTTGAGATAGAGCGGAAGTGCTTTTTATTGCTTTTTAAAGGGCACTTGGTTCATTTCAAGAAATCGGAAGTTTCATTACTTTCAATTCTACGAGGATGACACCACCCTCTGTCTCTACTATACTGGTTCTACATGAGGAAGGTAAGTCAACGCATTTTATTGACAAAGGACAATTATTATGGGGAAGGTAAGTCGATGCATTTTATTGACAAACTTGTGGGGAAGGTATAAGTCAACACATTTTATTGATAAAGGAACAATGTTTTTAAATCCAAAGACCTTACACATATGAATTACATCCGTATATCATACATAGAGAATGATTCATTATCCATATCTCATACACATGGAATAATTCATTATCCACTATCTTGTAGTGGTCCATTCCATTGCATTAAATTGAATTTATTAATGGTTTCTATTTTCATTTTCCACATCTCTTGGACAAACCCCAAGTACTCTAGTGCACTATACTGAATTTTTTTGGTATTATGAACAAATCTTGCAAGGGGTTGATTGCTTTTAAATTGATACTTTTATGAAACTAAGTAGTTATATAACAAAACACCTTTTTGCTGACCTATGCTAGGGATGGAACTCTTGATTGACACATCAATTTCTAGACTGTTTATACTTTTAGGCTATGTTATGTAAATGCATCATTCGGTTCACAATAACCTTGTTGTTCTTGTTTTTTATAATCCAAATTTGTTAAAGTTGTTTGCAATCAGTGTGGTGTGGATGTGCTTGTGTATAAAAAAGTAAGCATTTGTTGACAACAGAAAGAAAAAAAACGAAGGTTTTTACTTTTTATGATATATACCACCAAATATTGTGATTGTTAAGAAAACTATCGGTCGGTATCATAAAGAAAAAAAATTCTTTTAGATTCGATTTTGGAAAGTACAAAGCATTTGTTATCCCAAGTTCTAAGAGATCAAAATTGTTATAAAAAATGGTTTTGGGCTAAGAATGTCAATAAATTAAAGTTAAAAGAAAAAAACATAAATGACAAATAGTACAAGGATGATTCTTGTAGTTTCAATAACCCGACCCATTTAGGACCACCCCTATATTCATTCCCAAATCATTCATTCCCAAATCATTCATTCTTCACGTTAGGGTTTAACAAGTGAACTCCAAAAAACCACAAAAATGGCGTCTCTAATGGCGATTCGCAGAGCCACTCTTCATCCTTCTTCTTCTTCATTCAAGGTAATAACTTCCTTACGCTCTCCTGATTTCATCTTCAACCGTAACACTCTTAGAACTCTCTCTATATCGGCCTCCCCAAATGATCACTCAAACCCTAATCAATGGAACCTGCAACAAAATCATCAATCTGGAAACCTAAATCAATGGGATAATCGTAATCAGGGACGTGAAAACCCACAGAATTATCCACCAAATGCTCCAAATCAGAACTTTTACCCCCAAAACCCTAACCCTAATCAGCGTCAGAATTATCCCCCAAATGCCGGCCAGCAAAACTATCACCAGGAGTACCCTAATCAACGTCAGAATTATCCCCAAAATGCAGGGAGGCAAAACTTTAACCCGATAAACCCTAATCAGCGCCAGAGTTATCCTCCACAAGCCCCGATTCAGAAACCCAATTTTCAGCAAAACCCTAATCAGCAGAATTATCCTCAACCAGCTGCTAGTCATGCTGCCAGTGTGAAAGGTGATTTGTTGAGTGTGTGCAAAGAGGGGAAGCTTAAGGAAGCTGTTGAGTTGATGGGGCAGGGTGAGCTTGCAGATGGTGAGTGTTTCAGTGCTCTGTTTGGGTTATGTGGGAAATCGAAGAAGCTTGAGGAGGCTAAGAAGGTTCATGATTACTTCTTGAGGTCGAGTTATCGTGGTGATATTCAGTTGAATCATAAGATTATTGATATGTATGGTAAGTGTGGGAGTATGGTGGATGCCAAGAGGGTGTTTGATCATATGCCTGAACGAAATATGGATACTTGGCATTTGATGATAAACGGGTATGCGGTAAATGGGTTGGGGGATGACGGGTTGGAGATGTTTGAGCAGATGCGGAACCTCGGTTTGCAGCCGAACGAAGAGACGTTTCTTGCCGTTTTGGAATCTTGCGCTGGCGCTGACGCCATTGAAGAAGGGTTTATACACTTTGAAGCGATGCAGAAAGAGTACGGAATCACGCCCAAGATTGAACACTATTTGGGGCTTTTATCTGTTTTCGGGAAACCCGGACATCTCGCAGAAGCTTTGGAGTATATTGAAAAGCTTCCGTTCGAACCCACATCAGAAATATGGGAAGCCGTAATGAACTACGCCCGAATCCATGGCGACGTTGATCTTGAAGACAGGGCGGAAGAGATCTTGATCGGTCTCGATCCGTCGAAAGCGGACCCCAAGAAAATCCCGACACCGCTCCCGAAGAAATTCCCGGCCATCAGCATGCTGGAGGGGAAAAACCGGGTAGGCGAGTTTCGGAACCCGACGCTGTACAAAGACGAAGAGAAGATCAGGGCTGCAAATAAGGAGCAGAGCTACGTACCGGATACGAGATACGTTCTTCACGACATCGATCAAGAAGCGAAGGAGCAGGCGTTGCTTTACCACAGCGAGCGTTTGGCGATCGCGTACGGGTTGATATCGACTCCGGCAAGGACGCCGCTGAGGATCATAAAGAATCTTCGGGTTTGCGGGGACTGTCACAACGCGATCAAGATTTTTGTCGAGGATCGTGGGGCGGGAAAATGATTGTGAGGGGTAATAAAAGGTTTCATCATTTCAAAAATGGGAAGTGGTTTTTGTGGGGATTACTGGGAAAAAATGGAAAAATTTTTAAAATGATCCTACTACCAGGTTCCCCCTTGGGGGGCTTGTTTTATGTGTTTTTTTAGGAAAAGAAAAAGAATGCTTGAAACATTTTTTGAAGAGATGATGGGAATGGGGTTTTTTTAGTATTACTATTGTGGGTAAAATAGGGAAAATGAAAGATTTAAAATCCCTCTACTGCATACATTTGATCAAAGTCAATGGGTTTAAATTTTTTTCAATTTAAACCCACATGATTTCTGGATTCATAGCCAAATTTTTTTATTTGCCTTTTTTTTTGTCTATTTTCTATTAGTTACTAATATCTTTATTTGTTCTCTTATCACTGATATTTTGTTAAATTTATATATTAATATCTTCATTTTGGGTTTTTGGGTTTTTGCAAGGAATTTAATTGTACCCTTAAAACAAATCTTTTTAGATATCATCTTTTTTGTTTACTCTGATATTTCATCCCTCAAGAAAAAAAAGGGGTAAAAAAAAAAATTAAAAAAGGGGTTTTTAAATTTTAAAACTTTTATTATGTTTTTTGAAGTTTAAAATGAACACCCAAAAAATTTTTTAACTTTTTTAAAGACAGATTTCCCCCATTCTAATTCTCTCATATTTCTTATTATCATTTTCAGTTTCTGAAAAATTTCCATTTTGTGGGCTAAAAGGCCCCTTAATTCCTTCTTTTTGAAAATTGTTTTGTTCTAATGT
>CM058043.1:34244252-34296456 GCA_030169165.1 Centaurea solstitialis
AAAGTTAATGTATCAGCTGATGCGGCATGTTAGGTTAGGAGGGTTGGGCTACTGATAGCCTAAAAGGATATAAGGAAGATGTATAGACTATTTCATTTATTTAGGGTTGTAGTTGAGGATTCAACATTTTGTGGTTTGGTTTATTCTCAAAATGATCGCAATTTTATTACTAAATTGTTAATGGTGTAGTCTAACCAATTACTAAATTGTTAATGATGAATTCTAACCAATGTCTAGATGAATCTTTTCAACAACAAAAAAAAGATTTAACTTTCTCTCTATTTAATTCATTTGACAAGGGGTATGGATTTATGTGAGTGGAAATAAGCTATAAGGGAGTAAGGATAGCAACCCCTTAAAAGAATTGCGACTAGGGGTATAAAGTATTCGAATTTTAACTAGTTGTTCGGGTTTGGGCTCGTTTATCTCAAATTCGAGGTTAATAATTTTCGAGCTCGAGTCAATCTTGAACACAAAATAGACATCACTTAGTTTAATGAGTCGAGTTTTATAACATCAATGTTCAACTCGGGCCGGTTTAAATTTTTGGAGTTAAACTGAGCCATTCGGACATATGCTTTTTGAGCCAAACATGTTCGTATGTATATGTATATATATATATATATCGTATTTCGGTATTTTTTACGTAATTTTTCCATGCTTATGAAACCGTTTCATATATTTTTATGAAACCTTTTGATTTCATGTAAAACCACTGAAATATGAAACAATTTCAACAAAAAATGTATCATATAATATAATTTCATCATATTAAACAATTTCAAGAACTAATTTCATCATATAATCGTCTTTTTGGCGAAGTTCACAAGTTCACACAAAAAATAAGTTCACAAAAGAACCGTGAGTAGGGGTGGGTTCAAATGTGAACCACTTTTTTCACTGTGAACCGTGAGGACAAATCTCAACCACACATCTTCGGTTACGGTGAACATGATCACGGAGGATTAACGCGATTCATGGGAGGGTGGAGATTATAAAAGGAGGGGGACCGGTCAAAAAATCGCCTTTGTTAACTGGATGAGTGGCTGAGATCGTCCTAATATTCACAACCAAAATTGAGTTCACATTTGAACTTTCCTATATATATCTCTCTCTCTCTATATATATATATATATATATCATAAAGTATAAATCGTACAATAAAAACAATATCAAGCTCGTGCTCGACTAATAAATGAGTCAATCAGTCGCGGGTTTAAGCTCATAAAGGAGCATGAAGCACAATCATTCAAAAAATATATGAGCTCAAGTTCGAGCTTTTATTCGAGCTCAAGCATAATATTTTTTTTAGTTGAGCTCGAATAACCTACTACTCAACTTTTTTACACTCCTAGGTGTAACTCATGACTAAAATTGATAGCATTTGAAGAAAACCCCGAAACCTCTTCGTTTAGAAGACTATATTGAACCAACCACATATATCATATCATATCAAACAAATCCAACATATTTCACTTAAAAATTAGATATGGCAGAAACCTAATAAATCAAACATGTACTTCTATTAATTATTAATTTTATGAATAAAAATACATATCTAAAACCAAAGCTTGAAGACATTGGAAGAACCAATAGAAAAAACAGAACTCCAAATCCATTAATGAAATCTTGGAATCTTTGTAAACCTTGAAAAGACAACCCTTTCCCCCATCCATGCAGATTCTCTTCTTTTTCTTCTTCTTTCTTCTTCTACACCTGCATTTTCCCACTTTCTAAGCTGAAATGACACAGAAAATAAGATGGTTTTATTTTATATAATTTCTTTATTTGATTATTTATTTCATAATCAATTAAAACAAAACACACACACAGTCACACAGTAGTAGCTTCAGACCTTATTGGGAGCTGTACATGAGATCCAATATTTCATGCATGCATACATGTGATAGAATCTAGAGTTCAACAATACTTGTAATCACATTCATTTGTGGAAATAGAGGCTGATTAACATGTGGGAATTTGGGATTTGGTTGGTCCTGATGAGTTGCGAAACACCATAGCTCGGGATCGGTTCAATAGTCACGTACAACACGATAGCAATCGCAGGAATCGAAGACATTGAATGAAGTATTTTCATCAATATGAATGTTGCTAGGATATTATAATCTTAGAACCAAAGATAAGACCAAAAAATTTGTGTATATGTATATGTGGAGGAAAGTTCAAATGTGAACCACATTTTGGTTGTGAACGTGAGGACAGCCGAGAGCGCGACACGTGGCGACTTTGAGTGTGGTCCCCCTCTTTAATTCAATGCCCTCCCATGAATCGCGTCTAGTCATCCGCTGTGGATCTGACGTGGCGCCTAGTCATCCGCCACGTGTCGCGCTCTCGGTTGTCCTCACGTTCACAACCAAAAAGTGGTTCACATTTGAACCCACCCCTATCTATGTGTGTGTATATATATAGAGAGAGAGACTTTGGATGGTGAGGGACCAAGCTATTTTCGTGATCCTATTAGAGCAAAGTTATACACTTAAAACTTTACAACATAACTCTCTGAAGGTAACCTTCACAGTTTTTTGCTATGAAGGTTCGGACTTTTTACTTTCAATGTTGTGCTAAAATATGGTCCCACGAGTCTCACGTAGATCCAACCCTATATATATATATAAGAGCATGTTCAAACGAGAAATTAAAGATTTTGTGAGAATGTGAGAAGTGTGATATCATATATGATGTTAGAGTCTCACATCGGCTAGACGTGGACCAAATCTTCACTATATATGTTGGAACCCCCTTCTCTCCTCTCCAAAAGGGCTCTTTTGAGATTAATCTAGGAGTTCCACATATTCTCACACGGTATCAGAGTCAATGTCTACCACTCTAGGGACTGACACGCCCAGGGCAATCTACTCTCCTAGCCCTTCTCTATCCAGACCTCCAACCCTCTCCTGGCCCTTCTTCTAGCCTTTGTTGGAGGGGGAGTGTTAGAGTTCCACATCGGTTAGATGTGGACCAAATCTTCACTATATATGTTGGAACCCCCTTCTCTCCTCAAGGACTCTTTTGAAGATTAATCTAGGGGTTTTACATATTCTCACATATGATACACTCAAAGGACGTAATCATATATGATATTGAGACGTCTCGCCTTCTCGTAAAATGTTTTAACCTCTCACATAATAAGTGTGAATAGGGGCGTCATAGAGGGTGGCTTCTACCATTTTTTTAAATATTTATATGCACACAAAAGCAGCAAATATATTACGGTAAATACATAGACAACAAACACAACATGATGAATTGATCAAAAGGGAGAGAAAGTCACCAACTTGATTGATTGTAGAAGCCTTTGATGTATATTTCAATATTTTAAAACATATATACGTATTTACTGAAAGGCTTCTACAATCAAGTTGGTGAAATATACACAATTTGTGTCTTTAGGATTCACTAATCGATTCAAACTCGACAAATTGTTTATATTTCCCCTTTAACTACATTTAAGTGCCAAAAGCAATTAAATCTTACCCCAGATAAATTCTTACAAGTTAACAAAACAAAGTAAAATTAATTAAATACAAATTGGGTTTTTCAAGAGAGCCCAAAGCCCATGAGGGTTCTTGGCCCATTTGGCAAACTATATAAAAGTGATCCAGATTTCTGTTTCTCATAGTCATATATGTGGGGGAAACAAGCAAGTTCCATCACTTGATGGTAAGAAGAAAAATAATGAACAACATATATAATAAAACCAAGTTTAGCTAGAAAAACATAATTACAATTAGATGTTGATAAAAAAAACATGAGCATGATTGATCAAAGGGTATTTGAAACTATTTGCTACTGGTCCAACATTTTAATTGATCAGTGTCAAATATGGATTTCATTACAAATGTAACTAAACAAAATGCTATGCAAATGCAATACCTCCTATGTACAACTAAAGCTTCTGGATTGAAAAAATACCGTTAGTTCTACTAAAGTGCATTGCGGTTGAGCCGGATACTGAGATGATATATCAGATTTTCATGCCACGACACAATTCGACACTACAAAATGATACATATCTAAAATTAAGTTGCTTTTTGGTTTTTGTGCACGTTTGCATATTACAAATTAATTCAGATGATCAAGGGCTACGAGGGTGTTCCTCAGTTTTCAGTTTTTTTGAGGTTTTTCATTGAACCTGACCCTACTTATATATTTTCAAGTATATTTGTTCAAAAGAAAAAAGCGGGTAGTAGTAAATCATGCCTTTTTGTCTATTGAACCTCTGGACTTCTGCGGGATAATCTATCCATATGGTAGTGAGTCAATTGCATATCTAATTCGCTTTGTTTTTCTGCACGATAGCTAAAGCCTCATCTTAGACGCTATTGCGTGCTCCATGTTCTGACATGGCAAGTACTGATTTTGAGTGCCAAACTACGGAATTGAAATGTTGAGTCCACCCAATTTGAATACCTTGCTCGAGAAAACAATCTATGTCCTAACGGCTAACATCTACACGAAGAATGCATTACTTATCATGTTTAAGAAGATCCCTTTGTAATATAGTTCATGCATATTAATGGTCCGGCCCTCAAACATTATTGGTTGACAGAGAATCAAAGTGGATTTTCCAATAAACTACGGAATGCTATAATTCTTACATATAATTTCTAGAGTTATTTAGGAGTAATTTGCAATGGCATGCTTTGCAAATGAGCATAGATCCCTCTTGCTTCAAATACAACCTAATTTACACAGTATACAGAGAATAGCTATGTGAGATATAAGTGCAAACCAAATTGGCTCAAAAAGGTTAATATGCATCTATAATTTTTATAATTGAAGGAAGAAAATATCAAGGCAAAAGAAGATCAAGAATAAATCAGGGATTTTTGATTTTGAAGATTTTGTCCTAGACTTGGGGAGTTCCCATATTCCCTACCTATTATCCACCTTTTGTTTAATTTCTTGGATGAGTTATTTCTTCTAGCACTTGCGTTCCCCAACCCAACTTTATTTTCTTCTTCTTTTTTGGTATGTATTTCTCTGGGAATTGGATAGCATTGCATGGAGTTTTTTTTAGAAGGGTGTCCGGGTCAAAGTCCGACTAATCCCGAAAATTTTGGGGGCTAAACATGGCCCCACTTAAATGTCCCCAGGTATGCGCACAAAAAGGCTCGAACTCGATTAGGACGCTATGAACCCCTGAAAGATAACTAATCTGCCACAGTACTATTGACAGCATTGCTTGAGCGTCATATTCAGTCCTTAATGTATTTTATTTCATTGCCCAAGTATTTTTTTTTTCTTGCACTATTTTATACTTTATGCATCATGCTCATCTTCATGCTAAGTTGCCATTTTAAATGAGATGAATATTGTTATGTATGAAAATAGGACATGTCTTGAGTTGATATACATAATGATTTGAACCTATATCTAAGGGGCTATTCGGTTCATTTTCTATTAAGACCTGTATGGATAAAGTTGTCCGTATTGATAAAGTTGTCTGTGTATTAACAAATGAGTTGTTGTTCGGTTGGTGTGCTGAATAAACAGTCTGGATGGATGTTAGAAATGACCATTTTACCCTTATCTTTTTTTTTTATAAAAAGTGTAGGAACATGCCATGAATCTATATCCAAGAACTATGAAATATTCAACATACTTTGAAGATTAAAAAGAGTACAATAGGGAATCGATTATTGAAAGAAAAACATTGGAACAAAATCGATTTTTGAAAAATTGATATACAGAAGATAAAATCTATATTGGTACATTTGGAAATTGATTAATGGGAACACAGTAGAGAATCGATGTACACATTTGGATATAAGATTTTTGTTCAATCTTTTATTCCCAGCTGTACAGCTTCTGTAAGCTTCTGTAAGCTTCTTCATATGAAAACAAACCAGCACAATTCTTTCTCTTATACACTATAACAGATCATCTACTACCTAAAACCAACAAATACCTAGCAAAAAAACCATAACCCATCTTCGATTTCAAGAAGAAAAAATCATTTCAGAAAAGGAAAGCGAGAGATGGATGTTAAGATATGTGGAAAACCCGTTGAGGGTGTATGCATTCATCTCACAGTATTTATAATACAAAAGGGTACACAAGAAACCCTAACTTGGTGTACAAGAAATCCTACACTATTTTAGGAAACAGAATTATTACTATTTAAGACACCCCCCGCAGTCGTAGCGGGAGGAGACCTAATGCTAAGACTGGATCTAAAATCTAGAAACAATGGTGTAGGTAATCCTTTTGTAAAAATATCTGCAAACTGGTGAGATGAGGGCACGTGCAAAACCCACACATGTCTTATGGCAACACGTTCTCTTACAAAGTGTAAGTCAATTTCCACATGTTTGGTGCGTTGGTGCTGGACCGGGTTATTAGCTAAGTACATGACACTAACATTATCACAAAAAACAACCGTGGCACGTGAGAGAGGAAGACGTAACTCGATCAGAAGATTGCGAAGCCAGGCCGACTCGGCAACCGCGTTAGCGATGCCACGATATTCAGCTTCGGCACTAGAGCGAGAGACCACATGTTGTCGCTTAGACGACCAAGAAACAAGATTGTTGCCCAAGAAAACATAGAACCCGGAAGTGGACCGGCGAGTATCAGGACAACCGGCCCAATCAGCATCAGTATAAGACACCAAACGATCTATAGGAGAGGGACGAAGAAACAGGCCCATCGAAAGAGTACCTTGCAGATAACGCAGAATGCGCTTGAGGGCATTAAAATGCGGTTCGCGAGGATCATGCATGAACAGGCAGATCTGCTGAACGGCATAGGAAATGTCCGGTCTAGTAAACGTGAGGTACTGAAGGGCACCAACGAGACTCCTATAAAGAGTCGGATCAGAGACTAGCGTACCAGAGGAGGGCAATTTCGACTTTGTCTCCGCCGAGGTGGAGCAAGGATGACAAGTATTCATGCCAGCACGAGAGATGATTTCCCGGGCAAAAAATGATTGAGACAGAAAAAGGCCTGAGGAAGAACGAGTGGCAGCAACTCCTAGAAAAAAAGAGAGAGCACCTAGGTCAGTCATCTTGAACTCAGAGGAAAGGCGAGAGATGACACGATTGACCAAGTCAGGGAAGAAGCAGTCAAGATGATGTCGTCAACGTATAACAATAAGTATATAATATCACGACCATGATGATAGACAAAGAGAGAGCTATCAGATTTACTTGAAGAGAAGCCAAGAGAAGTAATGAAAACAGCAAACCGATGGAACCAAGCACGAGGGGCTTGCTTAAGGCCATAGAGTGCCTTGCAAAGCCGACAAACATGATTCGGATGAGATGGATGGACATAGCCGGGAGGCTGCTTCATGTAAACTTCTTATGTCAAGTCACCG
This sequence comes from Centaurea solstitialis, assembly GCA_030169165.1. Lineage (NCBI taxonomy): Eukaryota > Viridiplantae > Streptophyta > Magnoliopsida > Asterales > Asteraceae > Centaurea > Centaurea solstitialis. Next base: position 34,251,595 of record CM058043.1, read on the forward strand.
TTAAGAAAGGCGTTCTTGACATCGAGCTGATGAATAGGCCAGTTCAGAGAGACTGCAATGCTGAGAACTGTCCAAATGGTAGCCGGTTTGACAACCGGACTGAAAGTCTCATCGTAATCAAGGCCAGGCTGTTGGGAAAAACCCTGAGCAACTAGTCGAGCTTTGTAACGAGCAAGATGACCCTGATTGTCAAACTTGTGACGAAACAACCAACGAGAACCAACAATGTTAGCGGAGGCGGGTGGTAGAACCAGATCCCAAGTGTAATTGGAAAGTAAGGCAGACATCTCAGAGTCCATGGCTTCTTTCCAATGCGGGTCGCAAACCGCCTGAGCAGTGGAGGTAGGGATCAGAGAGATAGAGTCAGTCACCGAAAGATTAAGAATCTGACGAGGTTTGAGATTCCCAGTACGAGACCGAGTGGTCATGGGATGAGTAGAGGAGGAAGAGGTACCCGGGGCTACCTCAGTATCAGCAGCAACAGTGGATGTCCGAGGTGCATCACCGGTAGATGGTGCGTCGGACGATGCGGTTGTGGTGACCGTTGGAACGGTATCACCGGAAGTGGTCGGTGCAGTCGGTGAGGTCTGCGGAGACTCAGTGGAGGTCGAGGAGGTGGGTAAAACGTCAGGTACTAAGGTGGAGGAGGAGCTGTCATCAACAAGATCATCATAGGCCGATACAGGTGGTGAGTCGTTGAATGAGGCATATGGAAAGTGATCCTCATCAAAGACCACATGACGAGAGATAATGATGCGATGACTGACAAGATCATAGCAGCGATGACCCCGATGATTGGGTGACGGGCCCAAATAGACACAAGCCGTAGAGCGTGGCGAGAGTTTGTGGGGGGCCGTAGAGGACATGTTTGAATAGCAGAGGCAACCAAAGACGCGCAAGTGGGTGAAGGTAGGAAAGATTCCATAAAGAATCTCGCAAGGGGATTGAAACGAGAGTGTGGTGGTGGGAAGGAGATTGAGGATGTGAATGTCATGTTTAGAGCTTCAGCCCAGAAGCAGGGAAGAAGGGAGGCTTGAAACAGAAGTGTGCGCATGATGTTGTTAATGGTGCGGATTGCACATTCAGCTTTACCGTTTTGTTGTGACGTATACGGGCAAGAAAAGCGAATTTTAATCCCATGTTTTTGAAAAGGATTTAGTTAGTTGGTATTATTAAATTCGCGACCATTGTCACATTGAAAAGATTGAATATCGGTTTTAAACTGATTAACAACATAAGCGCGAAAAGTGCTAAAAACATGAAACACATCAGATTTCACACGCAAAGGAAAAACCCATAAAAAATGAGAGAAGTCATCCAAAAACAAGATGTAATATTTATAGGGTTAATTACATGGGTATGTATCGAACTTGTCACGTTTTATCATTGTATGTACTCAACTTATAAACTTACCATTGTATGTATCGACTTTCTAAAATTGCCATTGTATGTATCTAACTTTATCAAAACCTCTAGTTCGATACACTTTCGTGACAAGTAGAATACATTCAATGATAGGTTTTGATAAAGTTGGATACATACAATGGCAATTTTAGAAAAAGTTCGATACATACAATGGTAAGTTTATAAGTTGAGTACATACAATGATAAAACGTGACAAGTTCGATACATACCTATGTAATTAACCCATATTTATAACCACTCAAACTGGAAATGGGGGATGTCCATAAATCAGAATGAACTAATTCAAAAACCTTTGAAGTTTTAGTAGTAGAAGAGAAAAAGGACAAATGACAGTGTTTACCAAGTTGACACGCATGACACGTAGGCAACAAGGTATTTGAACAAGAAATAAAATTACGAGACTTTAAAAAACTGAAGGTAGAAACTCCCGGATGACCCAAGCGACGATGCCACACGAGGGGAGACACAGCAACGAAAGCAGTAGCAGAAGAAGCGGACGGTTGAGGAGACTGGAGGACGGGATAAAGATCACCAACACTGTCAGCTCGATGAAGGAGATGACCTGTATTAAGATCCTTTATGGAAAAACCAAACGGGTCAAATTCAACAGATACCCAAATATCAATAGTAAACCGACGCACAGAAATAAGATTTTTGACCATTTGATCAGACACAAGGACATTTTTAAGTGCCAAAGGTGTGTGTGATAATGGTAAAAAAGTGTCAGCTACATAGGAAACCGGAAGTAAGGCACCATTGCCAACCATGATTACTTTTGACTTGCCACATGGTTTTAGAGAAAGTAAGTTACCTTGGTTAAAAGACATGTGAGAGCTGGCACCAGTGTCCATGCAATAGTTGTTGTCTGGAGTCGGTGTGGGCTGCTGAACAGACATCGAACTGAAGAGAGAGGCTAAATCCGTGAACTGTGGTGCAGATGAGCTGGGTTGAGGAGTCTGAGGAGGCGCGACAAAGAGCGCAAATGGCGCAGGGAACCCCCCATGGTTAGGCGCAGAAGGCGCCGACAGTCGACGAGGGCCACTGGGCTGAGTGTGTTGAACCTGTTGCTGATGCACAACATTTTGTAGCAGCTGTAGTAGTTGAGCATTGAAAGGAGGATGACCACCAGGTGTACCTGCATCACCAGAAAAACCAGTAGTATGTGATGAAGAAGATCCCCCTCCCCCGGGAGTACCCTTTGAAGTGACCCGCCCAGTGTTTTTGTTTCCCCGGTTATTCTTAAATCTCGTTTTCCCATTGTTATTAGGGGTAGAGGTGGAGTAAAGGGCAGAACTGGGGGACAAATGAGTGTCAGCAGTTGGGTCAGATAGGTCTTCACGGGACTTATGCAATAGTAACATGTTTTTGGCCTCAAGGAAGGAGGGAAAAGGTTTGGTATGGGTGATAACATCAACAAGGCTTTGGTACGAGGGTGGTAGGTGCTGGAGGATTTGTAAGACAAGATCCTGCTCAGAAATTTTGGTGTCAACATCAGCTAAGGAGTCAGCAATGTCGTTTAGGGTGTGACAGTAATCGGTGATAGAAAGGGCACCTTTTTTTTGTGTTACAAAAGGCAGTCTGAAGCTGAAGGCTACGGGATAGTTTATTATTCAGAAAATAAGAGTCAAGGGCTTCCCATAAATCTTTTGCAGTGCAATTATCTTCTTGTGATGGTATTAAGAAGATTGGGTTCACATGTGGAATAAAACCAGGACTTAATTCGAGAGTCAATGGCCTCCCAGTCCTCGTCATCTTTATCTTTTGGTTGAGATGTACCAGTGATGTGACCCATAACCTTGGCCCCTTTGCACATGTCGGTGAAAATACGACGCCACAATTTGTAGCGAGACCCATTAGTAGTGAGTTTGAAACTAAACTGAGGGTAAACATTACCAATGGCAAAAACTAGCCGGGAGGCCGTGGGGTTGGGTGGGTTGTTAGCCATGACTAATAACGCAAGGACAACGAGAAATTAAAGTAAACAACGGAAAAAAAAATGAAGAGCGATCTCACCAAAGTGTACCCAAAGAGAAAAGGCGACAGCGGCAGAGTGCGGTGGCGGCCGTCGGATGTCGTAGGGCAGGCTGGTGATGGCGAGAGATCGACGGTGGTGGTAGTACGGAGACAGCAACAACGATTTATAGGCTCGCGGCGCGAGCGTATGTCTTCGCGGCGCGAGGGGTTGCGATCTGCAAAAGGCTCGCGGCGCGAGCGTGTGGCTTCGCGGCGCGAGTAGATGCGCAGCGGCACTGTAGCAGTGGCAACGATGTGGGGTGGCGCGGCGGTGTCCTATGGTCGCAACACACAAGCGAAATTCGGTAGGGTGTCGGCGCGACGACAGGTAAGCTAGCCGCGGCTTAGATCGGAGTGACGTGCGACGGTGGAAGGCGGTCCGAGAGAAACAACAGCCACAGAAGTGGCGGTGTAGGGAGACGGCGGTAGGGTTCCACCGGTGGTCGATGGCGACGGCACGACATGCAGCGGAAGAGATGACGGCGACAGGTAGGACACCGAAAAAAAATTAGGGTTTAGATTAGGCTCAATACCATGTTAAGATATGTGGAAAACCCATTGAGGGTGTATGCATTCATCTCACAATATTTATAATACAAAAGGGTACACAAGAAACCCTAACTTGGTGTACAAGAAATCCTACACTATTTTAGGAAACAGAATTATTACTATTTAACAATGGAGAGAGCCAATACATAATCTGTAGATCGAGCTTCATTCTAGAAAGAAGAAGGTTAGTTGGCTGAACCTCCATTGTCAAAGATGGAGATGGAGAACAAGTAAATGAAGGATGAGGCTGGTGCTGGATCCACAAACGAAAAAAGAGTATATCTATGGAGGCATGGGTATATTGGGTGGATTAGATGGAGACAACCAGAGGGATGGGATGGAGATGAAAGAGGAAATGGGTAAAATGGGAATAAATGAAAAAATAAATGGCTGAGTGTAGTGATGGCCAAAAATCGGTCTCGGGCCGGTTATAACCGGTTAGGGATCGGTTCAATTAAAAATAGTAGTAGGCCGTAACCGGTAAAGGTGTAATCGGTTACGGTTAAGGGGTCCCAAGGTCTTAACTGTTTAAGCTTAACAATTAACTGGTTAACCTCGACCGGTTATAACCGGTTAAGGATCAGTTAAGGCTATTTTTTATTTTTAAAATTTATAAATTATTTAAACATTATAATTTTAAAATAGAGGAGAGTTGAGAGAGTAAAACTTGCGAGAAACAAATAAGAGTCAAAACTCGTTAACACGAAATCACAAATTATAGCGAGAATTTTGCGTTTTTCGTAAGTTGGTAACTTGGTATTCAACCCAAACACCACACAACTTATTTATAGGGTATATGGGGGTAAAAATGCCCAACAAATGTTCAAAAATGAAGCCAAATGGCTCCTAACGGCTATAATAACTTATATAAAACGACTATTTTTTTGAATTAAATCGGTCCCGGTTATAACTAGTTCAGTTATGTAACCGGTTCCGGTTATAACCGGTTATGGGAAAAATGCCAAAAACCTTAACTGATCAGATTAACCGGTCTTTTAACCGGTTATGAATCGGTTCGGTTATAACCGGTTGACGACCGGTTCGGTTATCGATTAGCCGACCGGGCCGGTTATAACCAGTTGGGTTTGGCCATCTCTAGCTGAGTGTAAAGGACCAAGTATTTTCAGCTGAGCGAATAAGTCATCAGCTGACCGATTAAGCCACAACCGAACAACTATGTATGACTGAGCGAATAAGCCATATAGGCTATACAACCCATTAAGCCGCAACCGAACAACCCCTGATGTGTTATTGTTGAATATGTATGTATGGTTAACCTTGCTTACATGGATGAGGTTGCTTTTTTGTGATTTTCATGCTATATAGATTAGTGTATAGGTTCTATTTAATTAACTTGTTTAATTAGTTGTTCATTAAAAGTATTTTATAAGTTTGCAGTAGTGTAGTTATTGGTGGATTGCTATTATGATTTTGTCATCAAAGGAAGTTGGGAAAAATATGTTTGAGCAAACTTTTGCCCAAAATATTTGTTTTCTTCATTTTAAAAAATCATTCCAAGTTCCCTCAACCAAATAAGAAACCAAATATCTGATATATTTGGGAATCTCATCTTCAATAACTAAAAAATCATGAAAAATAAATTTAGGCTCTGTTTGGTAAAAATAAGCTAGCTAATAAGTTAGTTTATCCAAACATGTACCATAAGCTAGCTTTTTGGAAGCTTTTTGTAGTTTTTTCCAATTATAATTTTATTAATATTAATTATTAAATTGAGATATACCATTTTTAGTCATTTTACATACTCATAAGCTAGTTTGTTATAGCCAAACATAACATGTTCATAAGCTAGCTTATCAGCTATTAACTAGTTTATCAATCAACAACTAGCTTATCAGCTAGTTTATCAAACATAGCCTTAAATTTTTATTTTAGGAACTAAAATCTACGGTACTACCTTTGGGGTGCATTTAATATGCTGGACATGTGTTATATGCTAATATAAAAACTATGTTGGCTTAGATTCGACATGACATTAAACTACGACCGCAAGACAAGATCCAAGTGGACAATTTTTTCTTTTTCTTTGCGATCAAAATAGATGAAACAAAAATCACTCTAACGATGTAAATATGCAATAGGACTGGAAGATTATCAAACTACATATGTCAAAACAAAATCTATCACTTTCAAGAATTCATTCACCTACCTACCTCATTATCGTCTATCCAGATTTACCCATTCTTGTCCACATACCAAACCCACATTTAGAGATACATTTCCATAAATATACATAATATTTACTTTCAGTCATGTGGGCTGTGGACACCAATAAACGTTTAGGAAGATGTAGTAGAAAATCTCATCTACCTCAGATTCGAATCCACGATGGAGATAACCTGCTGTAAATCCCGACCGTTTTATGATCGTTCGAGGATTAGTCAGTGCACGTATACTGATCCGAAAACACACGGTTACAAAAAATAAAATAAGATATTTACTTCCAAAATAAATTAAAATCTACCACTTTTAAGAATTCATTCACCTACCTACCTCATTATCGTCTATCCAGTTTTACCCATTCTTGTCCACATACCAAACACACATTTAGAGATACATTTCTGTAAAGATACATAATATTTACTTTCAATCATGTGGGCCGTGGACACCGGTTAAAAACAGACCGTTTACGAGTAAGAGGGTTTTGGGGTATAACTGATCAAAGTTATCTTTTAATCGATTATAACTGATTACGTGCCGAACCAGATATCAATTAACCGACTGGATCGATTATAACCGGTCAGGTTTGGCCATCACTGACCCCTAACTAAAATAGTTGATCAAAAGTATTGATTTTTGTGTGTATGTGTGTTTTCCAATTATGCCACTCTTGAATCTTTGATATATTATACTATTTCAATCGTGCCTCTTAAGCTTTTGCAATTGCCTCATAATCGCAAAATAAACCCCCCCCCCCCCCCCCCCCCCCCCCCCCCCCCCCTTTCTTTTTCCTTCCAATTCCGCTTATCCCCCTTTTTGTTCGCCGGCATGCTCACCTATTTTGAAGTCGATCATCATCCCCAATTCATCAAACCCTAATTATCAAACTCCCCAATTTCTTCATCAGCTAGGGTTTATCCAATCCGATTTTGCACGATTTACGCGCCATCGCCGCTAAGTGCGATGGAAGTGGAGGATTGCATGAGCAGCGACGGCGGCGAAGATTACTATTGCTCGGATCGTGATTCGCTCGATGATGCCCTAGAAAACGAAGACTCCGATTCTCAGTGGGCTCCACCTAAAGGTTCTTCGTCTAAGGTAATCATTGAATTTTGTTTTTTTATTGGAGTTTTGTTTGATTGTGGTTTGCATTAGGGTTTTATTGTGTTTATGGTTTTGATTAAGCTGCAATTGAGTGTTGTAATTGTTGAATTATGGTGGAAATTGTGTTAGTCCTTTTCGGTGTTATATATTGTTGATGTGTATCTGGTGTGTTTGCATGATCGAATTGTTGAAATTTGGTGAGTTAAATAGTTAAGATTGTTCTGTTTGTGTACAGTTGTGGTCTGATGGTTAGTTTCAGTTTAGAAGTGTGGCTGGGTTGGGGTTTTCCTTTCACCTTTTTTCTGTGGCTATGTTAGGGTTTCTTTTTTTTTTTTTTTTTTTTTTTTTTTTTTTTTTTGTGATTGGGTGAAGAAAGTTCTGTATGAAATTGTGTTTGCTTGTTCATCTCAATTGTTATTCAAGATTTAATCTTGCTATCTAAAATTGAAATAGTGAACTTAGCTGTAGAAGGTTTTCAATTTTTGGCTTACAGGTTGTTTGATCACAAAGTGGGATGTTTGTTCCTTTTAGTCCATTGATCCTTTCTATATATATATATGTGTATGTGTGTGTGTGTGTACATACATATATATATATATATAGGACAATAATCAAATAAAAACCAAATTATTCCTAAAAACCCATGAGAACCGGCTGGAAAATAATTTTTTATATGATTTTTTTCATCAAAGACCATGAATTTAACTATTGTTTAACATATATTTTTCTCCATAAGGTGAGTATCATCCATGTAAATAATAAAAAAATTAACTCATGGTGAATCGAAAATATACGAAAATTTGATTCATATGGATGATACTCACCATATGAAGAAAAATATATGTGAAACAATATATCAAATTCTAACATTTGATGGAAAAAAATCTTTAAAAAAGATAATTTTTAGCCGGTTCTCACGAGTTTTTAGGAATAATTTGGTTTTTAACAGGATTTAACCCCTATATATATATATATATATTTAGGAGAAAATTAGACCCATTCCACCTTGGTATTTGACAGGGTTGTATTTTCCTTCTATAAAGTAATCAAAGCTTGCCCCTTACTCCCTAAAGCTTCTCCCTTCATTAATGCACATTTTTTTACCACACTAGTGACCTCTTTGTTGTGTCTATATGGCCAGAAACTTAGGTGGTGTTTGGTTCAGGCAGGGGTATGAAAATTGAAATGACAGGGAATGAAAATGGGAATGAGATTTCATTCCTGCCAATCTAACCAGGAATGAAAATTTGCGCTTTTTGGGGTAGTGGACCCATGAATTTTTGTCTGTCATCTCCATGTTTAGAGACGATGTTCATTCTGTCAATGACTAAAATTTTGTCCTAAGGAGCAGTGTCATCATTTATGAAATTCTCTTATTTCCGTTTTTATTGCTCAAGATACTAGAGGTGTAGAGCTAACTGTCTTTGTTTTCTCTGAGCAATTTAAAAAGGGCGAATAATAATTGGGGTAAATGCATGGCTTAAACTCCTAATTCTACCTTTAAAGGGTTAAAACATTTTTCTCAGTCACCTTCAGTGGACATGCTTCCATTAAGGCACATTAGTCTTTTACCTATTACCGTTTCACCCACAGGCACAATTGTCTATAACTGGTCAGCCTGGCACTTTCAACTCCTCATATTGATGCTCAACTGGTTTCTGTTGGTTTTAAAACTGTAATGATGATGATCATAAGATCAGTGTGAAGGTTTAATCAGGTTCTATATCAACTTCCATTGGACATAAGTTCTTATTATTTTGGTTTTATTAGTAGCAATTGGGATTTAGAATTGTGAAGTCAAGTGACATAATACATACTACTTTTTTTGGTAATTAAGGGTATAATGGTATATTAACTTTTTTTTATTTGTCTAGTTTCCGAAGCCTCTTCATGGTTTTCTTGTCCTGTATCATATTGTCTAATCTCTAATCACTTGGACCGTTTTTCTAAAGCTAACATAATATGTAGATTTAAATCCAATGGCATCACTTAGACACATAACATCAAGCCATCTAATTACAACCTTTATCCCTCAACGCATACTGAGCCTGTTGGCATGCTAGCATTCAATTTTGGATTTGTAGGGAAAGATATCAATGGAATCTTTCATATTTGGCTTCTTGCTAGATCGAATTGCACTCACCTTTTGTTAGACTTACCTGTGTCAAATTAACGTCATCCTCAAATGCCTCTTAATGTATTTCCGTTTTAAATTTTGATAAGATGTACCAAGTTCAATGTTTCATTGCTGGCTTTTTTTCTTTTTGAGATACATGCTACCTACTCCCTTTTTAGCAGTCTCATTCCTCCAAAGCCTTGTGGTATTATTTGACATGCAAGATACCCCTTAACATGATACTGCCATACTGGAGACATATTATCAAGCCTTCACTATTTTACCAAAATAAAAACAAGTTCACTTTTTCCAGTCAAGCAGACTATCCATTTAAAATATTGACTCCTGCATCCTATCTACCATCGTTATTTCTACTAGACATTACATCCTCATGTCTCATGTATCCAAGGGAAGTGATTGCATAAACAATGAAACAAGTGTAGAAAGTGCTAGAGCAAAGGTTGATTTCGACACAAATCTAGGAAAAGAGGAGCAGATAGAAGAGAAAGTAAAGTCCTGCACTCTGCAGGGCAACTGGAGGGTTTATCTTACTGTTAAATTCAGGTCTTTACGGGATTAGTCAAGATTTGCAGTTTTGCACAAGCTGGCCCAGACACTAACTGTTATGGAAAACAGTAAAAGGAACGTTAATGGCATAAGATAAGAGCAGATAGGTCGAATGTACAAAAAAAATGTCAAACTATTGTCACTACCAGCAGAGAGAAGAGAAGAAAGATGAATAAAGAACAACTTACAGGAGCGAAGATTCAGTGAGATTCAGGAGTCTCACCAAATATTAGCTCTTAGATGAGAAATTGAAGCTGTGAGCTCAAGGAGAAAGAAGCTGCAATTGCACTGTTGCGGGCTTCAGGTAGAAGAAGTGAAAGCCCCAACAGCTCCCTAGCTTTCCCTCTTTCTCTCTTTCTCTCTCTCTCTGCCCTTCATCAGGGTTTCCTAAATTGTAAAACCAGTTTTTTGGGCAATTAAAAAAATCCATTGGGAAAGTTTTAAACCTAATAAGCTTTTGGATAGGTTCTCGTCATTCTGATATGATTCTAGCCTAGGGCCTCTGGGCAAAATAGCTTGAGAAGTACATCAAAAGAGTTGGACGGAAAACATTGATTTAACGGCCTTTCATGGCTATGAAAAGTAAATCAAAAGAGTTGGATGGTATACTCTGATTTTTACTGTTTGGAAACGAGAAAATGGACAATATACTGTTTGAGTGAGAACACAACCAGCTATCTTCTTTGATAAGATGGTGGCTTACTAAGGGGAACACGGTTGAAGCTTGAATATGCCTTCCACTTAAATATTTTACTCCCATCTGGTTCCCTCAGCATTAGGCTTGGGCACGTTGTTACGGATGTAACAGTGAGGATAAAATTTTGTTAGCAATCATTAATCATTAATATCTTTTATGACTTATGAGGAGGTGATAGTCTATATCCTCTTCTTTGCAGTTTAACTGCAACTATGTGCGTGCCTTTTTCTTCCATTAGTTGGTGATTAACCATAAGGTGAAGTAATTTATAGGATCATTACAATCTTCGTAAGCCGAATGGTGTGGCGTTTTTGGAATCAATTGTGCTTTGTTGCAATTTACGTTTGTATGTAGTTATTATGCTATTACGGACTGTTTATTTATTCTGCCTTTGAGACGATCTTGTTATTACTAAGCTTTTTTGAATCTGTGTTGTGTCTTTTGCAGGTTATCACAAAAGAGTCTCTTTTGGCTGCACAGGTAATATAATCAAAAGTCTACTCCTATTTAGCCACCGTCTATCTTTAATATCAATTTTGCATCCTATCTGCTTGTTGAGTACTGATGATATCAGCTGCATTATTTGTTTAGAGGGAAGATTTACGCAGAGTTATGGAATTACTGTCTCTAAGGGAACACCATGCACGAACGCTACTTATACATTATCGGTGGGATGTCGAGAAGATATTTGCAGTACTTGTAGAGAAGGGAAAAAGTCGCTTATTTACAGAGGCTGGTTTACCTACGCTCGAGTCTCGTGATCCAGACTCGTCTGTGTCCACTTCTACAACGATGTGTGATATATGCATGGAGGATGTGCCATCTAGCGAAAAGACAAAAATGGACTGCGGTCACTGCTTCTGTAACAACTGTAAGAGATCCTTATAATCTATTGGAACTTTAACTATCGTGGAATTTCTAGTTTCAATGGATTACATATGCTTTACAGTAGGGATGAGATTGGGACTAAAAAGCGGTACGAACAACCGAACCGAATGTCCCGGTTTGGTTTCGGGACGGGAAAATCGGTAATAGCACCACTTAGGACTGAAAATTTTAAAATGTATCAAATGTGTATCAAAACCAATCGCAAACCAAAGTACCTTCATAATGTTTCAAATGTGTGTCAAAACCAATCCCAAACAATTAAAAGTTCAACAATCCATTATTTTTGATGGGTGTGTAGGGAGTCGATTTTTTGATGATGATAAAAAATTTGGAGACAAATGTGGATACTTATGGAGAAAGTTTGGGTAGTCTAGGAGATCATATAACTTGATAAGGAAAAGATAAACTTCATTAGGAGATGATATGATGATCAAAGAAATTACAAATACATTGTCTTTTACAACTCTGGTTTGGTTATTTTCGGGAATATCCCGGTACCGAATACCGTATCGAATACATGATACTTGTTCGGTTCGGGAAAACCGGAAAACGATCCTTGATGCTCATCCGTACTTTACAGATGACCGAATTGGTTTTGCCGATTGTTAGAAATGAGGGAGCTCATACCAGTTCAATTTGTAGGTTGGACGGAACATTTTATTGTAAAAATAAACGAGGGGCAGAGTAGACGCATCCGATGCATGGCGCACAAATGTTTCGCGATATGTGACGAGGCCATAATCAGGAATCTAGTTAGTAAAAGGCATCCTGATTTGGCTGAGAAGTTTGATCGGTTTCTTCTCGAGTCGTATATCGAGGACAATAAAATGGTGAAGTGGTGTCCTAGTACTCCTCATTGCGGGAATGCAATCCGTGTTGATGAAGATGAGTTTTGTGAAGTGGAGTGTTCGTGTGGGTAATCAATTCTGTTTCAGTTGCTTATGTGAGGCTCATTCCCCTTGTTCTTGTGCAATGTGGGCACTTTGGACTAAGAAATGTCGAGATGAATCAGAAACGGTCAATTGGATTACTGTTCATACGAAACCGTGTCCCAAGTGTCACAAACCTGTTGAGAAAAACGGTGGCTGCAATCTAGTGAGCTGCATATGTGGACAAGCCTTTTGGTAAGATCACCTTTTTGTTTTTGGTCAATTTTTTAAAGTGCCTCCATGCCTAAATGATCATCACCCAGTAGTGAATATTGTAGGCAATCCTAATCTGCTTAATGGTATGTGCTAATTAGCCATTAGGTGCGTTTGGTGCACTGGATAGAATAGAACATGATCATTGTTCCACGTTTGGTAGGACTTTTATGTGGATCAGACAAGAACAAAGTGGAACATGCGTGTTCCGCACTCCATGGAACAAGGTGGAACAAACTTGTGTTTTACCAATATAACTTCAAAATGACACTCAATTCTCTTCTAAAACATCAAATACACCTTTCTTTTTACATTTATTCATTTATATATTTTGATTAATTTATTAAATGTTAATAATAAGAAAATAATATAGAAAAAAGTATAAGAATTAATCAAACTCTTCATTTTGGTGTTCTTTTAATCATTTTTGACAACATTTCTGATGTTATATTTTGTTTTAAAAAATATTTATTTTATTACAAGTTTATCAATTAGATAATTAATCGAAATAAATAAACAACTCATTAAGGGCAAATTGGTCAATTTTGATAGTTCTATTCTGTCTGGCTATGTCTTACCAAACGCTGGACAACTGTTCTGTCCTGCTCTGTTACTATCTGGATACCAAACGCACCCGTAAATGATCGGTTTCCCATTTAAATGTGATTATAGCAATTGTATGAACACCTCAACATATTCTTTAAAATGGAGAAGATGGAGATTTTAACCTATATTTTTGCTCCAACAGATTCTCTGAAATGGAGAAAGAAAGAGGGTAAAAATCTCTTACAAGGTTGAATGTATCATACTTGTGTAAATTTATTTTGATATTCAATATAAGTAATTAAAAAATCTCCAAATTGGAGAGCCTGTTGGGGCTGAATATAATTTATTTTGGAGATTTTGACTTCCGTTTCTCCATTTTGGAGAAATTATAGAGAATCTATTGACGATGCTCTAATCTGCTTAATGTCTTGCTTTAATTAGCCAACTTAAATGGTGCCATTGTTGCACATCTGTTTGTCAATGTTTAGTTTTCTTATTAAAGTTATATGTGAACTAGTTGGCTATGTGGTGGTGCAACTGGTCGGGATCATACGTGGTCAAATATCACTGGTCATAGTTGCGGTCGGTACAAGGAAGACCGAGAGAAGAAATCCGAGCGTGCAAAGCGTGACCTCTATCGGTATATGCATTATCACAATCGTTACAAGGCTCATACAGATTCGTTTAAGCAGGAATCTAGACTGAAGGAGACCATACGAGATAAGGTAGCAGTTTTGGAAGGCAAAGATTCCCAGTTACGGGATTTTAGCTGGGTTACGAATGGACTTTACCGGCTGTTCAGATCAAGGCGCGCACTTTCGTATTCTTACCCGTTTGCATTTTATATGTTTGGTGACGAGCTGTTCAATGATGAGATGACAAAAGAGGATTTGGAGATAAAACAGCATTTGTTTGAGGATCAGCAACAGCAGCTTGAAACGAATGTTGAGAAGCTCTCGAAGTTTATCGAGGAACCTTTTGATCAGTATCCTGAAGACCGGATTATGGATATACGGATGCAAGTCATTAATCTTTCGGTGATCACTGACACCTTATGCAAGAAAATGTAAGTATGGCTGTTATGAAGCTTTTATTTTTTGAATCAAAGCATGCTTAAGGGTGTAAACGCTCCGAGCCGAGCTTGAGCCTAACCAAGCTCGAGCTCGGCTTGTTTTGAGCCTTATGAATCAAGCTCGAGCTCGGCTCATTAAGTATTTAGCAGGCTTGGGCATGGCTCGTGCTTGGCTCATTTGTGAGATGAGCCTAAACGGGCCTATGCTTGGCCAGAGCTCGACGTGTTTACCTGTAAATCAATGCTTATACCTGTAAATCAATGCTTAATATGTTTTTTACCTTTTTTTTAAATTATTTATAATATTTATATATATAAAAAACAATTTCATAGGAATAAAAAACTTTGAAATATGAAACAATTTCATCAAAAATTGAAGTTTATGAAACATTTTCATCATATTAAACAACTCCATGAACGAATTTCATTGATTTAATCTATGTAACCATGAGTTTACACGGTTTACACCCTTTTTTGGGTTTACAAATGAACTTTCCTTTATATATAATTTGAGGCTCATTAGGCTCGCGAGCTTAATTGAGCTTAATCATAAAGGCTCGAGCTCGTATATTAAACGAGCCTAAAATGAAGTTCGAGCTCCAATCGAGCTTTTAACCAGTAGCTCACGAGCAACTCGGCTTGCTTACACCTAGCATGAGTGTTTACCATATCTAAATATTATATCTTACTCCTAATGTCGCAAAATAAGTGTTTTACATATTTCTGTTCTAGTTTTTCTCAAAAGAAGTGTCCACTTTCAAAAGTAAGTACCTACTTTCCATTTCTACCTTTCATTATGAGAATGGAAAATATTCAAACTTCCTTTATTATTAAGGTTAAAATTGTCATCTAGCTAATTAAGAAATTTAGCGTCTTTTTCATTGTGGACGTTTAATTTGGATCGGAAGGAGTGAAAAAAATCTTTGTTTTTAAGTAAGAGCAGCGGATTCAGTTGGTAAACATTTGCAGGTATGAATGTATTGAGGCGGATTTGTTGGGTTCGCTACAATTTGGCATCCATAACATAGCTCCGTACCACTCGAAAGGAATTGAGAAGGCAACGGAACTTACCATCAGTTGGGCCGCAAAATCAGGCAACACCGATAAACGTCAAAAGCTGGCAGATCCGACTCGTGGTAAAGTCACATGAACTTCTTCTTTTAGCTGTGAAATGCTGAGGTCCTTTGGTTTTGATTAACGAACAACCACCATCGTTGTGGAACCTCGTTATATTACTCTTCAAAAGAGCCCTTGAGGAGAAACAAAAGGGAGGTTCCGAAATATATTTAAAAGAAATGGTTAAAGTCTAGCTCGATGTGGGACCCCAACCTGCCCCCTCCAATGGAGGTTAGATGGGCCTAGAGTGTCGAGAGGGGGAACTATATGTGTACATAACCATAGATTGACACAAAATGTCAGAGTCCCTAGAGTGGTAAACCTTGGCTCTGGTACTACTATGTGAGAATATGAGGAACCCCATTATATTACTTTTCAAAAGTGTCCTTTAGGAGATAAAGGAAGTTCCAACATATAGTAGACGAAATGGTCAAAAGCCTAGCCCATGTGGGACTCTAACATGCCCCCTTCAACGGAGGCTAGATGGGCACAAATTGTCTCACTGTCGAGAAGGGGCTAGACGTGTACATATTGCTTCAAAGTGTCAGAGTCCCTATTGGCTTTTGATACCATGTGAATTAGATTATTTCCCAAAAAGAGCTCGGTAAGGTTCCAACATCTAAAAAAGTCTAGCCTATGTGAGACTTTGGCACGCCCCCTCTAAGCCTAGAGTGTCGATAGGGGGCGTGGATGGTAAATATGTTTTAAAGTCTAATCGATGTAATCAATAAGCAAAATTCTCATGTATGGTGTTTGTTTTTGGTGTTTATGTTTGAAGGTGGGATGTCGGAATCTGAGGGGGCGTCAGGGTCGGGGAGTTCGGAAGAGATGGGGTTTTTGTCACAGCAAAAAAGGGCAAGAAAAGATGGGTTTGGAGAGGGGATGTTTGATCTCAATTTGCCAGCAGACAGAAACTGATGATTGATTGATGCTAAAAAAAATATAAAACAAGTAAGTGTGTATAGCTGCTTGCTGCTGACTAAATTAGGACCCACCATCTCTACTCTACTCTATTTTGTGAATTCATCTGCAACCTTTTTCTTCATCTTATGTTCACAGATACCTTTTTTATATATTATATAAGAAGGTGAAAACCTAGCAACTTTTGGGTTATTTATTTAATTTAACATCTTTTTCATTCCCATAGTGATGGTGTATGCTCCAACCCTTTTTTGGTTTATGCTGCTGAGATATTGTAATTTATAATAAAAAGCATAGTAAAAATTGGTTTAAAAAACATTACATATACATGTGAAAATATATAGTTTTGATTAATATAATACATACATACAAGACAGTTTGGAAAATACATTACCCTCCCCTTGTTTTGAACATGTTGGAAAATGGAAATCTGTCAAATTAGTATGGTGGTGTCAGTGCTAATTATATAATATTGTATTCTTTGTACACATTAGTGCTTCATTTGGGCTAGCAGAAAATAAAACTAAAGTTGCAAAAATAAACACCAAGACATTAAAATGAAGAGTTAAAAACTAAAATATTTAAAAAATGTTAGACTCAACTTTAATAGCTTTTTCATTTTTAAAAATATTCAAGATATTTAATAATTATTTAGAAAATACATCTTCAAACATCTATATAATAAAAGAGTAACTAGGTGCCACATATCACTCACTCATGAGCCGAAAGAGAAAATAATTAATATAGCCATTTGACAACAACCATTTAACCTCTTACCCTTTCTTTCCCACCTATCACCAAAATACCCATCCGGCCGCTCTCCGGCGAGTTTTCCGGCCGCTCCGAGCGGTCCGGCGAGTTTTCCGGCCGCTCCGATGTTGCTTACCATGTTTTCCGGCCGCTCCGATGTTTTCGGGCCTCGTCGTTGCTTACCTCTGGTGTTGCTTACCTTTGAACTTGCCTTGAATCAGCACTCCAAAGGCCTTACTACTTCCATCCTCCTCCCCTTCCAAAAACTCACCATCGGAAACCGCCATATCCACCTTCTCTCGAAGCTCCTCCACAGGTATGATTCTGTCCGGAGACGCCGATCTCTCTCTAACGACATCCGGCCAGTCCACCGTCGTCTCCGTCGTCACTCCGCCGTCGGCGTAGATCTGGACCAGTAGCGGCGCTTGCCTGATGTTCTTCACGATCTCCGTCACCGAATTCCTCATCCACTCATCGAACTTCTCCGAAACGCCGTGGCTGTTATCGTAACTACGATCGTAATCTTCGCCGTTAACTATCGAATCCTCGTCTTTGGAGCGGCCGGAAAACTCGCCGACCCTTCTTCTTCTATTTCCATTTTTTTCTTTCTTTAATAAGTTCTCGTATCTTTTTTTTTGGCCGGAAAACTCGCCGGACCGCTCGGAGCGGCCGCCGGAGAGCGGCCCGATGGGTTTCTCACCAGAAACCGCCGTGGAGCGGCTGCCGGCGCCGGAGAGCGGCCGGCCGGGAGCGGGTAGCTGGGTATATTGGTTACCGGAGGGAGAGATTGGGTAGAAGGTAAAGTGAGTTTTTTTTTTTTGGTATAATAATTATTTTCTCGAGCCGAAATCAGTATTTGACTACCTAAACTTAAACCTGGACGTGTTATTCACTTTCGATTCATTTATGCCTATTTAATTGACACGTCACATTTACTTAATAAATTCAATTTATTTATTTTAAATATTAAATATTAAATATATAAAATATATTATAAAATATATCAAGATAGTTATTGAAATTTGAATTTTAAATATACAAAAATATAAAATATAATCAAGATAAAATTGAAATTTTAATTGTAGTTAATTTTTGCGTTGCGTATAAAAATATTTTGACTAATTACTTTTATTAAAAACACGAGTTTGACTAATTAATACTATTTTGAGTAATGAATAAAATTTATATTTTGTACTCTATAATTTGTATTATTAATAAATCAAAAAGTAAAAACAAAAACTGACACAAACAAGATTATATAATTAAAATGTTCAATAGCTTAAAATGTTTTGCGTCGCATCGCGCACGTACGTATCTAGTTTAATAATATTTAAGTACTTTTCAACTTTTAAAAATATAATATTATAATAGACAATATAATAAAATATACATATTTTTATATATACAATATTATAATAGATTAAAATAATATACAAAATAATACTTCAACCTTTCAAGATTATACTTTATACCATATAATTAGTTAATTAAATTATTTCTAGTGTTACTTTTTTATTTTTCACTTTCTACTATTATCATATTCACATAAAGTAATATATATATATATATATATATGAACTAAAATGTATTAACTTTTTAAAAAAAAAATCGACAATTATATCATTATAATCGTCTCGACAATACTTTTAAAATGAGTCTAATATTGAATATTTTGAGTTTGATCATATTATTAAATATCAAAAATACATTCAAATTCATTGTATTTTATATCTTACATTCTTGTTTTTCATTTTACATCCTTATCTTTAATTTATATCTATATTATCTTATAGTTTTAAAAGTTTCAAAAAACTCTCATATTCAACATCATCATAATTAAAAATAAAATTACTTTTGTATTTAAATTACATTTTATTTTTTTATATGTAGTTATTTAATTTACTTCGTATTTCTTTTTTTTCATTACGTTTTTTATCATATTAAAATATATAATCTTATGTTAACTTTGATTATGTTAAAAGTATTTTGTTACAAATTATATCATTATAATCGCCAAATCAAAACTTTTAAAATAAACTCAAATGTTATGAGTTTGAATACCTAGTATCGATGATTCGTGCAACGCGAACGGGCACATATCTAGCATATACTTAAAAAATTGATTTAATATCTAATTCTGTGTAAGGTTTCATGAGATTGTGGGCATGAGGAGTACCCAGTCCTTGGGCTGTTCCAGCCCACTCAAAGACTGTGGTTGGGCTTTAGATCCAGCGTAAGTTGGTCTTGGATAGCGACGGATTAGTGGACTGCCTGTGGATGCCCGATACCGCCAAGGAAACGTGTGTGCGTGTGTGTTCGTGGTAGTCGTTCGTTGGTTCGATGCTGCTATGTCTTCCAAAAAAAAAATTCCCTTGCGGCTGGAAAAGCCAAATTTAACGTACATTTTTATTTTCTTGAATCATTAATCAGAAATTTATAGGACCCAACTCATATATATATATATATATATAGGGGTGGGGTCAAATATGAACCACTTTTTGGTTGTGAACGTGAGGACAGCCGAGAGCGCGACACGTGTCGGATGACTAGGTGCGATTCATGGCATTGAATTAAGGGGGGACCACACTCAAAGCCTCATTTATTGACTAGTCTCAGCCACGTATCATGCTCTCGATTGTCCTCACGTTCACAACCAAAAAGTGGTTCACATTTGAACTTTCCTCTATATATATATATCATCAAAATCTTGTATCATCGTCAATGTTCTTATATGACAAATACAACAAATAAACGTACGCATCTCTTATCTTTAATAAAGCTTAAACCCATAATAGCTAAATCAAATACCCTTTGGCTTCATCTCATAATTTGGTTGTAGTATCATAAAAAGCTTCCAAAACTTGTAAAAAAAATCTCAATCAGTCATTTTTTTCAACTTTATGGGGTTATAAAATGCCACAAGGCTATCGTTAGCATAGTCCAAAAGCCCACTTTGCCACATTAGCTTCACCCACAATGAGCCAACTTTGCCAAGTACCACAAGGTCCACAACCCACAAACCAAATGCCCAATATATATATATATATATATATATAGGGGTGGGTTCAATTGCAAACCACTTTTTCATTGTGAACGTGAGGATAAACGAGAGCGCGCCACGTGTCACTCTGAATTTCGGCGACTTAGTGTTATTCAAACTGAATAACGCTATATTCAGACTGAATATAGCGTTCTTCAGTCTGAATAACACTAAAGTCGCCGAAATTTCAAAGGACACGCGCGACTTCAACCAAAAAGCGCGCGACCTTAGTGTTATTCATACTGAATAACACTGAATAACAGTGTTATTCAGTATGAATAACACTAAGGTCGCGGGGAAGGTCGCGCGTGTCAGAATTTTTTTTTGCCACGTGTCGCGCTCTCGTTTGTCCTCACGTTCACAATGAAAAAGTGGTTTGCAATTGAACTTTCACCTATATATATGTGTGTGTGTGTGTGTGTGGAGGAAAGTTCAAATGTGAACCACTTTTTGGTTGTGAACGTGAGGAGAGCCGAGAGCGTGACGTGGCGGAGACTAGTCAATAAAGAAGACTTTGAGTGTGCCCCCCCCCCCCCCCAATGCAACCCTATTATTCACCATAGAAACCAACTTTAAAATACAAACCATGCAACCCTATTATTCACCATAGATCTAATAAATCAAGGGTCAAGATGAATTTTGATTATTTTTGGTAATTAATTAAACTCCATTGATTAAAAAAAATAAAAAACAAGACCCTTGAAGGGCATTTCGGACCTTTTGGTGTCTTTCTCAATTTTGGCAATGTATTCAAAATCCCACTTTTCTAGCAATTAACCGATAAACATAAAAATAATAAAAATAATTGAATCCTTTTTTTGGCGGCCGACTGATGCAAGTTCCACGGAACCGACACTCTACCGGGAGGTATGAATTAGTTTCATGAAAACGGAGATGAACTTCGACAATAAACCGGTTTCATGAAAACGAAAATGAACCAAGACGAACCGAATTGAACCGAGATGAAACTGATATGAACCAGTTTCATGAAAATGAAGATGAACGTGTTTCATTTTTCAGAGGACGAATTAGTTTCATGGAAACAGAGATGAACCGACATGAAGGGGAGATGAACCAAGATGAATAAAGATGAACCAACATGAAGTGCAGATGAACCGACATGAAGCCGGGATGAACGAAGAGTAAAACGGAAATGAGCATAGATGAAATCAAAATTAAAAAAAAACATCAAAGACGGACAATCTCTTTAATGAAATCAGGTCCGTCGTATGTGTTGTCGTACATGTCTTAGTAGCCGTTCATTTGTGAAATTGAGGATGACAACCTATAGCTTCCGAAATATCTTGATCGTTACATTCCATCTTTGTTGTCTTGTAATACGTCAACGCCACGAATTTCTTCATTTGTCAATGTTCACGAATCTCATGATTCCGTTTATTCATCGCCGGCGTGTATTTTTTCTGGGAATTCATCACCATGAATGTGAAAAAGTAACCGAAACCACAATAACATCCAAAAAACTAGGAATTTTGTTATTAAAAACATATCCTTAATTTCATTGTTTTTGATTAGGAAACCTCCCTATCCATTAAAATCGTGTATCATTTAACTGAAATATATAATTTCCATATTTAAGAAAAAAAAGGCAAAAAGACACACTTGCCCTTTTAAATTAAAATAAGTTAAAATTAATAGAAAAAATATGATTGGTTGAATTTGGTTTGTATAGTTTGTATTATATGGATGGTTTGTAAATGAACTCTCCTATATATATATATATATATATATAGAGGAATAATCAAATAAAAACCAATTTTTTTGTAAAAACTTTAGGAATAATCTAGACTATTAAAATTTTTTAATCAAAGGTTATTAATACTAGAGGACCATGATAACAATTCCTTAATCTTTTATGATGCCACACTAGATTATAACCCATAAGGGTAATTTAGACATTTTGGTATTTTAATTTATAATTAAACAATTAAAAGAAAAGGCAACTTTCTTTCACTTCATTGTCTTCCTCGTTTCCCCCTACCAATCACACACCTCCTTCCCTCTATACACCACAACCTCCATTGATGCCTCCAAGCTCATCATCTTGTTTCTCCAAAACCCAAAAAAAAAAGAAAAAAAAAACCCACCAAAATCGCATCAATATTCTCCAAATCTACAATCGTTTTTCATCTCTACCACCGGACCTCACCACCAACCACCAGATCTGTACATCCACCACCGTCGCCGGTGTTCCACCGCCACCGCCGCCGCCGCTACCGTCTACCACTACCACCGCCGCTGCCGTCTTTCAGATCTGGTTACCAAACAAAATCCGATGATCTGGTAAGTTTTTTCTATTTCTATCGAAAACCCCCAATTTCTAGGGTTATTGAGTTTTTTTTTTTTCAAAATTAGGTTTGTTTGATTCAATTTTAGAGATTGTTGTTTCATAAATGTTGTTTGTAATCTTGATTTGTGCAACATATCTAAATAATAACATTTTTTATGAAGATTTTAGGAAATCATTACTGGAAAATAAGAGTTTTTTAAGTTTTGTTCTTGAAAGTTCATAATGTGTTCTTGAAGGTTCATCATATGATCTATGAAGGTTCATCATATTCTTGAAGGCTGAAGCAGATGATGATATGAATATTCATTAGATGAATTTAAATGTAAAAATACATTTGTTTGTATTCAATTGGTGAATCTAGTTGTAAGCAAATATTTAGTTTTGTATTCATTAGGTGAATACAAATGTAAATAGACATTTTGTTTTGTATTTATAAGATGAATGAATTTATATGATTTTCATTTGGTGAATATGAATATTCATATGGTGAATATGAATATTCATATGGTGAATATGAATATTCATATGATGAATATGATATGGTGAATTTGAATATTCATCTGGTGAATATGAATATTCATATGGTGAATATATGATGAATATGATATGGGAAATATGAATATTCATATGGTGAATATATGATGAATATTCATATGGTGAATATTTGATGAATATTCATATCGTGAAGGGAGATGATATTGCCATTGACATATTTTATTAATCCACAGCAAATTTAATAAAATTACCTTTTTGCCCTCTTTTCCCCTTTTTGCCCTTTTGTTTTCACGGTGAGGAATCTTTTTCAATCATTCCAATTCTTAAATGCTTTCTTTTTTCTTTCCTTTTGCAGGCCAAAAACCATCACCATTGCAATCATCCACCACAAAACCAACGGATAGGTCTATGACTAGGGTAATTTCTGTAATTACACAACCCTTTCAAACCCTAGATCACCATCTCCGACGGCCGCCTCCACCATCACGGCGACAAGGATTACAGTTTGCCGGCCTTTGGTCTTCGTCTTCAATCTTACACTTTTTCATGCTTATTCATCATAATCTAACTATAATTTCATGGTTTATATCTATTTGCATGCTCACTTACAGAGATCTGAACGTTAACTTAGCGAATCGTGATTATTGTTTATAGTCCATCTTGGCGAAGTTGTTGAGCCCTAGATTGGCGATGACCAACTTTGAATGCTAATGGACTTATAATCAATTTCCAGTCTACTGTTCTGGCCTTTCAATTTGTGGATGCGTCAGGCCATTCGGGCTTGAACATCGAATTTTCATTATCAGATTATCAAATCAATTTCTTAAGAGATCACATTTGTTATCTTACAAGTTTTTGTGGTAATTTCTGTAATGACTAGGGTCTATGCGATGGACGATGGTTTCTTTCTTTTTCTTTTTCTTTTTCCGGCCAAAAACTCTTGGAGATCAAAGATCTGAAGGAATCCATAAATGTTAATATCGTGCAGGCTTTGTGAGATAGCAGACAACTTTTTTCTCACCGTGGAAATAAAAAGGACAAAAAAGTAATTTTATTAAATTTGCTGTGGATGAATAAAAAATCTCCGTGGCAATATCATCTCCCTATGGTGAATATTTATATAATGAATAAACTGCGATTTTCAAATCAAGGGCTTAGATTATTCCTCAAGTTTTTACAAAAAAGTGAATATATATATATATATATATATATATATATTTGTAAAAACCACATATTTTGTAAAAACCTTTTCTTTTGTAAAAACTTGAGGAATAATCTAAAATGACGATCATGCCCTTTTTAGATCAAAGGCTTAGATTGGTCCTATAGTTTTTACAAAAAAAAGGTTTTTCCTTGAAGGCCCCTCTATATATATATATATATATGTGTGGAGGAAAGTTCAAATGTGAACCACTTTTTGGTTGTGAACGTGAGGAGAGCCGAGAGCGTGACGTGGCGGAGACTAGTCAATAAAGGAGGCTTTGAGTGTGGTCCCCCCCCCCCCAATTAATTCAATGCCCTCCCATGAATCGCTCATAGTCATCCGCCGTGGATCTGACGTGACGCCTAGTCATCCGCCACGTGTCGCGCTCTCGGCTGTCCTCACGTTCACAACCAAAAAGTGGTTCACATTTGAACTTGCCCCTATATATGTGTACATACATACATACATACATACATACATACATACATACATACATATACATAGAGGGACTTTCATTTGTGAACCAATATTTTGGTGTGAACTTGTGAACCATATCTTAACCATACAAATTCAAAATCGACGGTCAAGATTAATCATGGAAAATTCCTAAAATCATGGGTGGTTAATAAGATAAATAATGAAACTAATCTTAACCATCAAAAAATGATTTGGATGGTTAGGATTAAGTTCACAAGTTCACACCAAAATAGTGGTGCACAAATGAAAATCCCTCTACATATATATATATATATATATATATATATATATATATATAGGGTTGAATTCCGTTGTTAACCACAAATAGTGTGTTAACCGTGTTAACCCATCACAACCCTTAATAATCTAAATCTAGGGTCAAGATTAAATCCCTATAATTAGGGAATTTTTAATAACTAATAATTAAAAAATACAGCAAACACAAGTGCACGGGGGTATTTTGGGAAAGCCACATCCATCCCCCTCCTCCACCCGGTGAACACATGTGCACACCCACTACCATCACAACTACCACCACCACCACACCCAACACATGTGCACAGCCACAACCATCACAGCTACCACCACCACCATCACCACACCCCACCACCCGGTGAACACATGTGCACAGCCACCACCATCACAGCTACCACCACCACCATAACCACACCCACCACCCGGTGAACACATGTGCACAGCCACCACCATCACCACACCCACCACCCGGTAAACACATGTGCACACCCACCACCATCACAACTACCACCACCACCATCACCATCACTACACCCAACGCATGTGCACAGCCACCACCATCACAGCTACCACCACCACACCCACCACCCGGGGAACACATGTGCACAGCCACCACCCGGGGAACACATGTACACACCCACCACCATCACAACTACCACCACCACCACCATCACCACACCCACCACCCGGTAAACACATGTGCACACCCACAACCATCATACCCCCCACCACCACCACTAGTCCACCACCATCACAACTACCACCACCACCACCACCACCACACAACCACCACCATAGCCACCACCACCACCATCTCCAAACTACCACCACCACCAAAACCCTAAATAAATGACCTCAGATCTGAAATCCACCAAACTACCACCACCGTTTAACTCCGCCGCGGCTGTTCCGGTGGCCACCGCTATCGCTCCGCTTCCGGCGGTGGAGCTATAATACCCGACGCAGATCTAGCTCCGACGCAGATCATAACCTCCACCTCCACTGCCGCCGTCATCGGAGTTAACGAATTCGAACCTTGCCATTACCATCGGAGACAACCAATTCGAACCAGATCTCTCCATTGCCGCCGGACACAAGGAATTCGAACCAGATCTCGAGTAATTTAGGTTTTCGTGGAGAAGGGTGTCGCCGACGGCGATGTAGACGGCGGAGGAGGTTGACGCCGGCGGTGATGCAGACGACGGAGAAGGGTGATGCCGACGGTGGAAGAAGGAGATCTGGATAATCGGTTACCGGCATGCTCTCTTTCCGATTTGGTGTCTCCGGCAGCAACTAAAGAGTGAATCGGTGGATGAACGATGGAGGTCTGCAGATTGTCAATGATGGTGGATGGCAGGCCTAAGGGACAACCTAGCTTTCAATTTGGCTTTGTTTGGAAGTCAATTTGACTTTTGAATTCTTATTGACCAACCAAATAAATCAAACGAATTTTTATTAAATTCCTAATATGCCCTTTATTAAATTTAGTTAACAAAGTTAACACACTATTTGTGGACGGAACCCCCCTCTATATATATATATATATATCTAGAAAGGTTCAAATGAAAACATATCAATTTAGAGAACATGAGAAACAATTTCAGTCATTCATCCGGTCAATAAAGATGGCTTTGACCGGTTTCCCCCCTTAATAATCTCTACCCTCCCATGAATCGCTTCAATCCTCCGTGATCACGTCCACCGTAACTGAAGATGAGTGGCTGAGATTGCTCCTCGCGTTCTCTTAAATTTGATATGCTTCTCGCATGAACCTTCCCTCTCTCTCTCTCCCTATATATATATATATATATAAAATTTTGAAAAAAAGAAAAAAGGAGTGTGAGAGGGAGAGAGAGTGGTTTGATTGGTTTGTGGAATCCAATCCTTCGAGCCCGCCCACCCCGTACCCCATCCCGATTGGAGCCCGCCCAAACCGCCTGGTATTCCCGCCGAGCCCGATGGGGCGGTACCGACGGCCTAAGTTATTTGTATGTAGAAGCTTATCTAGTTATTTCATTTCTAGTATACCAAAAAGATAGGGATTTTGTATTTTAAGGTTGAGTTTCAATAGACATAGCTGTAACCATGGTTTTATATGATATTATACAAACAATAAAATACATTTTACAAAAGGTAAATAGCACATGTAAGTATGTTTAAATGCTAATAAACTTAATCATGTTGTATTGTTATACACTATTTGATTATGGTTGGGGGTACATACTTAACTTCTATGCAACTTGCAAGGCTTCTTCACGTTTGATCTCAAATACCTTCATTAGAGCATCTCCCACAACCTGCATACATATATATCCATGTTAAATACTATAAAATCATCAAGCATACGACGTAAATACTAACTATAAATATCAAGCATACGAATGTTTATCAAGTGTACACGATGACCCTACTATATATATACTAGATTCATGTGGTTTATGTAAATGTAACAGGTTTACTAGGTTCATGTGGTTTATATAATGTAACATCTCGCCTACAGTGGCATGATTTTGTCTGTTTTGCCCCACTGGCTCATGGCTTTCTCTGCGGCAGTCTAGCAAGGACTTCTCAAGGGGTTACCCATCCTGGTACTGGTCCCACCCAAGCACGTTTAACTGCAGAGTTTCCATGAGCATGCCATGCTTGTGGCCCCAAAACGCGTGTTGTGTCTAAAAAGACCAGGGTTTACTTATGAACCTAACATCTCTCTTGTCCACGACGATATGGGATTTCCCTAAGGTTTACAAATATGATGTAGCGAATCCCAAACTTAATGGGTTCGTGTGGTTTATATGATGTAATATATTTATCGGATTCGTTTGGTTTGAAATGAATACATAATGTAAAAGATTTACTGGATTTGTTTGGTTTTTATATGATGTTACGGCTGATAAAAAAGAACGGGAAACAGGCAAGTGTGGTACGGAAACATACGACGCCCATCCGACAGCTCCTCTAAAATGGAGAAAAAGTAAGATTTTTGACTCAAAAAGTAATTCAAACATCCCAAATTGGTCTCTTAGCCATTTATCTCCTACTTTTACCAAAATATCACTACATTCGCAATTAATTACGGACCTTCCTAGAAAAACACATACAAAAAAAACAATCTAGTCAATTTTCCTATAAAAGAAAAAAAAAAATATTTTAGTCCGCAATTGTAGATCTAGGTCTATAGAAAAACTAGAGGAAAGTTGACTGGATTCGTTTTTTTTTTTTCTTTCTATTTAGCTAGGTCAGCAATAGAAATTGCGGAGGTAGTGATGTTTGGGTAAAAGTGAGAGAGATGGTTAAGACTTGGAGACCAATTTGAATGTGTATTTTGGCTATTTGAGTCAATTTCCCGAGAGAATAACCTTTTTTTATATATTATTGAATATTTTTAGTAATAAAATTAATGTTAGAATATCCAAAATGAAAAAAACTATATGAATTAAATGCAAACTATTTTTGGAGATTCTGACTTTTGATTACGGAGAAACTGTTGGAGATGCTCTGATATATTTTTAGCAACGAGAGTTACCTTATCGGGGGTAGATGCACCAGATGTCACGCCGATTGTGATAGGACCCTTTGGTAGCCAGTTTTCTTTCTCAACATATTCACCGTGCTGTTGAAACGTTTGAACCGTTATGTGACGGGATTCCAAATTAGATGAAAAGTAATGATGCCAGAAACTAGTTGATAAGGTGAAAGTCTTTACCATTAACTTGTAAGCAATTCGGTTTCCAGGACCTATTCTTTTTTCACTGTCGATCCAATAAGACGGAATGCCGCGTTCTTCTGCAATCTCTTGCAGGTGCGAGGTGTTGCTCGAGTTCCACCCACCAACTACTAACATAAGATCGATCTTATCATCCACCAATTTATACATAGCATCTTGGCGCTCCTAAAAAGATATATTAGATTGTATTTTCTAAGAATAAAGGGTTCAGAACTTACGATATGTGAGAAAATGATTACGTTCCTCAAGGGTACTACCCGCACAATGTTTAGTTTTTTGACATTATATTTCTTGAAAATACCCTTTATCACATAAGTTTGTGATGGCTGAGTTGATCTAAGTGATGGCTGAGTTCATTATAATATGATTATGTGAAAAAAATTCTATAGTTTTTATAAATGGCAAAGGATCTTGTGAGAAGTTAAGGTTAACGTGACATTTGAGAAACATGAGAAGTGGATCTGAACCATTGATCATTTTTTGATCGCATGTCCTCCTATGAATTGCGCTCTAGAAGGGAACTGATCTGGTTCATCTCAACCTAATGTGCATCCACTTCTCATCCAACGGTTGATAACCACTTCTCACGCTTTCCACGTTAACCTCGACTTCTCACCAGAACCCAACCCTTTTACAAACAATTATGGTCAAATGGTGCCACCACTTGAGAACTTTTATAGGTCTGCCTCCATGTGACATAAGAAAAAGAAACCAAAAGAACTTGCCTGAGTAGCATCACATATAGTGTTGAAACTCATGAAGTGATTGTTGATATTTTCTACTCCAAACTTCTGCATCATAGTCCTCTCTAGTAATTTCCCTGAAAATAAAGAAAAAAAGGAAACATGTCTTAAAAGTGGCAATAGCCAGACAAGTGGTAGTACTTAGGGGTTGTTTGTTTTAAAAAAGAAAAACACCTCTTAACTCTGAAAATTACAGACTTGAGACTGTTAACTTTAAACCTCTTACCATTATCTGAAATTTTAAGAGGTGCACCATCCACCTCTTATTTTTTAGATGTGAAATCAGACTTATGACTTCAGACATCTTAAAAGACAAACGACACCTTGCTGTTTTTTTAAATCACAACTTACCAATCTCCTCTGTTTCTCCCTTTAGCATAGTAGTTTGGTTTGCAACGCCAGTTTTAACAAGATCCTTGTCTGGATCAAAACCCCTGGAAATCGCAGATTTGAATTTCTGCAAGCATGTGAAGTTCAAACTAAAGTTAGAAGCAAAAAGTGAATGAAGGGGGAAATTGAAAGAATTGGCATAACATATGTGAAGATATCAATGTTGAAATCAGTCCAAAGAAGAAAGCACCTCTAGAAAAGCTTCTCTTGTTGAGCTAGATCCTTTAAGTTGACCACCAAGAATGTAATCACACACATATGTTGCCTGTATAACGTAGGAAGCCATTTAAGTCGGGTATATAATTGTGGATAAGTGTTTCTACACTTCAGAAGAAGAAGCACATTGAGTTTTACCTCACCCATGTTCTTCACAATGACATACTTTCCTGCAAAAGATGCTGTTGCTATAGTCTCCTCATGACCATATTTGCCATGAATAATTGATGTGTAGCCCCCCTTCTTATGCTTATCGACCATATTCCACACCTTGAATCCCAGCAAAAATTAATACATAAGAATATGAAACTAATAAGTTAATGAAGCAAGACGTAAAAGTTTGCAGGTGAAAACCAAGGAACAAAGCTAAGAGCATCTCCAACGGATTTTCGAAATTTTCTCCAAAATGGATTGTCAAAATCATTTTTAGGGAATTCTCCATATTTGGAGAATTTTTCCTTCTCTCCTACTTTCTCCATTTTGGGGAAGGTTTTGAAGAACCTGCCTGAGCAAAAAAAAACCAAAATCTCTATTGGATCAATCACTGATCTTGTTGAAATAATATGAGAATCGCACTCTTTGAAATCTGAGAAATCACTCTCTTTTTGTTAAATCTGAAAAATCACTTGAGAATAAATTTTGAATCACTCTTAGACTCACTCTCTAAATTACTCATGGAATCACTTATACACTCTTAGATTTATACATAATTCATACCTATTTATAGACACCGAAAGGGTGCCTTTGAACCATCGCAATGGTTCGCCTACGGTAGTGTTGTTTCATGAACAATCACACCTTTTCACTAAAATAACTACCTATACACACACACACACAGATATATACACTATTTACATAGATTAATCTTCGTTTCTGAGGCATGAACGGGATTAACCCAACAATCTCCATTTTCACTATTTTGAAGAATATGTTGAGATGCTCCAAATGGTATGCAAGCAAAAAAACCAAAACCTCCCGAAGAAATGCCAATTTGGCGAACACCTGGTGTCTAACATTGACCCACGTTAGAACCAAGGAGGCACTTCCTCCTTGTGTTGGACCATGCCCAGCTCCAAAAGGAGGAGGTTTACCTGGTTCAAGAGTGTGGGAGCGATGGACTCTTCCCCCATAGACTATGGAGACCAAAGGCCGATACCAAGATATCATTAAAAACCGAGAAGAAAAAGAGAGAAAGAATTACCTTGGACACCCAAGAGCACGTCGTATCAACTATTTGTACTTTTTTGTTACTCAAAGTCACCATCTCCTCTACTGCAGCTCCAAAAGCAGGCAGAATCACAACATCACCATTATCGACGACATCAAACAGTTTAGACCCATCCTCAATGGGAACATCTTTCACTTCCATCTCTTCTAGTCTCTAGCATTACACAAAGAAATCTTTTTACCAACTAAATAAAGCATATATCACAGAAAATGCTAACACAAAGAAAAAATATGAACATGTAATCAAAAGAATAAATACCACCACAGACATAAGATTCAATTCTCACTTCTCAATAGGTGCATATACAAGATACATAGTACACTCAGTACTCATAACTCATCACAACAAGTATGATGATATTTTCACATGAAAACCAACATAAGTGAGTTCAAATGACAGATAATAATCAAATTTATCCAAAATAAAATTTTTACTTAATACCTTATTAACGGTTGGGTTGTGAATAATTTCATTTGTAATCCATGTCTTCTTATCAGGGAACTGTATCTTGGCTTCATAAGCAATCTGAATCGCACGCTCAACACCCCAGCAAAAACCATAAGCTTCTGCCAGCTTCACGGTAACATTTCCCCACGTATATTCGTAGTTATTCTCCTTCAAAGTCTTTATGATGTCGCCTGTTAACGATAACATAAAACATTAGCATGCTGAAAAACACATATTTAATCATTTAGCAATTCAAATTTAAGCAAACTACATATCAATCACTTTACACAACCACACCTACAAAATTTACAGGTCATAAATCATAATATGAAAGGATTATTCTCAATAATCCTGTGTTAAAAACACCAATCAACAAATATTTCAAATTAATCCATCACATAATTGAATTTGAACAAACATCAAAAGCCATATCAGATTGAGGCAAGAGATTGTTTCAATCAACACAACAAATTAAAATTACTAATTTCTTACTGGTATGCTTTTGACTCATGAGCTCGAGAATCTCCTTCTTATGTCTGAATATATCTGATTTAAACAAACTACATGTTCAATCGTTTAGGGTGCATTTACTTGTGGAAAACTGTTTTCATTTTCATAGAAAACGTTTTCAGAATGAAGTTTGAGTTTTCATTTTCAGTTTTCTATGAGAATTTTAGAAAACTAGTTTACTTGGAATGATGGAGTTTTCATTTTTCATTTTTAAAAAATTAGAATACTCAGTTTAGTGGTGCATTTTCCATCACTTTTCATTTCTCCATTTCCATTTTTTTTCAAACATTACAACATGCTGCCACTGTTTGGTCCGTCGTCCGCCGATTCGACAAGCCCCAGACCTACAAACACTTCATTAAGAGCTGCACCGTCCCGGAGGGCTTCACAATGACGGTGGGACGCACGCATGACGTCAACGTCATCTACGTCCTGCCGGCGGACACCACCGCCGACCACCTGGACCTGCCGGACGATCGGAACCACATCATGGCCTTCACCATCATCGTCGGCGAGCACCGGCTGACGAACTACCACGTCATCACCACCGTGCATGACGTGGCGGCCGCGGCGGAGGACATCGCAATAATACAACGTAACCATAATGAAAGGTTTATTCAACATAAAAACCTTCTTTTAACGATCATCGCAATCTAAATAATATCATCAAATATTTCAATATTAATCAAATCACATAATATGAATTTAAACAAACATCAAAAGTCACATCAGATTAGAGGCAATAGATTAAAATTCAATCAAAAACAACAAATTAAAGTTACTAAAATTCTTACTGAAATACTCTTGGCTCATGAGCTCGAGAGCCTCCTTCTTATGTCCGAAACCTTTCCGGTTATAGTTGTCGCTTCTCGTCAAATTATGCCGGAAAGCCTTGGCGTCGAAATCGGAACCGCCGGCGGCCATGGCCGGCGATGAGGAAGGTTCTCCGCCGGAGCATCGGACGGAGAGAGAATTCCGGTATCGGAAAAGTTTGAAGTTAGGAAGAGTTCGATCGGAGCGAGTGGAGGAGACGCCGGAGAAAAGAGCGAATCGGAGAGACGACGCCATTGAAGGAGCTTGCGTGTTAGTGATCCATGGCGGCCTTCTTAGTTTCTTAATTAAACAAAATTAAGATGTAATAAAATAACATTTAGAATAAATTAAGCTTTTTGATCATGTGTTTTTTGTGAATTGTTTATCTTGTTGTTTAATAAATATAATTTTGTTATTTGGGTTTAATTTTCCAAAATGTATCTATTGTACTTAAAAACCTATCATTTAATGTACCAAAGTTTTAAAACATACCGTTTAGTGTTCGATCGGACCTCTTATAGCAGGTTACCTGCCGATCACCCCCACTTCGACGACTTTTTCCGGCGGTCATACCACTCCGATGACTTTTCTGGTGGCCATACCATTCCGACGACTTTTTTTGGAGACCACACCATCATCTTCTCCGACAACACACCACTCCATCGTCTTCTCCGGCGACCACACCACCATCTTCTACAGCGACCGCCATCTCTGCTACCCTCCATTTTTTTTTGGTGGACCCATACAGAAACAGATATCACAACGATTACCACCATTTTTCCCAAAGGACCCACCATTTTTCCGGCGAACGCAGTGGGACCGATGAGACGATTATACCTAAGGTCCAAACAAACATTCAATACAAATCTGCAATGAAATCTCCTAAAACTTTTGCTATATTCTTGGATGATTTTTGTAATGATTTTTTACAAAAACTATTCCTAAAACTTTTGTTCAAATTTTTGCTAAGAGTATTTTGGGAAAAAGAAGTATAGCGCCCTTAAAAATAAAACTGATTTATATTAGAAAAAAATCATCAATAATACATGATACGTTTGTTATTCGATAATACTAATTTTTTAGCCATTACAACATATTTGCATCATCATAGGTTATTGACAAACATTCACATCAACTTGTAATAAACAAACGTTTGTGTGTTGTTAAAAGTCTTCTTTTTAGATTTTGAATTTGACCATGAAGGCTTCAACCATCTATCTAGTCAACCAACTTCATTTTTTCTCATTCTAGTTTGAATTTTGACATATCAAAACTTTGATTTCAACTTTAAAACCAGTTGGTTTTATAATATTGTTCATCCAATAATTGTTTATTCATCATGATTATTTATCGTTTGATTTTTTGTTGATAAAATAAAGACGATCAATCAAATCTTCAATAAATCATAACAGGCAAAACAATGGAACTCACAAAGTGTAAAAAACTATAATAACAATTTGATGTTAGTAGAAAATTTGCAATAGAACGTAAAGAACCTTGACCAACTTTCTATTTTGAGAAACCAACTTTCAATATCTTCATTTTATCATCTCCAACAAATTTTTCATGCGTTTAAGCCTTTAAGGATTTGTTAATTAGTTCATCAAGTAACTAGTTTGTGCATCTCCAACAAATTGTTCATATGTTTAAGGATTAATTAATTAGTTCATCAATTATTCGGCAGTTATATCTCCAACATTTTCTAAGATAAATAAAATAAATATTTTAGATTTTTTGTTACAAATACCTACTCTTAAAATATAAAAATACAATATAAATTTAAAATTCTTCAATTTTGGATGACCACCACCGCCTCTGGCCACCACCGACGGCCACCATCGCCACCTCCGACGACGACCACCACTGCCTCCTGCCACCGCCACCTCCGACCACTACGACCGGCCACCTCCGACCAACGCAATCGACCATCACTGCCATTTAACATAAAAGGGTATTTTGTCATTTTCAGCATTCCATTCCAATTCCTTAGCAAACCAAACAGACAGATTCCAATTCTTTTGACAGATTACGTTCCATTTTTATCAACCAGGTCAAACGTGGTAACATTCCATTCCAATTCCTTCCAAATTTCAATTCCTTTGACAGATTTCATTTATTCGGAAATCATTTTGCGAACCAAACGGCCTCTTACTATTTTTATCAATCCTAAATATATAGGAAAAGTTTGTTAAACATATTAAATGTTTTAATATTATAATAATATTGTAAATTTTAAAAATGGGATTCAGGAACCGCCTGTAATGAAAGTATGAAAGATTATGTGCATGGTGGGTAGTTAAAGGAACCCAAAATTGATAAGGAACTCAGGAACTACCTATAACTGTCCCATGTCCGTTTTCTAGATGAAAATTAATTAATCATGAATAACACATTCATTATAAATATGGAGCGTTATTCATCATGAACCTCATATTGATCATATGATTATTCCCGATGAATGTCACACGTCATACTATAAGAGCCGATCCGTGGTAAAGTAACATGAACTTATTTTAGTTGTGAAATGTTGAGGTCCTTTGGTTTTGATTAATGAATAACCACCATCATTGTGGAACCTCGTTATATTACTTTCCAAAAGAGCCGTGTTGAGGAGAAACAGAAGAAAGGTTCCAAAATATATTTAAAAGAAATGGTCCAAGTCTAGCTCGATGTGACCCCAACATGTTCCTTCCAACGGAGGTTAGATGGGCCCAAAGAGTGTCGAGAGGGGACTATACATGTACATAACCATAGATTGTCACAAAATGTCTGATCCCCTAGAGTAGTAAACCTTGGCTCTGGTACTATGTGATAATATAAGGAACCCTATTATATTACTTTCCAAAAGTACCCTTTAGGGGATGAAGGAAGTTCCAACGTATAGTAGACGAAATGGTCAAACGTCTAGCCCATTTGGGACTATAACATGCCCCTCCAACGGAGAAAGCTAGATGGACACAGGTTGTCCTAGAGTGTCAAGAAGGGGCTAAACATGTACAAATTGCCTTTAAAGTGTCAGAGTTCCTATTGGCTCTGATACCATGTTAGACTATGTGCAATCCCGTTAGATTATTTCCCAAAAAGAGCTCAGGAAGGTTCCAACATGTAAAAAGTCTGGTACACCCCCTTTGAATTTAGAGTGTCGAGAGGTGGGCTAGATGTGACAAATTGCCCCTAGTGTCAGAGTCCCTATAGTGGTAGACAATTAGCTCTGATACCATGTGAAAATATGTTGATGATAAAATGTTTTAAAGTTTAACGGATGTAATCAACAATCACGATTCTCTTGTTTGGTGTTTATGTTTGAAGGTGAGATGTTGGAATCTGAGGGGACGTCAGGGTTGGGGAGGTCGGAAAAGACTAGTTTTTTGTGCAGTAGAAAAGAGCGAGAAAAGATGTAGCTGCTGCTGCTAACTAAATTAGGATCCATTCTCTCTATTTTGTGAATTCATCTAAAACCTTTTTTCTTTCTTATATTTACAGATACTATATATATATATATATATATATTATGTCTGAAGGAGAAAACCTAGTAACTTTTTTGGTTTTTGTTGTTGAGATTGATTGTAATTTATAGTTCAACAAACATAGTCAAGATTGGTTTAAAAATATTATATATACATGTGAATGTATATTTTGATTAATATACATACATACAAGACAGTTTAAAAATACATTACCCAGTCCTTGTTTTCAACATGTTGGAAATCCATGGTGAAATTAGTATGGTAGTGTGTCAGTGCTCATTATATATTATAGTATCCTTTGTAGTATGTTCACATTAGTGCTTCATTTGTACAATAATTTATAGGTTAGCAGAAAATAAAACTAAAGTTGCAAAAATAAACACTAAGACATTAAAATGAAGAGTTAAAAACATATTAGACTCAACTTTATAGTTTTTCTATTTTTAAAAATATTCAATATATTTACTAATTTTTTTTCACCATCAAACATTTAACTTTAAGAATACTTACATATGAGAATCGCAAAAAAAAAAAAAATCACTTTTCTTTTGTAAGTAATTAACTTTATAGAATTTCTTATATTTGGAGAACTTTACCATTCATATCTCAAAGCATTTTCAAAAACTAGTTGAATTAGAAAATTTTGAAGATTTTTTATTTGTGTTCAATAACTATGATAAAATAAAATTTTTTGGAGAATTGATTTGTTTTCTCTCCAACAACTATGATAGATGGTATATTAAAGTATAGAACAACTATGATAGATGGTATATTAAAGTAAAGGAAAAAGGAGAGGTAATTAGAAATCTTTGAACTTGATAAAAATAATATTTTCATTTTCTAACTAACAGGGGTTATTGAAATTAAAAATGTAAGAAAAACAAATAATATTTTAATAAAATTATTAACTATTATATTTATTACAAACTCACCGTCCATCTATTATCAATTAAGCTACATATCATTGGCAATTTGTTATTATATTAATATGATTAATGTTAGAATTATTAAAATAAAGTAATTATTGAAATTATATTTAATCCCTTTTAGATATTTTGATTTTTCTTACTCTAATATAAAAAAAACTATAACATATATGTCGGATATTTTTCATACTTTTTCTATCTTATAGAATTGTTGGTGAAAAAAAAAACTAACCAAAAATTCGAAAATCTCTCTCTTTTTCACTGTGAAGAATTTTATGCACCTTCAGCCAAGTCTTCTACTTTTCTGTTACAAAAAATGATAGTACAGGAAAATCAAAGTCAAAATATCTTTTTAGATTCACCTCTAATAAATTTCCATTAATAAATTTTACCATAATATTAAAATATTTAATATATTTAACATCTTTTTCCTATACATTTAGTTTCAAATACTAAAATTAGTAGTGCTAATAAAATATTATTTTTCACTTTTAAAGAATTACCTTCAATGACTTATTCATGTTTGGAGAATTTTAAATTTTGTGTTGTACATTTATTTTTAAAAAATGTTTAAGCAACAAAAATCCTAAAATTTTTATTGTATCTATTTTAGAATGTATTGGAAATGCACTAACTAAATAACTGAAGAACTAATTAACCAATCCTTAAACATATGAGCAATTTATTAGAGATGCACTAGCGAATTAGGTGATGAAGTAATTAACAAGCCTTTAAACATGTGAAAATTTTGTTGGAGATGCTAAAACGAAGAACGAAGATATTGAAAGCCAGTTTCTCAAAATAGAAAGTAGGTCAAGGTTCTTTACGTTTTGTTGCAATTTTCCCTCTAATTATCAAGTGTTTATTATAGTTTTCTTACACTTTGTGAGTTTCATTGTTTTGATTGTCATGGTATTTATTGAGGATTGAACGAGATCGTTTTTTTTTGTCAACAAAATATCAACTAATAAATAATCATGATAGTAACAATTATTAGATGAACACTATTATTAAAGCAATTGGTTTTAAAGTGGAAATCAAAGTGTTGATTTGTCAAAATTCAAACTTGAATGAGAAAAATGAAGTTGGTTGACTAGATGGTTGAAGCCTTAATGATCAAATTCAAAATTTGAAAAGACGACTTTTAACAATATACAAACGTTTATTACAAGTTGATGTAGATGTTTGTCATTAAACCTATTATGATGCGAATATGTTGCAACCGCTAAAAATTTAGTATAAGCCACCAAATAATGTTTGCGGATATCCATGACATCTCATCATAGACGTATCTCGTATTGATGAATATTTTTTTTTCTAAAATAAACCAGCTTTATTTTTAAGGGTCTTATACTTCTTTCTTCTAAAAGTACTCTTTGCAACTATTCAAAATAAAAACTTTAAGAGATTTCATTACAAACATTATACTATCCTTATGTTTATCAGGAATTTTTTTGGCCTTGCTTATATATATAATTTTGGGTTTATGAAACAAAGCGACGTCTTGGCGTACTGGGAAAGTGCTTCTATGAGGTCGCCGGTTGAAATTTGATACACCTCTATTTTTTTTCTATCACCATTCTTTGTTTTGTTTAACTGCCACCATTTTTTTTATTTTTAATAATATTTTTTATTTAAAAAGCTTTATCATTTTATTCAAATTAGTTAGTCGTATTAATTTTTGTGTAATGCAACATTGCAACTAATATGTTTTTCGTCCCAGCGATTCATGGCGATCATTATGAAACTCTCAAATTCGAAAACCGACAAAGTTTTATTTATAGAGTCGATTCGATATTAATTATATCGTTTTAATGCTCAAACGGATTTATATGCTATATGATTTATATATATTTGGAATCAACGTTTTATGTTGATAATAACGACACTTTCAGATTTTTTTTTTTTTTTGAAGGTTCACCTGGACTTTGGCCAGACTACATCCTTGGCAATTTTTACCGAGAGCTAAAGCATGCTCCCCTGGGATTAACACTCAGTGGCCCCTGGTTGCTCACCCCCGGATTCGAACTTGGGTGGGGTTTTCCCCAACACCAAGCCTTAACCGGTAGGCTGCCCCATTGGGGTTATACACTTTCAGATTTGGTAAAGGATGATGTTTTTATTTTAGAGTTATTTGAGCAAGACAATAGAAATATGCCATTTATAAATTATGGAAATATCATATTAATACCAAACTTCATATTTAGATACGTCGAAAAATATAGATACCGTTAATGTTAAAAAGATCAAAATATGTTTTCGATAATTTAGAAATTTCATAAAAAGATATAGCAATAGCAATAGCATGTCTATGTATATGTATTATTAGATAGGTATTATATGTGTTTATATTGAGATTTGGGATTATACAAAGTTATACTTGATAAATACAATACTATATATAATAAGTAAACTATTAAATAATATTATATATTTATATGTATGTTAACATTGTAGAGAACAAAGAAAGAAATTGAGAAATTTGATTTTATCTTTGCCGCAATGATGACTCACTTGCTCCATGTTTTCTATGAATATGAGATTTAATTTTAGTTTTTGTCTATGAGATAAAGAAATTTCACCTTTGTCAAGATTTATGGTTTTATTAAGAGTGGTACATAAAATTTCACTTTTTATCTTCAATATAAAACCTTGAAAATTATTTAAATTACAAGATTGTGATTATAACAATAAAATAAAATAAAAAAATTTGTATTCTAGGCTGCTCTTAGTTATGTTTAAAGTAAAGCGCATAAGTAATTTTATATAGTAACTTTTAGTATTACTTTATTAAATAAAAAATATAAGATTAGTAGACCCTTACAAGACTTGGGCTATACGTTAAATACAAAGATCATCCAAAAATATAGCAAATGAATTTTTTATAGATTAATACATCAAAGTTTTGATTCTTTTAATTAATATATACTAGTTAATGACCCGTATATTATACGGGCATTTGAAACATGTTATTTTGATTTTTAATAAGAATAGACATTTACATGACAATTGTCATTACTATTTAAATACTTATGTAATTTATATGTTATACGACAATTGTCATTATAATTGCTATCTAATAGCTGTTAAAATTTTAAAAATTGAAAATTTATTATTCTTTTGTCAAAAGATTTGAATTTCGTGAATGATTTTAAAACTGAAGGGATTCAGAAATAAAATATGTGTAGTGTTTTGATTTGTAGGATTTTAAATAAAATAAAATATAATTATTTATAAATAATCTACAAAAATAGTTAGATTAAAAAGATTGAATCTTTAAATTTCAAGAATATTAGCAATTGAGTTTTAAATAAAATAATATTTCATTACTTATAAATAATATATAAAAATAATTAGGTTAAAAAGATGAAATATTTAAGTTTCAAGAATATGAAGAATATAATTGTAATAAAATCTAAACAAATTAATTTATATCTATTTTTATAACTGAAGGGATTCAAAAATAAAATATGTAGTGTTTTTTATTTGTAGAATTTTAAATAAAAAATTAATTACTTATAAATAATCTATAAAAATAGTTAGATTACAAAGATATAATCTTTAAATTTCAAGAATATCAACAATGGAGTTTTAAATAAAATAAATTTTAATTACTTATAAATAATCTATAAAAATACTTAGGTTAAAAAGATAAAATCTTTAAATTTCAAGAATATCAAGAATAGAATTGTAATAAAATCTAAACAAATTAATTTATATCTAATTTTAATAATGTAGTTAAATTAAAAAAAATATTCAATATTAAACTCATTTTGAAGGTATTATCGAGACGATTATAATGGTATAATTTATTAAAAAGAAAAAAACAAAAATTTTAATTAATATATATTATTATCTTAAAATGATAAGGATGTAAAGTGAAAGATGAGAAACTAATGGATAAAAAATAATTTAATCAAATAATTCCAAGGATAAAAAATGTAAATTATAAAGATAATTATGATATTAAAATAATAAAAATAATTAATGACATCATCATTTGATGATTCTTTTTTAATTGACCAATCAAATGACCCAATTTCATAATCATGAACAAAAACCTTTCTTTAATATATATATATATATATATATATATATATTCTTTCTAATTTTCTTTTTTCCCAATGATGATGTGCGTTTTCTTCCTATAGTTTACTAAGAATTATAATTTTTACATCTACATTTTATTCATGTGCCCATGTGATTTCTTAATCATTTTTATTTTCGTATACAAAACCTAACTCGTATTATCAAATATGGTCAATGACACATCAACAAATCCTAAATAACAATAACAATAAATCGTAAAAACCATAAACATAAAAACAACCATAAATCCTAAAACCATAAAAATGAAAATTTATATTTTCTGAAGCACATAAACTAGTATACCAATTCAGAAAAAACCACATGAGCAAAAAACATACTAATTTATTCCAAATTTTGTTACACCTTAATTTTTCTATTAAATAAAAAATATATATATATATATATATATATATATATATAGAGTCACCTTATTTTGAAAACTCATTAATTTGTGGAAACTTTGGAAACCATATTTCCACCAATCATAATCCATTTTCTTGTTTATTTTTGGTAATTTTATTTATTTTATTTTTGTGATGCTTAATTATAGGAGTTGGTGGTTATGATTTTGAATTTTGCAATTAATCTTGTCCATTAATCCTTCTAATTAATGGTTTATATGAGTTTCCAAAGTTTTCACAAATTAATGAGTTTTCAAAATAAGGTAACTCTATATATATATATATATATAGAGGGTCCTTCAAGGAAAAACCATTTTTTTGTAAAAACTTGAGGAATAATCTAAGCCTTTGATCTAAAAAGGGCATGATCGTAATTTTAGATTATTCCTCAAGTTTTTACAAAAGAAAAGGTTTTTACAAAATATGTGGTTTTTACAAAATATATATATATTCACTTTTTTGTAAAAACTTGAGGAATAATCTAAGCCCTTGATCTGAAAATCGCAGTTTATGCATTATATGAATATTCACTATCATATTCACCATATCATATTCATCATATATTCACCATATGAATATTCATATTCATCTTATGAATATTCATATTCACCAGATAAAAATTATATAAATTCACCATCATATGA
This sequence comes from Centaurea solstitialis, assembly GCA_030169165.1. Classification (NCBI taxonomy): domain Eukaryota; kingdom Viridiplantae; phylum Streptophyta; class Magnoliopsida; order Asterales; family Asteraceae; genus Centaurea; species Centaurea solstitialis. The sequence goes on from CM058043.1 coordinate 34,294,056, forward strand.
ATATTTATATTTACCATATCATATTCATCATATATTCACCATATGAATATTCATATTCACCATATGAATATTCATATTCACCATATGAATATTCATATTCACCATATGAATATTCATATTCACCATATGAATATTCATATTCACCTTATGAATATTCATATTCACCTTATGAATTCACTATCATATTCACCATATGAATATTCATATTCACTATATATTCACCATATGAATATTCCTATTCACCTTATGAATATTCATATTCACCAGATAAAAATTATATAAATTCATTCAGCTGATGAATATTCACCTTATGAATACAAAACACAGTATCCATTACATTTACATATTCATAAGTAAATAACAACCTAAATACATACAACCATAGCTTTCATCTCTCTCTTTCCGGCCACCACCACCATTAAATCCGACGATAACCTTTGTATACAATCTGTAAACAACAAAACTCTATTAACAAAACAAGATTAAAATACACACATACACACCACAATTCAATCCAATTCAACTCCATTAGAATTTCAGTTCTTCCAATTTCCAATCAGAAACATAACAGAGTAGCAATTTTGAGTTACTTACACACACAAATTAACAAAACAAGATTAAAACACACACATACAACCATAATTCAGGGCGATCGGTTGAAGAGCTCGAGCTTTAGAAGCAGCAACGATGGCGGTGGTGGTTCTGGTTCACGGCGGATGAAGGGCGGTGGCGGAGGAGATGAGAGGAAGACGGTTGCTTAGGGTTGCTTAGGGTGGTTCTGGTTCTCGATGGATGATGAAGAGGGTGGTTGCGTAGGGTTTCAACTTTCAACACCAGATTTTGATTTACACATTTGATGATCTCAAATTTTTAAAAGGACCCAAATACCCTTTTGGGTTTAAAATCTAGTGTGGTTAGGTGTATATTATAAAAACATGTTATCATGGTCTCTTATAGTGATAACCATTAATTAAAAAAAATTAATGGTTAAGATGATTCCTCAAGTTTTTACAAAAAATGTGGTTTTTATTTTATATATATATATATATTATTTTATATATATATATAAATCACATAAAAAACAATTAATTTCCATACCCTTCCAGAATGAGATAAACGCAGGCAGATTGGCATAATTCAACCATAAATCCTGTTCAAAAAACGCCAAAAATAAAAATAAATAAATAATAAAAAAAACAAGAAAAATAAAAAATAAAATAAAATAAAACATGGATCACGAGATCACACAATGTGTATTTCATTTTCTCACCTTCAAATAAATACCACACACACACTGTTTTCACACACACACAAACACAAACACAAACACGAGCTCCTTCAATGGCGTCGTCTCTCCAATTCGCTCCTCTCTCCGGCGTCTCCTCCACTCGCACCGACCGATCTCTTCCTGACTTCAGAGTTTTCCGGTGCCGGAAACCTTCTCTCTCCGTCCGATGCTCCGGTGGAGAACCTTCCGCGTCGCCGGCGATGGCCGCCGGCGGTTCCGATTTCGACGCCAAGGCTTTCCGGCATAATTTAACCAGAAGCGACAACTATAACCGGAAAGGTTTCGGACATAAGAAGGAGACTCTCGAGCTCATGAATCAAGAGTATTTCAGTAAGAATTTTAGTGATTTTAATTTTGTTGTGTTTGATTGAATTTGAATCTATTGCTTCTAATCTGATTTGACTTTTGATGTTTGTTTAAATTCAATTATGTGATTGGATTAATTTGAAGTTTTTGTTGATCGGTGTTTTTAGCACTGGATTTTTTAAGATGAGTTGTTTAATTATGTGAACTTTTGGTGTTTTTTTTTGAAATTGAAGAGTATACCAGTAAGAATTAGTAATTTTAATTTGTTGTGTTTGATTGAATTAATCTCTTGCCTCCAGTGGCGGATCCAGAAGTTTCAATGAGTGGGGGCACACTTAGAGGTGCCAAAATTTTCAAAAACCGAATAACTCAACTAGACAAAGACAGTTTCGGGTTATCGGTTTTTTATTTAACAAATTAGGTTAATCGAATAAAGATAACATACTTACATCGACTTTTTTTGCTATTTCGCTTAAACCGAATAAGACATTATAGTAGTATTTGCATATTTTTACTATTCCAATTAAGCTTAAAGCAAGTAAACACGCTACACATTTACATAAAATTTTGGAAAAGAGCGGAAGTTATAGTTATCTGCTACTATTTAGAACCGAGAATTGAGTAGATGTGAGAAATGGAGATTGGAGATGAGACATATTGCCTATAGGAGATCCAAAGTAAACCATCGAAGTTATTAGACAATTTGAGAATATTGGATATGTAAATTTGAAGAAAAAATATGAAAGTAAAGCTAGAAGTAAAGGAACCAAGACTAGGATCATCTATATATAAATCCTTGTCTATATG
>CM058043.1:34296556-34391856 GCA_030169165.1 Centaurea solstitialis
AATTCATTCAAACATTTAATTCAATCAGGGGCGGATGTAAGGGTTTAACATGGGGTCAATTGACACCCATAAGATTTTCAAGTTGTTTGAGTTATATATTGTATATTGTTTTATTAATTATATGAAAAGTTTGGATCTGTAAAAATTAGATTTTGACCCCCCCAAAAGTTGGCCTACTTTCATTTACAATATTTTATGTAATTTCTTTTACATTAATTGTTATTGTTAGTTGTTACTGTTAAGGATTCTTAGCTGATGTTATTAATTGAAGCTTAATTTCTAAACTTTATTAATTGTTAGGAATGTTTAATTTGATGCCATTGTTAGTTGATAGGGTTAAGGTTAGAGTTTATTAATGGAGGCTTAAATTCTAAAATTCATTAATTGTTAGATATGTTTAATTTGATGAGTCATTGTTAATTGATAGGGTTAAGATTAGAGTTTATTAGTTGAGAGAAAGGTTGTTCATATGAGAAACATAACTTTTTAAGAAAAGGTGAGGACGAATTTCAGCCACTCATTCAGTCAGTAAAAGAGGCTTTGACCAGATCCCCTTCTTTAATAATCTCCACCCTCTCATAAATTGTGTCAATACTCCGTGACCGCGTCCACCGTAACCGAACATGTGTGGTTGTTTCTTAAATTGATACCTAATTCCTAGCTAATTGTTTTGTTTTTTGTTAAGATTAGTGTCTAATAACGATGCATATATAAATATTATTTATTTTTTTAGCGGTTAAGGTTAACTTAGTTGATGCCTAATTAATAAAATTTTGTCAACTCTAAATTGACACTGTTGGAGTTTATATTAGAGTTTATATTAGTTGATTACTAATTGTAAGTTTTTTTTGTTACTTTTAATTGTTAGTCTTTGTTAGTTGATACTTCATACCTAATTGTTAATTATTTCACTAGAAAAATGGATTAAAAAGGTGGAAAAAAGGACTAACATCCGAAACCGATAGGGATGATAGTAGTTCTTGTAACATTATCCAACCTAACATTACTCATTCGACGCCTTGGCTACGACTAAAATTCCGACCCCCATCACCAAAATTTCTGGATCCGCCATGAATTCAATTGAACCCAGTTGCATAAAACTCAAAATTTGATTGTAAAAATACACCAAATGGCAAATACAAGTGAAGTCATAAGATGTCACAAATTTCAAGACATTCAAGTCATTCAAGTTTGTTTAATGTCATGGAGCGAGCTATCTTCACAAACTTACTTGTGGACTCAAGAAGTTTAACGCCAAAAGTATAGAGTTTTTTCCAATCTTTTTTTTAGCATTATTGTTTGTTTATCTTGTTCGGTATTCTTATAGTTTAGTTGTTATAGTTCTCGAACTAAGGTCATAAGCGAGATTGCGAAGACAACTCAAAGACATTAAGTTTATAATCATCGTCCTTAATTGATCGGCTTACTTAATTTTGATGAGGTCGGATTACCGAAATAATACGTTTCTATGAATTTAGAAATATTAATGGACAACATTAATTGCTTAAGGGGGCGTTTGGTTCATTTCAGGGAATGAGAATGAAAATGAAAATGGGAATACAGGAGAATGGGAATAGGAATGAGCATTACATTGATGCTGTTTGGTTAACCCACTATAATCAATGAAAAATTTCTTCATATTGAAAAAATATGTTTTTCCAACTTGAAAATACATAAGATATTTCATTTAATATCCATAGATAGAACAATGGGTGGAAAAAAGAACCAAGTAGAAATAAAAATTTCATCCCCCCAATTTGGTCAGGAATGAAAATTAATGGATCTGCAGGAATGATTCCATTATATAATATCAAACCAAACAGAAGTTTTCATTATCATTCCCATTCCCTGACTGCTCAATACCCCCAACCAAACGCCCCCTAAAATTAGGGAATTAGGTTACAAATTAAATGGGTCCAGAGGGTTACACGATCTCATCCAAATTTAGAACAAACTAATGGAAACCAACTCTTATAATTAAACATCAATGGATTCTCATTGGTTGACACATGGTTTACAAAGTTTGCACAAATTACTTAGTTTGTAATATAGGGTTAGGTTCAAATGTGAATTCATCTTTTATTGTGAATGTGAGCATCACTAGTATCGCGCAACGTGGCAATATTCAGACTGAATAGACTGCATGAATAACGCTTTATTCAGTCTGAATAAAGCTTAGACGCTGATTCATATTGCCATGTGGCGTGATTCTATTGGTCCTCACATTGACAATGAAAGGGTTCACATTTGAACTTTCCCCTGTATATATACATACATATATATAGGGTATATATATATGTATCACAAATTCATGAACATCAAGTTGTCATGAATTCACGAAGCTTGATTTTCATATGAGATTCATGAACGTCAACCTCTTCATGAATAAAATATACATGAACCTCAACCTCTTCATGAATAGTATATACATGAACATCAACTATTTCATATGAATGGAAAATACATAAACATCAACTCTTATTATACATGTTTCATGAATAGAATCACTAGGAAGCTTGTGTGTAAAAGACCCTTCAAACCTTGAAAAAAGCAACCCACTATGAAAAAAAAGACACATTAAAACTTAAACAAGAATCATTAGAACGATGTGTGCAAAAACTACTTTTAGAGTCTTTAGACTCATATTTTGCACTCACATTGTGGTAGATTGGAGACGTGGCCGGTGTTGTTTCCATTGCATCCAATTCTATCAAATTCGTTTTGAATTCTATAAACTAATTAAACAATCTTTAGAGCATTTCAACAGCTTTTCTATAATTTTCTTTAAAATAAAGAATGAAATGTCAAGATCATTAAAACATTTTTTTTCATCTCCAACAACTTTTATATTTTAGAGAATCTATATCACTCTTATTATCAAAATATATACTACATTTATAGTTCCAATAAGCTTTTTAAAGAAATTTTTATACAATCAATTATACTATTAGTGGAAGATTTTAAAATAATGGTTGTTACTCCTCATTTAGAGATTTTAGGTAATTCTCTATATGTAGAGTTTTTTTTTTTTTTTTCCAAATAATCTATTTTAGAGATTGATATAGCAAAGTTGTTACAACATTTTAACAAACAAAAATCATTTTTTCTTCCTATTTTAACAAAGATGTTAGGTTTTTGCAAAAAAGGGGAAATCTAGGAGTACACAAAATTATGGAAATTGTTCCTTAATGATGGGAACATTATGGTTAGAAATATACTTGGATGGTATTAAACTTGAGGTTTACTGGTTAATTACAAAGATTGTATCTCCTTTCATTGTTGATGAGGTTTACAAAACATTCCATTCGCTATATTCCCAAGATTTGATAATGATAGGTTCTTTCACTTATGCTTTTATTGAAATTGTTGTTTAATTGTCTTTCTGATATCCGTTCTGCTAGATGATGATTAATTACGTTGAGGTATACAGGGACGGAGCTACGTTGGAACGAGAGGGAGCAATGCTTTCCCTCAGTTTTTCAATAAAAGGTTTGATCTATTCATTTAAGTAGGCATGTAATGCATGGCTTGAGGCGAGGTGGTGGCTCTATGGTTTGAGGCGGTGCCTCTATTCATATAGGGTGTTTGAGAGTGTTTTTTTTAACTCCAAAAGTGTTTATTGCACTTATAGTGGTGGTAAAATAAATTTTTTAAAAAGTGTTTAGATTGGTTTTTATGGGGATGAAAACTAGTAAGTCCATAAATTGTTTTCTAAAAAATGTTTAAATTAGTTTTTATGGTGGTAAAAACCCGTAAGTTAATAAGTTGTTTTTTAAAAAGAGCTTGGATTAGTTTTTATGGTGGTAAAAACCAGTAAATCAACAAACTGTTTTTTTTAAAGTGTTTGGATTAGTTTTTGCGATGGTATAAGTTGTCTTTTAGAAAGTGTTTGGGGTAAAAAGTGAGTACTTGGAGACAGAAGATATTAAAAAGTCAAAAGCCAGGTATCCTTTATTTTTCAAAATCTTCTTTTTCAATAAGATCAAAAAGTTGTTTTAAAAGTGTTTTTAAGTTTACCAAACATTTTTTTAAGTTATTGATTTTTTGAAAAGTCAATAAGTTCAAAAGCACTCCCAAACACCCTAAGAGCATCCACAATGGAGGTTCTTCATGAGGTTTGTAACACCCCATTTATAGTTAGAATTATATAAGGGATTTTAGAAGTATTAAAAAAATTGTTTTAACATTTCTAGGAAGTTTGGGAATGTCTTTTTAAATTTAAATGAAATAGAAGGACTAGATATGAAGATTATGGCTTGAATATCTAAGTTTGTTATCATCACATGGCAACTCAGATTAATTGAGATATATATGGACTTTTATTCTCATTAATGAATTGAAAAGAAAAGAAAAGGCATAGAACCCTATGCGTGAAATCTCTCAAGCAAAAACCCTACCTACACGTTTTTCGTCGACACCACCTTTTACCGCCTAAAACCTGCCGTCACCACCACCGGCTGTCAGACGCTGTCTCTGTCTCCCCATATTGCTGCCGAACCACCTCCTGCGCCACTAGATACGACCATCGGCGGGTGCCGTTGTTGTCTCTATCGATCGCCGGCAAGCGTTGCTACGGTTGCTATCCGACCACCGAGAAGTGGCTGTCCCCGTCGTTGGTTGTTGCACCGCAACCCAATCAGCGTCAACGTGTTTCCCCAACTAGATTTCGAGTAGAGTTTGCAGAATTTTCTGAAGGTAGATCCATCATCGCTACTCCATCCTTTTCTTCGTTAGTAATTATGTCGTTGTAGGAATTCGCTAGTTTCTGCGTTGAATTAAATTTAGTAGTTAAGGAGCATCTTAAGCATATAGTTATGAGTTGTTTTATTTAAGAAATCTTAATCTCCCATGCTTAAATAGTTGGCTGTGTTTTAAAGAAAAGTTTGTTTTTCTTAAATGGATTGTGAGATTAAATTATGGATACAATACATAGGTTATGTAACGAATGATAAGTAAAGAAGGCAGATTATATATTTTTGGTTTTAATTAAGTTGCATTTAAGACACTTAGATTGTAAAATGTCGCTAAAAAGAAAAAGAAAAACATATGTGAGTGCATGTCATGTTTTAGTGACAAATAAGGTATGAAAGTGGTAATTTTAGCGATGGATAGAAGTAGGTGTGCATGGCGTTGTTGCAAAAAGTAGATGAGAGGGTGTAGGCTTTAAGCGACACACGGTTAATGCGAGGGGCGAGCCGGTTTAAATCTTTTTTTTCTGTAAGCGTGTAATTAGTCGTAACCTTTGTGTAGGTTGACCACTAGTCGTTCAGTTTATCAAGTTTCGAGTTTCAGTTTCTCTTCGGTGGCCGATCGACGATCAGGTGAGTTACACTGTGCTTGTTTTATATTGTTATGTGCGTATGTATGCATGATTGCGTGTGAAAGGGAACCACATGCCCTTGATGAGTTGTGGGGGCGGACTCGCGTCCTAAGCAGGCGAGAAAAAGGGAACCACATGCCCTTGGTGAGTTGTGGGGGCCGACCCGTGTCCAAACTGACGGGAGATTTATATCGATCTCATGAGAGTCGCGTGTACGTTTGAGTCTGTTAATTTTTTTTAACTTGTTATGATGTGATTTGTATGTGTGTTGCGATGGCAACGGTTATGGTATATGCCCACATAGCGGTATGAGATAGGCAGAGGGCTAGCTCACTAAGCTTAAAGCTTACCCTTTCGTTGTTTCCCCTTTTCCTCAGGTTTTGGTTCAGGAGTGGATTAGGGCAAGGCCTCAGCTTGATTTTCCTGTGGATGACGGTTCCGGTGACACCTTGACATTTAATTTTTGGGTTTTTATCTTATAAATAAATGGGATTTTTAGTTATTTATTTTTAATTGACATTTATTTGAGTCGGTCGGCTATGGATACGTTTTTATTTCGTAATAAATTTAGTTATTTAATTATTTTTATTTTAAATCTTTATAAAATCCCATTTTTGAAAATTAGACGTTACAGGTTCTTCTTGAGGTTTTTGCAAGAACCTCCACTATGGGACAGATGTTCTTGTCGAGTCACAAGTTCTTATTGGAACCCAGATGCTTGAACAAGAACTCGGGTTCTTGTAATACTTTACTTTTCTGTTATTATTTTATTTATTATTTTTGTTATTTCTTAACTATTTTTCTTTTAATAAATCTATACAAATAAACATATATATTAAATTAAATAAAAATTATTATAAAAAATTGTTTTTTGTTTCTAATAAATTTTTATACAAATTTTATATGTAGTTTTTAAGAAATTGGATTTTTAATTATTTCACTAATTTATTATGTTTAGGTTATTTTTAAATATTTTTTATATGTAAATCAAAATTAGATAATTCTACACAAATATTTCAATGTTTCACTCGTGAATTCCATGAATATCTCCAATGAATTCCGAGATACACTCAAATGAAGTTTATCATCAACTCCGTTCCGATCTAATTAAACATATTTGGTCGAATCGAGATTACGACTGATCTATATTATAAAGTGTTTACTCTTACTTCTTTTAAAGATTAATATTATTGTAACGGTGTACCTCTTTTTTAATTGTAATATAAAATTATATTTGTGTTTTAATTGTTTTACATATATGTTAATAAAATATATAGATTGAAAATTTAATATTAATATAAAAGTGAAAAATAATAAATTATATTTGAAATTTTTTAATAGATATATATATATATTAAATTTATATAACAGTTGATAAATAAGAAAAGGAAAGTGGGTTTATATCGGAACCTCCACTGTAGAGTTTTAAGGAGAATCTTACTTTGTTGATGTGGCAGAGAGCCAGAGATCAATATGGTAAGTGAGGTTCTTAGGCCATCCTTAGCCATACCAACCATACCACCCATTTCTGCTGCCACATCAGCTGCCACATCAGCTTTACCACTACCCTACCAATTCCATACCTTTCATCCTTAACCATACCACTCATACCCCTTATTTTATTTTTTTTATTTCTAAAATATATTAAAATAATTTACTTAAAATTATTTTTGCTAAAATTCAAATTATCATTAAAATTAAAATTAAAATTATCATTAAAATTAAAATTAAAATTAAAATTAAAATTAAAATTACATTTTATTAAAACTAAAAAATACAATAAAACTAATGATTATTGTGCAAAGAGTCCCACAAGTGTTGAGATAAATCGTTGCGAAGGTTGGCGTGCCTCTCTCGGTTTTTCACTAGGTTGACGTTTCTTGCCCGGTCTGCTTCGGAGATATTTGTTTCGATATCTTCCGGTAAAACCTCCGTAGGATCAAAAGGATAATTTGAAATGCCTTCGTCTTCACGAATCATGTTGTGTAAAATTATACACGTGTACATGATTTCTTGTATCTTCGTTCGTGTCCATACTCGCGCCGGTCTTTTTACCATGTGCCATTTACTTTGAAGCGTGGCGAATGTCCGTTCGATGTCTTTCCTAGCCGATTCTTGACGTTCCTTGAAGTGGATCCGTCTCTCGTCGTCATGTGGATACCTAAATGCTTTGACGAAAGTCGTCCACTCTGGATATATCCCGTCGGCAAGATAATACCCGTGATTGTAGTGTGTATTATTTGCTACAAACGAACTATCGGGTGCTTTATCTTCGAATAAATCGTTGAAAACCGGTGATTGATTGACAACGATTATATCGTTCGTCGCACCCGGAACCCCGAAGAATGCGTGCCAGATCCATTCATCATATGATGCGACCGCTTCTAGAATTACCGTCGGTCCAGCATGATCACCTCTATGGAATTGACCCCTCCATGCGACGGGGCAATTTTTCCAGGCCCAGTGCATACAGTCAATGCTACCAAGCATGCCGGGCAAGCCGTGGACTTGTTCATGCATTGCGTAGATTCGTTGAATATCGCTGGCAGTAGGCTTTCGTAAATATTGTCGCATATATAGGTAAATAATACCTTTGCAAAAATTCTCAAGGCAATCCTTTGACGTCGTTTCGCTCATCCTCAAGTACTCGTCGGAAGCATCCGAAGCAGTCCCGTACGCCAATTGTCGAATAGCGGACGTACACTTTTGAAGCGCGGAAAACCCTTTCACGCCTCTTGCATCCCAATGTTGCTTGAAATATTCGATCTCTCTTTCTAGATCGTTAACTATCCGTAAGAATAGTCGTCGACTCATACGAAACCGCCGCTTAAAGTCTTCGTCGTTGTACACCGGGTTATTAGAAAAGTAGTCGGCGATAAGCTTATCGTGTCCCTCTTCCCGACCTCTTTCTTTATTCGGCCCTCTCGGTCTTTTATTTGACGGACCTTCTCCATTGTTTTGCAATACCCCGGTAGTCACAAGTTTACCGACCAACTCGGCAGCTTGAAGGTTGGCTAGAAGAACTTGATCTATCATGAGATCAAATTCGTCATCGGAATCCGCCATATTTTTGTGGATAGGAGAAAAGAGAAGAAATTGAAGAGAATAGAATGAGATGTAGGAGCGGTACCGGCCTCCCACACCGGTCCGTTAATGATGGCCTTAGAGGTTTCACCACTGTGGATGCTCTAATAGTGTACCTGTGGGGATGGAAACACAAGGTATCTTTTTTAAGTAATCAGTATGACTTAATTATATATGAGTAAATATGGATTTGGTCTCTGATATTTGTTAAGTGATATGCATTTGGTCCTTCGAGTTAATTTATTACAAAATAAACTGTCATGTACACATTTGGTCATAGATTTGGTCTTCACACCGACGACCTTTTAGTTCATCCATTAAATGTGAGGGCAAATTAGTCTTTTTAATTTCTTTTTATTATTTTTCTTAAACAACAAGAACCAAAAATGTAAACTCAAACTCATATATAGAAAACCAATTCGAGATTTTAAAGAGCCAAACGGACATCGCCAAAAACTAAACTATCTAACAATTTCCCCATTCCTTTGTGTTCGAGCCTATATCTCTCTCTGTTTCTGACTCGATTTTTGGTTTTTTTTGCTCAAAATCCCAGCCACCACCATCAGCCATCGGTGCTACTTCCACAGAGACGAATGGATTTTGTGCTTCTTCCGACGTCTTCCCCTCCGGCCTCTGGCAGTGCTTTCGCCTCGGGAAGAACCTTCGATGTGTTCCTTATTTAAGTTAGCGCCTTTGTCTCCGACCGGGCTAGGGTTTATTCTTCATCTAACCAGGTTAGAATTCTTGTGCGTCCCTGTGGTTCGAGCTCGTTCTCGTATATGGTTCTTCTCCCTCTTTCTCAAAATATGGTGATGATTTGGGGTCCGGTTCGATTTGGAATTTGGGATGTGAAACAAGTTCTGATTTTGACTGTGATTTAGGCTTCCATCGATTTTTAGACATTGGTGTTCCATTGTTCTTTAGACATTTTAAACAAATCCTGAATTTAGTATTTTGCTTCTGGTATTTACGATATTGGATTTAGATATGTTCAATTATATTTTTTAGGGGGTTTCATTCAATTTTAGAGGTATGAGCGATTTGAAACTGGTTATGGATTTAGGGTTGTTTAAATTTATTGGTGTTTTACTCCCTGTTCTCGAGTTTTTTTTTAATGAAGGAAAGGAAAGGATTTCTAACGAGTTTTTTTTTTAGGGATTGACTTTTGATCGTAAAGTTTGATATAGAACTTTACGAGAGTTATGGGTATTCTTGATGTTCATCAAGGTGTTCTTAATGCTCATCAAGAAAATTAATCTGAAATTGTTAAAATAAAGGAAAGGGATATAATGGTCATTTGTCTTAGTTCTTAACGGATGTACGAACAACCGTTAATATGGGAGACCAAATCCATAACAAAAAAATATACTTAGATGTTTATTTTGTAATAAATGAAATTAAGAACCAAATCCATAATATTTAACAAACCTCATGAATCAAATCCATAGTTTACTCATTATATATTTAAATCCTTATAATGGGTCAACTTTTAAATTTGGCCAAAAAAGAAAAACAAAGATTAATTAAATCTAATTTATGCATTTACATGTCTACTTTTATCTAAAATTTCATTATAGAAAATGAAATGATTATTCTAGTAATATAATAGACTTAATACTTTATTAGTTTAGACTTCCTCCTCTACATTTCGCTCATCACCACCATTTCTCCGAGCCACTGGTTTAGACTTCAAGGTCTTATTAGGGTTTTAATATATAAATCATGAAATTGCCAATTGACCCCAAGTTTAATTATGCTCTATTCTTGTAGTCTAACTTTGAGTTTATGTAAGATACTAGATGCCAAGTGATTACTACTAGATGTATTAACATTGTTCTTGATGGACTGAAGTTTAAAGCTCTTGCTTTTGAAACAAAACAAACAAAAAAAACGAGACCAAATTCTAACCATCGGGTCTTATGACAATAATTGAAAATTTTGAAGTATTAATTCGATTTTATCATTTAAGTTTTGTCACTAAGTTGTTCAATGATTGACTTTCGTCCATAATTTTATTGGTTCCATTATATTTGTTAAGTGTTGATATGAGGTAGGTTCATACAAGAACTTACCTATTTGCAAGAACAAAGAAACTAAACCATGATCATACATAGATGTGGGCCCATGTGGGTCGTCCCACATATTAAAAATCATATATGATTTAGTGTTGGGATCCACGTGAATCATATATGATTTTTTTAATATGTGGGACCACATGGACCCACATCATATGTAATTGTTGTTAGTTCCTTTGTTCTTGCAAACTGGAAGAGTTCTTATTTGAACCTACTTCTAACAAATATAATGAAATAAATTATGGACGAAAGTCAATCGTTGAATAACTTAAATGATAAAATGGAAGCAATACTTAAAATTTTCAATTATTGTCATAAGATCCCGACGAATAGATTTCTCTCTAGTTTTTTTGTTTTAAATGCAAGAGCTTTAAAATTTTGTCCATGAACAATGTTTAATACTTCATCTAGTAGTAATCACTTGACATCTAGTATCTTATATATACTTAAAGTAAGACTGAATCAATAGAGCATAATTGAATTTGTGGCATTTGACAACTACATGATTCAAAAATTAAAACCCAAATGTGATCCTCAACTCTAAACAAGAGGCTCGAAGAAATGGTGGTCCCGAGTGGATTGCAGAGGTTTGAAAAGTAAGCTTAAGCTAATAAAATATTAAGGGGCTGTTTACCAAATCCTGTCTGTATGTCTGTATGGATAAATTTGTCTGTATGGATAAATTTGTCTGTCTGGATAAATTGGATGCTGATGTTTACCTTTTTATCTGAATCAACCGTCTGAATGTCAGAAATGACCAACTTACCCCTCACTATGAATTAAAAGCTGTTTTATAGATTGTTGTTTATTTATTAAGTAAAATTATATATCTAAAACACAAAATTTAAAATTCAAACATAAAGTCATTAACATAATCAAAAATTAAAAATATAAATTCATAAATTAAAAATTTTGAGAATATTATAAACCAAAAGATAACAACATATTAAAATTTTAAACATTATAAACTAGAAGATAACAATAGTTTGAGATCCATTATGATATATGAATAAATTATCTCTTATTATAAACAAAAAACAGATGGCAGCCCACTATGTACCACATTTTTGTTAAAAAAAATTTAAAAAAAAAAAGAAATTCTAAATCAAATATATCCTGGTGAGCGACCGACCTAACATAACCCAAATAAAAATTGATTTATTCCAAAATCAAAGTCAGCAACAATCGTGGACGGCGACGAAAAGGGGGTGAGCAACAATCATCGACGGCGACGAAAAGGGGGCGAGCTCGCAGGAAGGAGAGGGGAAGAAGAAGACTATACCTATGGTGGAGCAGCAGCGTTGACGAGTTGCTAACGGCGGCGGTGAGCAGAGCGACGAGCAGCGGCCGGCGAGCAGCTCCTAACGATGAGCAAAGAACAGCGCTAGAGGGAGGTTTTTCACTGGAGGAACAAAGAAGATTTCATGTCGTCAGAAGATATTCAATGGGAAGAAGCAAAGAGGGCAGGCGTGAAACAAGGGTATATTCGTCAAGTTTATGGCTTAATGGGGACAAGTGACCCCCTGGCCACTGTGCGATTAAGCTATGATCTGAGCGAATAAGTTGTTAGTAAACAGCACAAAACGTCTGTGCGAATCAGCTAATTTACCCAATAAGCCCATTAAGCCGTTAGTAAACACACTCTATTATGTTATTAGAATGATGATTATCTCATTTTCTATAATAAAATTTTTAGATAAATGGAGATATGTAAATACATAAATTAGATTTAATTAATATTTGTTTTTCTTTTTGTTATGGCCAATTTTAAAAATTGACTTAGTATAAGTATTTAAATATATAATTAAGTCATAATGATTATTTTAAAAGATTACTGTATGTGTATCTCTCCCGCCTCAAACCATGCATTATATATAGATCAAATTTGTTATTGAAAATTTGTGGGGAGTAGTTGCTCCCTCTCATTCCAACGTATATAATATTTACTTCATCCGGTAACATTAGGGGGTTCAATGGATAGTATCCCGTATTCCTGACTACTTGGGTTCAATTTGAATCATGTGGAGATCATGTAGCAATATCCAAATCATGGGTCTCTCACATAGTGCATGGCAACCTTAATTGGGTTGGGTTGTGGTCGACGGAGATTAGTCGGATGCCCGTATGGATCCCGGATACCCCAGGAACGTGTGTGTAAACACACACACACACACACACATATATTGAAGGAATTTCATTTGTGAACCATAATTTTGGTGTGAACTTGTGAACTTGTGAACTTTGCCAAAAAGACGATTATATGATGAAATAGGTTCTTGAAATTGTTTCATATGATGAAAATTATATTATACGATACATTTTTTGTTGAAATTGTTTCATATTTTCGGTGTTTTACGTTGATTTTACAAAAATATATGAAACAGTTTCATAAGAATGAAAAAGTTACATAAAAAATACCGGAATATGAAACAATTTCATCGTATAATATAATTTCATCATATTAAACAATTTCATGAACCAATTTCATTGATTTAACCAATGAAATCGTCGTTTTGGCTTGAGTTCACAAGTTCATACCAATAAGTTCACAAAAGAAAATCACTATATACTATGTATATATATATATATATATATATATTCACATGTCTTTTTGGGACAGAAAAACTTATTCAATACTCATGCACATTTCTTATGTTCGATGAGGCTTGGACCCTTGACCTCTTTGGTTACGAGATTCATTGTTGTTAATGAATAATTGAAGATTTTTTTTTGATCCATTAAATTAATAGATGGTGTCAGCATGGGATAATTAGAACACGCAATTCAGTCAAAGAGATCTTCTTTTTAGGTTCACCAACATTAACATTCTTTAATTATTAACGATAAATGATTTTTTAGATGAATGCCATTCTACTTTTGGCCCTTTGTCGTATCGTTGTATTTCTATATTTATTTGCTCATAACTTTTTCGATGTGTTCAATAATGATCATATTTGTTCATTTTTTAGAGTCTCTTGCTTCTATCGTATTTGCTCATGATTTTTGAAATGTTTCCTGATATGTACGTAGTTTCTAGGTTCGGTTTTTCTGTAGGAAATAATCAACCTTTTGCTTAAGTATACACTACTGGATAACAAGACTCCGTACAATATCATTCTTTAGTTTGTTTTGCCATGATTCTGCAGATCAAGAAACTTTCATTAGGAACTATGTATTGATCATAAGCAAAATGGATAATGCAAGTAACTTGTTCATATTTGTGCCAATTATGCCACCCTTTCCCTGTTTATTTCATTTACTACAGGAAGTTGTGAATTAGATGGTAGGATCGTGTGAAAAGTAGAGTTAATGATGAGAAGCATGATAAGTGGATTTGAACCCATGATCTAATCCCATGCCCTCTCATGAATTGAACTTTAGAAATGATAAGAGAATTGATCAGATGTATCTCATCCTAATGTGCATTCACTTCTCATCCAACGGTTGATGACCATGCCACTTCTCACACTTCTCACATTAACCTCAACTTCTCATTGAAACTCAAGTTTGTCTTATGTCTACATGTTCCTATCCGTTAAGCTTTTAGTTCAGGTATGCCTTCAATAGTGTTGATATTTTATAAGTGAAATTAGTTATTTAGACATATGTGACTTTTTTTATCGTAGGATGTGATATTATGTTCCAAGGGGGTTTGCTTATTTTTGTTCCAAGAGATGCGTTCATTGCAAACATGTTGTATACAAAGCTTCATACCATGTTCTTTTAACGAGTTTGTGTTGTTGATAAACACTTGCACTTGTTAATGAAGATGTGTTAATTGCGAATTTATTGTTAAAAAATCTCTTTCATGTTTTTATTTTATTTTTAGTTTTTTGTTACAAAGCTTCATGCCATGAAGATGTGTTATTGAACATTTGTCAAGAACATTACATTTCAATAAATCAAACTCTGAATTAGAAAGCTTCATACCATCTTATATAATATTCTTGTTTACATTTTATTGAAATGTAAACGTTTTTGAGTAGTCATTTATATAAGATGGACTATGCTAGCTACGTGTTTTATTTTATAAAGAATACGTAAATGGATTGAAAAACGACTATAATGATCATATTTATAAGTTTCCATAACGTAACAGAAAAAAATTATTCACAATTAAGCATTTTTAATAGGTAGTGGTATATCAAGAAAAGTAATGTGATTAATTGGGTGCATATTTAAGGATACTAAAAAGAATCCAATACATTGGTTTCCAAGTAATATAAAAATCCTTAGTATAGTACCATTAACGACGATAGATAATTGCATAATTTGACAAAATTATAAGCATTTTAAAAGAGATGCCAGTTTCATATGTCAAAATCATTCAAAAAAATACTAAATTTTTGAGAAATATGAGATGAATCAAAATTAGATCTTTTTTCTTCCAAACTTGAAATGAGGTCATTATTGTTTTTTATTTTCAATTTTTTTCAAAACAAACAAACTTATGGTCCAGCTTATAGGGAAATTGTTTCAACTAGCAAAAACATTCATTTAAATTAATTTTTTTAGTTATTTTTTAAACCGAATATTATTATATCTATAATTTGCGAACCTAGCTAAAAAACGAATCTAATCAATTTTTCTTAAAAAATAAGACTATTGACGGGGTTAGATCCACAATTAAGAACCTGATTCCATAAATATATAATATTTTTAAAGAAAAGTTAACTAGATTGTTATTTTGCATCTTTTAACAAGATTAGTAAATTACATATTGTAACACCTTAAAATCCACAACATTTAATCTAGGAAAAACATTTAAAATAAGCGGAAGCTTGTCGAAAGTCTCAACTTGATAAAGAATTTAGCCAAACATTTGTTTAAGAAAAGAAGTAATCAAACATAACCGAGTCTAAGCTCATGCCCAAAACACGACATCCTTTATCCCAATTAAACTAAAACATTAAGAAAATGACAAGTTAAGCATGTCCTCCTCCAAAACCATAATCCATAAACATGACTGACTGAGCTGCCACCTGCGGGATCATCACACGTGAGCCTTGCCCTTGCTAACCGATGTTGTACCTGACACTAAAAAGGTGGAATAACAACGGGTAAGCTTTCGCTTAGTGAGCACATATCTATACAAACATAATCATACATACATAACCGGAATACATTGCAATCACATATCACATAACTTGATCCTTTGACACTGGTACCAGGCCGCTTAATCCGTAACTTGATCCTTTATCCCCGAATGAACTATTTACCTAGCGGTAACCCGTACCAACTAGGTAATAACATAATCCATATAACACATAACCACACATGCATAACAATCACATAAGCATGAACACATCAGTATAGATAGAGTACTCACCTGAATGTAGCTCGGAAATGCTCACACAAAACAGGTACAATGCTCAAAGTGATTCACCTAAACATTTACATGCATAATCATCTCAATACATAATCCAAAATGACATTTTAATACTCCATACCGAAACACTAGTCTTAGCCATAGCTAGACTAGTCCAATTGACCCCAAACTCTAGGCCTCATCCTCTCTTAACATCCCTAACATGATCCCATAGCCAAATCTCCAAAAATTAAAAACCAAAAATTGAAAAACGTCCAGAGAGTTGCGCGACCTCCCTTGCGCGACCTCAGGTCGCGGGCCAGGTCGCGTAACTTTCCTGGCTCAACCTATCTCGTGACTTGCTTCGAAAATCGCACTCCAAACCCACTTTTCGACTAACACGATCCCAAAATACGTTTCTACATGAACTAGGGTCGATAGGTAACGATTACATGCAAGCAATTCGACCCCAAAACATACCAATTACATCAAACGATGATTCTATGATCATCATTCCAACATCCAAACCCTAACCAAAACATAACCCATCACTAACATCAATTGAACACAAATTGGACTTAGGAATCATACCTTTAGTGCAATTTGATGTACTTCCTTCGGTAATTGCTTCCCAATTACCCTCAATTGAACCTCCTTGACCTTCCTTCTCAATTGACGCCTCTCTCTTCCTTTCTCGATCTCTGGAACTGCCAAATGAAGGAGTTGAGGGTTTTATATCTCTTACATACCTGCTGATCTCTCCCTTGCACTTTCACAAATAGCACTCAAGTCCCCGAACTTCTATAACACAAATTAAACAAGGTTAAGAGGCTAACCAACTCCGTTAAGTCTCCAAAACAGAAAACGGGGCGTTACAACTCTCCCCCACTTACAAGGATTTCGTCCCCGAAATCGCTTATACCTGGAATAACTCTGAATAGTTCCGACTCATCTCATCGTCCGGATTCCACACTCATTCTGGTACCCAACGTAAAACCTTTGAACATTCCCTTCCCAATGCCCTTGCTTCTCAAAGTCTTGGTCTTTCTTTCCAAGATCGATCTTTAGGTCTAACAATACTTCTCGCATAGCCCTTCTAACGACCCTGGGCAATTTTTAGTCCATCACAATTCCACTGAATGCTCACAGCCGCCCCCTGGATAATTTCTGGACCGCCTAACTCACTCTGACCAACCTCTCCCAAGAAGATGGGAGTCTTACATCTCCTTCCGCACAACATCTCATGAGGAGGCATGCCCTACCCAAACTCTTAACATGCACTTGAGAGTCTAAGCCGTCCTCTCGCTCTGCCCGTCAGCCTGTCCTTTATCCCCCACTTAACATCAAGCTTCCTAAAAATACACCCAACCTTACAACCAAATCCTTCATCACATGCTCTTACTTCCAACCAGAAACCCTAACTCTAACTCAGCCTTCACTCTTAGACACATCCAACACTTTTCGACATGCTTTTCGTTGTGATTGCTTAAACATACCTACTAGTGAGTTTATCACTGCCAACTTGTCCGCCACCATTAATTTTTTTTTAAAACATATTTTTAATAGAAGACTGTTTAAAATAAAACGGAAGCCATGACTAAAGAGAACTCATAAAATCCGATTAACCCAACATCGTCCCCTCAAACGTTTAGAATTTCAAACATGTACAAAAATCAACATTTTTCATCAAGTATTGATTTCACCCAGTTTATTAAAACGTAAATTTTAAGGAAGCTATTTAAAATTTAGCGGAAACCTTGTTTAAAAGTCACAAAATAGTAAAACCAACATCCGTCCATAAAAATTTCACTAGTTAAAGCATAAAACAAGACCAATCCTCTTTTGAAACATTAAAAAAAATACATGTGTCAAACATCACTTAAAATCATTAGCATAAGTTTCTTTCGTCCTCTTACATAACAAGAATCCATGTAGCCCTGTATTTGACGACTATGATTCGATAATGTCCGCTTTGGAGATATAAGGCCTTAACCGGTCACCCCTACTCCTTCACGGTTACGTTTTGGAGTTGCCCAGTCCAGGTCACAACCCAAAACGCCTCCACCACCACGTCGTCTCCTACAGGTTACAAGGATTCCGTAACGTAACCATATCTACACATGCTACTGCCCTCCATTCCAAGAACGGAACTGATCCTGCCGTTTCTCTAACGAGAATGATACTATCCCCCTTGACCCTTACGAGTACAAGGCTGTCCACATGCACACACAAAACATGTCATTCGCGTCTGACAAAGTTATCTATCGTCTACTCTCACATACGACCTATCACACAATCTAGTTCTTTACATTATCTACTTACTTCCCATGCTACATCATAATACCACTAACCCGAGGTAAAAGTATCATACTAAACTGTCATATCCTCTACTTTCTCTCGTGAAGCCAACACTAATGTTTCACTTAACCAACTCCTCAAGGTTCCAAGTGCTGTTGTCCTCTCTTGTTCCCACATAACATTCTTTGCGTAAAATTTCCAATACATCTCGTAAACGCTCCACATGTTCCTTCTTCGATCCAAATAGTTCAGTACATTGTTAAGTATACGATCCCTGACCTATCCACATCTTCCCGCAGACCCGATTCATCAGGTCTATAAAAGCTGTTGGCGCGTTCGTCAACCCGAATGGCATTACAATGAACTCGAAATGTCCATAGCGAGTACGAAAGGTCGTCTTATGCACATCTTCCTCTCTAGCTTTCAACTGGTGGTACCCTGAGCGAAGATCTATCCTTGAGAGCCACGTGGTTCCCTGAAGTTGATCAAAGAGATCGTCGATCCTCGGCAGTGGGTATCTACTCTTTACTGACAACTCGCCGAATTCCTGATAGTCGATGCACATCCGCCTCGACCCATCTTTCACTTCTATGAGCAGGATAGGGGTTCCTCATAAGAACGAATCAACCCCTCTTCCAATAGTTTCTCTAACTGTTTCAAAAGCTTTTGCGTCTCCGAAGGTGCTAACCGATACAGAGCTTTTGCTACCGGTGCCGCCCCCGGAACCAAGTCTATACGAAACTCCACTTGCCTCTCGGAAGGAAAACTAGACAAGTCATCGAGATTACATCCGGATACTCCCTGAACACTGGCACATCTGCAACCGTCTTCTTTCTTGCCCTGTCGCGACTGTCGACCACAACCCGCCGAGAGACCATGTATTTCACGAAGGACATGCTTCCTAGCCTTAGCTAACGTGAACATTTCGGTAGTCTCTTTCTTCCTTCCCTCACTATGGTCAATTCTCCCCCACTTGGGTTCCGAATCACCATCTGCTGGTTCTCACAGTTAATGTGAGCTCTATTGCAATTCAACCAATCTACCCCAGCACTATGCTAATTTCTCTCTTAGGGATGGGTATGAGATCAACACGGAATCTCACTACTCCCCAACTCTATCACACTTCCTTCAAACACGTCTCTAGCTATCACACTCTTTTCAATGACTATCTCTTGCAACACCGTACACGTCACCTCCTTGACCTCAAACAACCAAATCCAAACAGTCCTTACTTGACCCTCGAAGCCTACGGGTGTAACCACCAGTGTAGGAAACACAAGGCTCAAACAAAGATCAATTTGGATAACAGGCTTGGTCTTTTTAGTCTCTGCATCCAAACATCTCAACAAATCAAGCCTACTTTATTCCTTCATCCACAACATGCTTCGTACAACATTTCCGAACAAGTGAGCGGTTGCTCTAAAGACTTGTCGGTAATCTCATTCATCCATTTAGTAATTCATATCTTCGCCACAATTTCACTGCCTAACTCTTCCACCTCTCTCTAAGGTACATACCGTTCTCTAAAATATAGAGAACTCTTACCACATCACTAACCAATTCTGGCTTCATTTTGGGTAATAACACCTGAATACACGCCCCCAAGCCTTGGAGGTATCACTCCTCTTTCTTGCCTTTCTAATTCTCGCTCTCTAATCCATGTTGATTCATGCATCCGATGAATGTCAGTACATTTCGTCATCACCACAAATTCCTGCATCTCCGCTTCAGTATCTTCGTGTAACGACACATCTTCCGTTTCGGAAATCCACTGGGTGTTAGCCACTGAATCCTTCTTTCCTTTGACGATCGGCGATTGACATGCCGAGAATTCTCGTAACTAACTGCTCTAGCCTGATCAGACTGAGAGCTTAAAACATCGCCGGCTTATACGGTCATGTCTGCTTCTATCTGCTGCTAACCCCCTGGGTTACATCGTGCTCCCAACGCTCGAAAGGCCAGGTAGTAACTCATGGAGAACTCATCTGCCTCACATGCTACACTCTCTAACCCTTATCGGTAATTCAAGACAGCCATCATAATTCCCAACATAACAAAGACACCTTGTCTACATCCCATACTAATCCCAATATCATCACACTTAAAAGATGACACTTTCCTTCTCACCTTGACTACAACTATTCGGATCAACAACTCTCATTATACTTTTCCTTTCATCAAATGCTACTGAGTGGTCTATTCTTACTGATTCAATTAACATGCTACTTTAACACCACTCTACTTTTTTTCCCATGCCATCTACTAGCTTAGGTCAATGACCTTAGCTTCCAATTCTCTCCTCATCACATGCCTCTCAGCGGTCTAACCACTTACCTTACGGACACTCATAAAGGTCCTATCATGCTACTACCCCATCCCGACAATCCAGTAGGTTCATAGAACTCCTTGTAACCATGTCAATTCCCCGATATGCACAATGTATTTGCAATGATACGGGCCCTTGTATCACTATAAATACATCCTACATACCTAGCCTCGACACCATCACAAAGATCCTAATTCCCGACTAGTTGTCCCATACATAACCTTTACACTAGAGCTTAACAGCTCACCTACCATTCAATCACATAAAACATGCATCATGCTCTTCTACTCGTAACCACATAACCATAAGTCTACACAAAGGCACAACATGTATGTCTACCATTCCATAGTTTCTATTCCTCATAATAACGCATTCTAAACCACTTAACATTAAGAACTCAAACTCGTTCATTTCTCCACAACTATCATAGTGATACCTGCCCCCTATGTCCTTTATATAGGACCTCATGCTTCATAACAATATACATAACTTATTATCATGCCCATACATAACATAGCCTCATGCATATATTCGTATCATAACATACATAACATATCAAGTCGACATGACTTATCATTATCAACAAAGTAACATGCTTTTCTTATCCAAGTATAGTGTGCTCACCTCACGTTGATGTCCCGGTCCGCAGCTCAGTCTCTTATCCATTTCTTATCCAACTCCAAATTTTGAAAATTCTTAGTTAGAAAACAAGAACACTTGGTTTAAGTTCAAACACTCACTACCGGTGAATGCCTGAATCCCTTAAACCAGGGCTCTGATACCAATTGTAACACCTTAAAATCCACAACATTTAATCTAGGAAAAACATTTAAAATAAGCGGAAGCTTGTCAAAAGTCTCAACTTGATAAAGAATTTAGCCAAACATTTGTTTAAGAAAAGAAGTAATCAAACATAACCGAGTCTAAGCTCATGCCCAAAACACGACATCCTTTATCCCAATTAAACTAAAACATTAAGAAAATGACAAGTTAAGCATGTCCTCCTCCAAAACCATAATCCATAAACATGACTGACTGAGCTGCCACCTGCGGGATCATCACACGTGAGCCTTGCCCTTGCTAACCGATGTTGTACCTGACACTAAAAAGGTGGAATAACAACGGGTAAGCTTTCGCTTAGTGAGCACATATCTATACAAACATAATCATACATACATAACCGGAATACATTGCAATCACATATCACATAACTTGATCCTTTGACACTGGTACCAGGCCGCTTAATCCGTAACTTGATCCTTTATCCCCGAATGAACTATTTACCTAGCGGTAACCCGTACCAACTAGGTAATAACATAATCCATATAACACATAACCACACATGCATAACAATCACATAAGCATGAACACATCAGTATAGATAGAGTACTCACCTGAATGTAGCTCGGAAATGCTCACACAAAACAGGTACAATGCTCAAAGTGATTCACCTAAACATTTACATGCATAATCATCTCAATACATAATCCAAAATGACATTTTAATACTCCATACCGAAACACTAGTCTTAGCCATAGCTAGACTAGTCCAATTGACCCCAAACTCTAGGCTTCATCCTCTCTTAACATCCCTAACATGATCCCATAGCCAAATCTCCAAAAATTAAAAACCAAAAATTTAAAAAACGTCCAGAGAGTTGCGCGACCTCCCTTGCGCGACCTCAGGTCGCGGGCCAGGTCGCGTAACTTTCCTGGCTCAACCTATCTCGTGACTTGCTTCGAAAATCGCACTCCAAACCCACTTTTCGACTAACACGATCCCAAAATACGTTTCTACATGAACTAGGATCGATAGGTAACGATTACATGCAAGCAATTCGACCCCAAAACATACCATTTACATCAAACGATGATTCTATGATCATCATTCCACCATCCAAACCCTAACCAAAACATAACCCATCACTAACATCAATTGAACACAAATTGGACTTAGGAATCATACCTTTAGTGCAATTTGATGTACTTCCTTCGGTAATTGCTTCCCAATTACCCTCAATTGAACCTCCTTGACCTTCTTTCTCAACTGGCGCCTCTCTCTCCCTTTCTCGATCTCTGGAACTGCCAAATGAAGGAGTTGAGGGTTTTATATCTCTTACATACCTGCTGATCTCTCCCTTGCACTTTCACAAATAGCACTTAAGTCCCCGAACTTCTATAACACAAATTAAACAAGGTTAAGAGGCTAACCAACTCCGTTAAGTCTCCAAAACAGAAAACGGGGCGTTACACATATCTAGAAATTTTAAATATAATGATATATGAAAAAAATTACTGGCTATTCAAGCTAATTTCCCTCGGGTTATATCTAACCAGCTCTAAACTAAAATTAAATTAAGTTTTAACGAAGAAAAGGAAAGGATTTGGAAGGAAAACCAAAAAACTGTGTTCTCGAGTTTCATTTAACGAAGGAAAAGGAGGGATTGGGAGGGTGAGTTTAGGCTTATTTTGGCTTAAAACTTATCATCCCATTTTTGGAAGGATTTGGAAAGAAAGGAAATGATTCCCCTTCCCTCTCTTTCCCTTTTTTTCCATCCTTATTAAACTCGAGAACAAAGCGTTATTATCTGGTTTTGATCGATCCTAAGACATCCTCACCCTTTACAACCTTGGCCACACCCAACTGAATTATTAAGGTCTGGTGGTTATCATGATAATATTTAGTTTAAAGATTAGTTAAATATTTTATTTTATTTTATTGCCATTTGACAACCACCAAAATTCTCAAACACCCTCTCCCTTATTTAACTTAAGGCTCAAGTTTCTGGGTTAATACCTGATTTATCAGGTTGAGTTATATTTGTTAATGGCTACAAATACATATGTAGATGACATATTTCAAAGTAGGGTTAAATTTATTATCTTTTTATCTTTATTCATGATGTTGTCATCCTTGTAGTTTGTTATTAGGTGTGAGAAATAGTCAGTAACAAAATCTGGATGTCTCTGAAAGGCGTGTAACACTTTCAGATCGAATCAATTCGGTGGTTCTCCCGAATTATTCAATCGGATACAATTCAGAGAATTTGGAATTCGATGTATGTGTGTTTGCGATTTGTGAACCAGAAAAAAAAATCGATGACCAAAATTCTTTTTTTATGCGGGAAACTGTTTGCACGTTTTCTATCCTCATCCTTATGCATTCTTTGTCTTAGTTTTCTTTCCTTTCTAGTTTTTCATGCATCTTTTCTTTGCGTTTTTACTTAGTTTTAGTTTTAAATCGCCTAATTGTCCCTTGTGCGTTTAACCTTGTTTCTTGAGTGCTTTTCAGTTTATAGTGGCGCGTGATGGTGTGCTCGAGGGAGGTGCGAACAAGATCGGGGAGGTCGGAATTGGAGAAGAGCCGAGCGGAGGATTGGACGGTGAAATCAAGGGAGATGCGGCCTTGAAGATGGATGGAAAAGAAGCAAGCAAGGAGAAGAACGGAAGCAAGCTCGAAGCCCCTTGAGAAAGAGAACCGGACCGGACCGAAGAAAAAAAAGAAGGCTGGCTGTTTTGAAGGCTAGCGGCCGCTAGCCATTTGCTCTAGCGGCCGCTAGGGTTGCTGATGCTGCTGTACTTTTTCCCTTCGGGGGTATTTCGGTCATTTTGTACTTGGTTTAAATACGCTTTTTGCCCTAGTTTTCAGGACAACTTTCAGTAGCCGACTTTTATCTTACCTTTTTGGGAATTTTGGGATTTTGAACCTAGAAGAGAGGTTGGGGAGAAGGATTAAGAGCTCTATGGTTGATTTCTTGCCAAAGAGATGATGGATTGATTCATTCTTGAAGAAGATCTGCATTTTGGTAGCAATCGTATCTTTTTTTCCCTATTCTCAACCTCCTATTGCTATCTTATTGCTTTAATTTCTTGTTTATGGATATTTGGTGCTAGTTAATGCTATTTTCTGCAACTTTGGGTTGAATCCATTGATTTTCTGCACTTTTAGCTTAGATTTACTGCACTATTAGCTTTGGGTTGTTCATTTTCTGCATCTTAGATTGATGAATGGTTAAATTCATTGCTTATCTTTGTTATTTCTCATTTTAGGATTAGCTAATTTGGGTTTTGTTTATTCTTATTGAAGATTCACTTCATGGTTAAACTAGTTCTTGAATTTATTAGGTTTATTGTCATTTCTAGTATAATGATCAATGTTCTTGATTTTATTTGGATTTGGGTTATGTGTAGATTCACCTTCAAATTTCGTTTCCGATGTTTTTAGCGTAGTTTAGATTGTTCATTCGATCATTAGGTGTAATGAGTGTCGTATGATTCCAATTTAGGTCGAATCAATTGGGTTTCTTTTTCAATGGTTTTTCAACAAACGCCCCTTTTGGTGAAATCATCTGACGGAAGTTAGTGATTTCACCTAAGACGTGAGTTTTAAATTGTTTTGGTTCTAGTATTGATTGAATGGAAGTTTGATCTCTACTTGATAAATTGGTTCGAAATTGGTCTCTTACCATGGAAATAGGTACTTGATCAATTGGGACTTTTATTGAGCAACCGTTCTTACACGGGAATTGGTATGGAAATAACCGATCTCCGTCGAGAACGATCCTTTTAGCCTCGGAAGGGGGAATTGGATTCTTTTGCACTCAATAATCCCTCTTGAGAAGATTCAACGCGATGCTCATCACCCCTTATGATTGGTGTTCTTAGTTTCCCGTAGTTAAGTGTCCCCTAGGTTTGTAGTTTTGATTGTTTTAGGTCTTAATTAATCGTATGCTAGATTTTGATCCTCGTTGTTATTATTTGGTTAATTTAGCTACTTGATTACTTAGGTCGTTGTTAGTTGTCTAGATTAATTGTAATTAGTTTCAATTCTCGCCTAGTTTAAACAACAATCTTTGAAAACTGATTTCGCACGACTAGCTACGCTAGAGGTGTAATCCCGTGCTTAGTCCATTGCCTCCCCGTGTTCGACCCGTATGCTACGACACCGTACGCTTGCGGTATTTTCTTTTGAAAAATTAAGGCTTAGTTTTGTGAATTAAAACGACACATTTTGAGCGAAACAAGTTTTTGGCGCCGCTGCCGGGGAGGCGATTAGATTGACAAGGGATATGACTTTTAGCATGTTGGGACGTGTTTTCTCATCTGTTCTAACTCGTTTTTGGTCATTTCTAAAAAAAAAAAATAATAATAATAAAATTTCTGCACAGAAGCTAGCGGCCGCTAGCCATTTGCTCTCGCGGCCGCTAGGCCCCTTTGAGTTTAGGGTCTGTATGTCCCTCATTTTTGTTCGCGGCCGTTAACCGAGGCTAGCGGCCGCTAGCGGTTTGCTCTCGCGGCCGCTAGGCCCCTGTTCCCCCTCCTTTCATGCTTCTTTGTTTCATATGCTTACTTGTTTGTTTCCCGCTTGTTCTTTGACCTTTTTGTTCAATGTGTCTCCAGTTAGTCAAGGTTTATGATTAGGCGATCTCACGTGAAGAAGAAGTTACTCTTTGAACCCGAGATCGAGGCACATTGTCGACGGCAAAACGCGGAACGTGCAAGAAAGTTAAAGGAAGCAAGGATGGCTGATCAACGGACGCTTAAGGATTTCATTCAGCCTCGCTTTAGCAACACCTCATGCATTGCGAGGCCCGCCAACCAAACCGCCAATAATTTCGAGATAAAGACGAGTTTGATCAACTTCATCATGATCGACCGTTTTTCGGGTACACCAATGGAGAATCCTTCAAAGCACCTCAACTCCTTCATCGAAAAATGCGGCACACTAAAGATTAATGGCTTGGATGAAGAAGCTATTCGGCTCAAACTCTTCCCCTTCTCCTTGAAGGATGCCGCTAAGGAGTGGCTAGAGGGTCATGACCCGAACTTCTTCACATCTTGGGAGGGCCTTGCGAAGGCATTTGTCACTCGGTTCTTTTCACCGGGAAAGACCGCTAATCTCACGAAGGCAATCACTAATTTTACTCAAGGCGGCACCGAGGAATTATACGAAGCATGGGAGAGGTTCAAAAGTCTCCAACGGCAATGTCCTCATCACGGGATAGAGGATTGGAGGCTAATCCAACTCTTTTACAACGGATTGAGATCGGATGCACGCTTTGCCATTGACTCTTCGGCCGGGGGAACCATTATGACAAAGACTCCCGCTTTTCTTAAGGATCTCATCGAAAATCTGGCCATCAATCATTACCAATGGCCCAATGAGCGCGCGGTTCATCCAAAAGGACCTTCTTCTTCCGATTCCGACACCATGGCTTCTATCGTGGCAAAGATCGACAACATGAGTGCGTCATTCGATGATAAATTAGCACAACTTGCAAGAGCCCCTCATCAACAATTTCAAGAGCCGCCGAACATTTGTGTCGTTTGTGGTGTGCAAGGCCACGACTCCAATGCGTGCCCGGCCACCATGAATTGTACAATGGAAGAAATGAATGCCTTGCAACTCCAACCTCGCGGGCAATATCGAGTTAATGACCCCTTTTCTCAAACGTACAATCCCGGTTGGCGCAACCACCCACACCTCTCCTATAAAAATAACCAACCACAACATCCACACCATCAACCCCCTCCTCAATACCAACCTCCCCCTCCACCTCCGCAACAACAATATCAACCACCTCCGCAACAACCATATCAACCTCCACCTCTACCTCCACCACCCCAACCACAATACCAAAACCAACAACCTCAACCCGACAACTTCCGCCCTCCTCTTCCTAACACCCCACTCCAACCACACCCGCCAAGATCCTACTTGGAAACCCTCCTCGAAACCTCTATCCTTCAACAAGGTCATAAGAATGACTTCTTCAACAATTCACTGCAGCAAGTAAATACCCGCCTTGAAGCGATGACCTCCCATAACAAAATCATCGAAACCCAAATATCCCAATTGGCCCAACAAATAGCCAACTCGGCGAGACCGCAAGGGCAATTGCCGGGCCAACCCGAGCCCAATCCAAGGGCTCAAATGAACGCTATTGTATTGAGAGACGGGAAGATTTTGAAAGAAGTCGAGAGAAAGACAAGAGGCTTGATTCCGAGTGGTGGTGATAAAGGCAAGGAAAAGGGTAGCGATGGTGAAAAGGTGGCTCAAGGCGATGATGTTTCGGTTGAGGAAGTGGGTAAGGAGTTCACCCAAGTTCCTACTCAAACTCGGGTTCCGAACGTTCCATACCCGGCCCGGTTGGCCAAAGCGAAGTTAGAGGCCAAACTTGGCAAGTTCTTGGAGATGATGCGACAGTTGCACATCACAATCCCATTCATGGACGCGATAACCGAGATACCGACCTACGCAAAGTTCCTTAAGGACCTCATCTCGACAAAAAGGCGAAGTAGAGTCATCTTATCCGAGGAGTGTAGCGCACTCATCACTACCGTTTGTCCCGTCAAACTCGGGGACCCCGGTAGTTTCTCGATCCCGTGCTCTATTAGCGGAATATCCATCCATCGGGCCCTATGTGATTTGGGGGCGAGCGTGAGCCTTATGCCTTTGACAATTGCGAGCAAGGTTCAAAGGGGGAGTTGAAGGCCACAAACATCTCTTTGCAACTCGCGGATCGCTCGATTAAATTTCCCGTGGGCATTTTGGAAGACTTACCGTTGCAAGTCGGGAATTTTATCATCCCGTGCGATTTCGTAGTTTTGGAGATGGTGGAAGACGTCAATACTCCCATCATTCTAGGCCGCCCGTTCCTTGCTACCGCGGGGGCCATTATTGACGTCAAAAACGGTAGACTTTCGTTGAACGTGGGAAGGGAGAAGGTGGAATTCGAGTTGAGGAAGTCGATGGGTTTGCCTCCCTCCATGGATGACGTGCAAATAGCCGACGCCTTAGAGACCGTATTTTCTGAAGAGCTATTGGTTGACGATGGCGATGCGCGGATGATTGAAGAGACCTTTGATGCAAGTGTGCCTTTCGAGAAGAAGATACCAACCGAGCGCCTTCCGGACATCCCGAACAATGAGGTTGAGACATCGCCGAAGGTAGATCTTAAACCCCTCCCTCCTAATCTGAAATATGCTTTTCTAGGTGCCGATGATACTTATCCTGTTATTGTTAATGCTTTGCTGTCCGATATTGAACTAGATAAGTTATTATGTGTGCTTAGGAAGTATAGAAGTGTGTTGGCCTATTCCATTGACGATATCAAGGGGATTAGCCCCTCGTTTTGTACCCATAGGATTTTACTTAGCGACGAGCACGCGACCTCCATTGAGCCCCAACGTAGGTTAAACCCTAACATGAAAGAAGTAGTGAAAAAAGAGGTTTTGAAACTACTTAAATCGGGAATCATCTACCCTATCTCCGATAGTTCGTGGGTGAGCCCGGTTCAAGTAGTCCCTAAAAAAGGGGGCATGACCATCGTTAACAATGACAAGGGAGAGTTGATTTCGACTCGGCCGGTCACCGGGTGGCGGATGTGCATTGACTATAGAAAACTCAATTTAGCCACCCGGAAGGACCATTTCCCCTTG
Source organism: Centaurea solstitialis (assembly GCA_030169165.1). NCBI lineage: Eukaryota > Viridiplantae > Streptophyta > Magnoliopsida > Asterales > Asteraceae > Centaurea > Centaurea solstitialis. The sequence goes on from CM058043.1 coordinate 34,325,409, forward strand.
CCTTTCATAGATCAAATGCTAGAACGCCTTGCTAATCATTCATATTTTTGCTATTTAGACGGGTATTCGGGATTTTTGCAAATTCCGGTCCATCCGAACGACCAAGAAAAAACAACGTTTACATGTCCATACGGCACGTTTGCCTATCGGCGTATGCCGTTTGGACTATGTAACGCGCCGGCCACCTTTCAAAGGTGCATGATGGCAATTTTCTCAAATTTCATCGAAAAATCAATGGAGGTTTTTATGGACGATTTCTCGGTACACGGATCGGATTTTGACGATTGTCTCGTTAACCTTTCTAAAATTTTGCTTCGGTGCCAAGAAGTGCACCTCGTCCTTAATTGGGAGAAGTGCCACTTCATGGTCACCGAAGGAGTCGTTCTAGGCCATGTCGTGTCGAGTCGTGGAATTGAAGTTGACCGGGCTAAAATCTCGATCATTGAGGGACTACCACCCCGACAAACGTCAAAGGGGTGCGTAGTTTTCTCGGGCATGCCGGTTTTTACCGGCGTTTCATCAAAGACTTTTCAAAAATAGCCCGCCCTTTGACCGAGCTTTTAGCCAAGGACACTCCCTTTGTCTTTAATGATGCATGCCTTCATGCTTTCGAGCGCCTTAAAAAAGAATTGACTTCGGCCCCAATAATTCAACCGCCCGATTGGTCGCTCCCCTTCGAACTAATGTGTGATGCGAGCGACCATGCCGTAGGAGCCGTGTTAGGACAAAGGAAAAATGGTAGGTTGCATGCTATACATTACGCTAGTAAAACCCTAGACCCGGCCCAATGTAATTACTCGACTACGGAAAAAGAACTCCTAGCGGTTGTCTATGCCATTGAGAAATTTAGGACGTATCTTGTAGGATCTAAGGTTGTTGTCTACTCCGATCACGCTGCACTTAGACACTTGATGAGTAAGAAAGACGCTAAACCTAGATTGATTAGATGGATTTTACTCCTACAAGAGTTCGACCTAGAAATCAAGGATAAGCCCGGATCCGAGAACTCCGTAGCCGACCACCTTTCGCGTCTAGAATTAGGATCTTCACCCTCTTCTCCCCCAATCAATGATTCTTTACCGGATGACCACCTCCTCGCCGTAGCTTCTTGTGACTCGCCTTGGTACGCCGACATCGTGAATTTCCTTGCATGTGGTGTTGAGCCTCACGGCCTTAATTCCAACCAACGCAAAAAGTTCTTTCACGACGTCAAATTTTATTTTTGGGACGACCCTTACCTCTATCGTTCTTGTGCCGATTCTATCATCCGCCGTTGTGTTCCGAATGAAGAGACCGAATCTATTTTAGCGCATTGTCATGACCTACCTTGCGGAGGACATGCGGGTACGGGCAAGACGGCGGCTAAGGTCCTTCATTCTGGTTTCTATTGGCCGACCATCTTTAAGGACGCCGAGGTTTTCGTCCGGAAATGCGACCGTTGCCAACGCACGGGAAACATTTCTCGGCGCCATGAGATGCCCCTCAATTATATTCTTGAGGTCGAGCTTTTCGATGTTTGGGGCATCGATTTCATGGGGCCGTTCCCATCTAGCTACTCTAATCGTTACATCTTAGTAGCCGTCGATTACGTGTCTAAGTGGGTCGAGGCAATCGCTTCCCCCACTAATGACTCCCGAGTTGTCTCTAAGTTCTTAAAGCGTACGATTTTTCCTCGGTTTGGCGTCCCTAGAGTCATCATTAGCGATGGTGGTAGTCACTTCATTGAGTCTAAATTTGAGTCTCTTTTGAAAAAGTACGGTGTTCAACACCGGGTTGGACTCGCTTACCACCCCCAAACGAGTGGTCAAGTCGAGATTTCTAACCGGGAGCTTAAGTCCATTCTTGAGAAGACCGTTGCGGCTTCAAGGAAAGATTGGGCCATAAAGCTCGATGACGCGCTTTGGGCCTATAGAACCGCTTTTAAAACGCCTATCGGGACATCCCCTTTTCGTTTAGTTTATGGCAAGGCGTGTCATCTTCCGGTTGAGCTTGAACACCGGGCTTTTTGGGCCGTTAAAGCTTTGAATTTTGATTACAAGGATGCGGCGGAACGTCGACTCCTACAAGTCAACGAACTCGATGAAATACGCCTCGATGCGTACGAGAGCTCGCGTGTCTTTAAAGAGAAGACTAAGAGGTGGCATGATAACCGAATTTTGCGTCGAAAGTTCCGGGAAGGTGATCTTGTTTTATTGTACAACTCTCGTTTGAAACTATTTCCCGGAAAACTCCGCTCTCGGTGGTCGGGCCCCTTTACCGTCGTTCGTGTTTTTCCTTACGGGGCCGTCGAGGTAGCTTGCGAGTCCCGAACCTTCAAGGTTAACGGACAGCGGCTTAAGCACTATCGAGCCGGCGCGCCAATACCGGGCCCCGTTTCCTTTCCGTTACCCGAGCCTTCGCAAGGCGGTGGGCAATAAGGCCACTCCTTTGGCCTTCCACCCCCGAGCAAATCCCTTCCTTCTCTTTGAACAATTCTTCGTCAAGCTCGCGACATGAAACGAGCCGTTTCCCCCCCCCCCCAAAACAAAATTCTCTTAAAATTTTCAATTTCAGAAGCTAGCGGCCGCTAGGAGTTTGCTCTAGCGACCGCTAGCCCTTTTTGCTCTTCCTTCTGTTTCTCCTTCTATTTCATTCGCGGCCGCTAAGTTTAAAAAAAAAAAAAAAAAAAAAAAAAAAAAAAAAAAACGGCTAGCGACCGCTAGCTAGTTGCTCTCGCGGCCGCTAGCTATGCTCGGTTTTGCTTCTGTATCGCCTTCTTTTTTGTTCGCGGCCGCTAATATTTTAATAAAAAAAAAAAAAAAAAAAAAAAAAAAAAATTTTATGAAGCTAGCGACCGCTAGCCGGTTGCTCTAGCGGCCGCTAGCGGCGCTGTTCTTCACTTCTCCAGTTTTTTAAAACCCTAGAAACCGCCCCCCCCTTCCTCACTTTCTCTTTTTCTCTCTTCTCCTCTTTGCTCTCTTGCTGCAGCCGCCGACCCCCATAACACTACCTTCTACCACCGATTTTTCGCCGGAATCCTCCATCAACCACCCCCATTCTTCACTATTCCACTTCCTCCATCTCTCCCTCCCCTTTTTGCAACCTCCTTTCACCATCTTCTCCCCTCTTCACCCACTTTTCAACCTAGGTCAAAATCATCCTCCTTCAACCTCTCCAACCTTGCTTAAGCTAGCTTGTGGGTGGATTTGTTGCTGCTTTGTGCTAATTTTCTTTGGTAGTTTCTTTCCTTTTTACTTTCTTGTCAAAATAATTGCTTTGCTTGTATAGATTTCTGAATTTCTTTACTTTTGCTTTCAATAAATTGTTAAGCTTGGTTATTTGCTTGTGGGTGTATCCCTCACCCTTTGTGCTTATTTGTTGGTTTGGTTTGTCACTACCTCACACACGTACACAATGTCAAAGCGTGTCAAGACCATCGGCAACAAACGACCCGGGGTGAAAAAGGTTCCTCCTCTCACTCCGAACCAGCCCCCGAGCCCGTCCCTAGACCCGACACCTTAGGCATTATTTTCAAAGACGATAGCCAAGCCTCAATCTTTGAGCGATTGTACAGGCGTCCACTCACTCCCACGAAATTTGTGGACCGTCGTGCCTTAAACGCGCTAGGCGTTTCTGACGGGGTGCAAACCCTCCTAGGTAACATTGGGTTACCCGGCCTTTACTCAGCCTATGCACAGACATCCAGGCGTGTCACCCTTGAGTTTTTGTCCAGTTTCCGCTACAGTTTACAAGGCGAGAGGATGCGCTTTCGCGTAAACGGTCACGATTGCACCCTTACTTTTGATGATGTCAGGACTATCTTTGGATGTCCCAAGGTTGAGGGCATCGAATACATTGGACCTAACGATGAGTATGGTAGTGACAACTTTGACTCCACCGCCTTTTGGCAGCTAATTTCGGGTCGCCGTGAGAATTATCATTCTCAAGGTGCGAAGGCCACAAACGTCCGCCATCCGTGCCTTCGCATCGCCCATCGAGTCTTGACCACCACTCTCCTCGCGCGTCACGATGCCGGGACCGTCTTAGCCTTTGAGCTCTATGTCCTTTTCTGCATGATTACACCTAACTCCCCACACCTCGACTTTGCGGCATTCCTCGCCAATAAATTTGGTAAGGTTAGGGATGGGGATAGCGGAAAAATCACATGTGGTGGTTTAATCACTTACCTCATTCACAAATCCTCCATCCCGGTCGAATTCCCCGAAAATGCCGCCTTTATCGAAGGCGATGACACCCTTTCGATCGCCGCTTTGAAAAAGATGTGGATGCTCCGTCCTCAAGGTCCCGGCCGCTTTTCTTGGTTATATGGACCTAAGCTCACTCACCACTCCTTCCTCCCAAACCCCAATCGCACTAGAATCGCCGACGACACCGATTGGTCCTACCCACCCGATGTGGCGGAGGATCCGCAGGATGACATTCCACCTCAAGCACAACAACCACACGCTTACAACTTCCCCCCGGACTTCGATATCGTTACACAATTCAACAACCTAAACTCCCGGGTGGATAACAACACGCAAACCATCTCCGAAATGCAACGGCACTTATTCGGGTACTTCGAGTACCGAGGTTACTACGGCCACCGGGACGCCCCCGGCGGCTCCGGACAGTAGGCTTTTCTTCTTTTATTTTACCTTTGCATTTTAGGTTGCATTTAGGTAGTTGCATTACATGCATTCATGCATTCCACTTCAAGCATTGAGGACAATGCTCCTTTTTGCTTGTGGGTGGCGTTTAGGTCTTGTTTTCATTTGCGTCCTCTTTGTTTTGTGTTTGTATATGCTTTCCCCCTCCCTTCTAAAAAAAAAAAAAAAAAAAAAAAAAAAAAAAAAAAAATTTGCCTCTTCTAATTTATTTTTGATCTATCTCCGCAATTTTGAGACTTATAGTCACTAGCTCTCTTTAAGTACAAATGGACAACTAGGCCCTCTAGTATACCCTTGCAATCTATTACCTTTAGTGAAGACTACCATAAGATAGGATGCCTCTTTGCCTTAGTTTGTCACTAACGCGTATCGACCCACTTAACATTATTCGTTGCCTTAGGACTAGCTTGATCATCGTAGCCCCCCTTATTGAGCCGTGACTACTTGGATAGAATAGAACCGTAAGAGTTTGGGCTTTGGATTGACACATCTATAATCAATCCCATCTCTTTTCTTGTGTGTTACCTCCCATCAAGGTGCGACTTTAGGTTTTTGACGTAGCTCTCGTTTAGAATACTTTTAGGATTGCATAGAGGCCATTCTTTCTTTATACCCTTGAAAAAAAAAAAAAAAAAAATGTATATATTTATAATAATAGGTCAACTTCTTAGCCTTAGTCCGTCATGAATTAGGAATTAACCCGTGTGCACATAAAAAAAAAAAAAAAAAAAAAAGAAAAAAAGAAGAAAAAAAAGGATACATTTCAAAACCCCGTAACCCTCTCGTATAGGCCCTTATCACTCCCGAATCACCTTACCCCCTAGCCTAACCCAAAGACCTCATTTTATGCAACTTATTAGGATTTTTAGACTTGAGAGTTACTTCAAACGCGTCAAAAGCGCATTTCTTGATTGGGATGGACTCGAGCGCATACACCGTCCTATAAACACACTTGAGTGAGTGAATTGAGCGAGACCGCGAGCACCTATCCGAGTACGATCACTATCCTTCTCCCTAGTGGCTACGTGGTTTTTGTGGAATCCTAGGCGACGCGGTTTTCTTATGATTTATTTGGGTTGTATCGTGAAGGTTCGAGCACTTTGGCGGTTAGGTATTCCTTTGGCATAGTAGTCTAAACTCTTGGTAATTTAGTGCAATTTTATACGGAGAGCCGAATTGTCTAGTGCGCTTGTTAGAGCTACGTGTCTATTTGTTTCGATGATTGTGGAGATTATCATTTTTATTTCGCCCTTTTATTTTCCCTTCTAGTTTCTCTTAGGCTACTCTCTTCCTTGGGGACAAGGAAGGTCTAGCTTGTGGGTATTTTGTTTGCACGTTTTCTATCCTCATCCTTATGCATTCTTTGTCTTAGTTTTCTTTCCTTTCTAGTTTTTCATGCATCTTTTCTTTGCGTTTTTACTTAGTTTTAGTTTTAAATCGCCTAATTGTCCCTTGTGCGTTTAACCTTGTTTCTTGAGTGCTTTTCAGTTTATATGGCGCGTGATGGTGTGCTCGAGGGAGGTGCGAACAAGATCGGGGAGGTCGGAATTGGAGAAGAGCCGAGCGGAGGATTGGACGGTGAAATCAAGGGAGATGCGGCCTTGAAGATGGATGGAAAAGAAGCAAGCAAGGAGAAGAACGGAAGCAAGCTCGAAGCCCCTTGAGAAAGAGAACCGGACCGGACCGAAGAAAAAAAAGAAGGCTGGCTGTTTTGAAGGCTAGCGGCCGCTAGCCATTTGCTCTAGCGGCCGCTAGGGTTGCTGATGCTGCTGTACTTTTTCCCTTCGGGGTATTTCGGTCATTTTGTACTTGGTTTAAATACGCTTTTTGCCCTAGTTTTCAGGACAACTTTCAGTAGCCGACTTTTATCTTACCTTTTTGGGAATTTTGGGATTTTGAACCTAGAAGAGAGGTTGGGGAGAAGGATTAAGAGCTCTATGGTTGATTTCTTGCCAAAGAGATGATGGATTGATTCATTCTTGAAGAAGATCTGCATTTTGGTAGCAATCGTATCTTTTTTTCCCTATTCTCAACCTCCTATTGCTATCTTATTGCTTTAATTTCTTGTTTATGGATATTTGGTGCTAGTTAATGCTATTTTCTGCAACTTTGGGTTGAATCCATTGATTTTCTGCACTTTTAGCTTAGATTTACTGCACTATTAGCTTTGGGTTGTTCATTTTCTGCATCTTAGATTGATGAATGGTTAAATTCATTGCTTATCTTTGTTATTTCTCATTTTAGGATTAGCTAATTTGGGTTTTGTTTATTCTTATTGAAGATTCACTTCATGGTTAAACTAGTTCTTGAATTTATTAGGTTTATTGTCATTTCTAGTATAATGATCAATGTTCTTGATTTTATTTGGATTTGGGTTATGTGTAGATTCACCTTCAAATTTCGTTTCCGATGTTTTTAGCGTAGTTTAGATTGTTCATTCGATCATTAGGTGTAATGAGTGTCGTATGATTCCAATTAGGTCGAATCAATTGGGTTTCTTTTTCAATGGTTTTTCAACAAACGCCCCTTTTGGTGAAATCATCTGACGGAAGTTAGTGATTTCACCTAAGACGTGAGTTTTAAATTGTTTTGGTTCTAGTATTGATTGAATGGAAGTTTGATCTCTACTTGATAAATTGGTTCGAAATTGGTCTCTTACCGTGGAAATAGGTACTTGATCAATTGGGACTTTTATTGAGCAACCGTTCTTACACGGGAATTGGTATGGAAATAACCGATCTCCGTCGAGAACGATCCTTTTAGCCTCGGAAGGGGGAATTGGATTCTTTTGCACTCAATAATCCCTCTTGAGAAGATTCAACGCGATGCTCATCACCCCTTATGATTGGTGTTCTTAGTTTCCCGTAGTTAAGTGTCCCCTAGGTTTGTAGTTTTGATTGTTTTAGGTCTTAATTAATCGTATGCTAGATTTTGATCCTCGTTGTTATTATTTGGTTAATTTAGCTACTTGATTACTTAGGTCGTTGTTAGTTGTCTAGATTAATTGTAATTAGTTTCAATTCTCGCCTAGTTTAAACAACAATCTTTGAAAACTGATTTCGCACGACTAGCTACGCTAGAGGTGTAATCCCGTGCTTAGTCCATTGCCTCCCCGTGTTCGACCCGTATGCTACGACACCGTACGCTTGCGGTATTTTCTTTTGAAAAATTAAGGCTTAGTTTTGTGAATTAAAACGACACATTTTGAGCGAAACAGAAACTGCCAAAACGGCAGTTTTTATGGTTAAGAACCGCCAAAAACAAAGTTTCGGGTCGGGTTCGAAAACGGGTCACCAAATTCCGAAAATAAATTTCTGAGTGATTTTTGACATAACAGCTCGACCCTTGACATAACAGCTCGACCCCAGCCAGGGGCTCTGCCCCTTGGACCCCGCCAGGGGCTGCCGCCCCTTGGACCCCGCTACCGGGGGCGCTGCCCCCGGACCCCCGTTCATTAGGGGCTTCGCCCCTAATATCATAATAAATTCAAGTAGGTGTGCACTCCGCACCGCCAAGCCTAAATGATGTCTTATTATGATAAAATTGGTCAAACTAGTTAATCCAATTACACTAAAATATCCAACATTCCTCCCCTATTTTAGTGCAATCCTTGATTAACTAAAATAAGTAATCTCAAACAATCAAACTGTTGCATAAGTGAAATGTCGTGCCGATTGAATTTCACATTAGTACATTACACATTCCAAATATTCGAATACCAAGGTGTCGCTTAGGATTGAACCTTGGGAATTCAATATGAATACACGAAGATAATGTACACAAAAGTTTACATACATAGTAATTCTATCTTGACATATGTTTTACTAGCCTATGTCCTTATCCTTCATAAGCATGTCAAAGCCAAGTCCCAGCTTCTTGAAGCGGCTAAACTTCATGCTCATATAGGTAGCTCCTTTAATCTTGCACCTACAACGCAATTTGTCAAAAGAGCCATTAAGAATTTATACATTCAACCTCCCTAACTTGTAGGTCTGAACACATACCTTTTGATGCCATTGCTTGGGAGCTTGCTTCAAGCCATAAAGAGACTTAACCAATTTACAAACCTTGTTTTCGTTACCAGAGACGACAAAACCTTATGGTTGTCTCAAGTAAATCTCTTCATTCAATTCACCATTCAAAAAGGTTGTTTTAACATCCATTTGGTGAATTACAAGATTATGTATAGCCGCGAGTGCTAACAATAATCTAATGGTGGTAATCCTAGCAACAGGAGCATAAGTATCAAAGAAATCAATACCTTCCTTTTGTCTAAAGCCTTGGATTACCAATCTGGCTTTATACTTGTCTATGCTTCCATCCACCTTCATTTTCCTTTTGAAGATCCATTTACTATTCAATGGTTTACAACCAGGTGGCAAATCAGATAAATCCCAAGTATGATTTTGCATAATAGAGTCAATCTCATCTTGGATTGCCTCTTTCCAAAATGCAGCATCCCTTGAAGCCATAGCTTCACCGTATGTCTTAGGATCTTCATCAACATTGAAACAATATTGATATTGATAATCAATTTTATTCCTTGATCCTTCGACCAAATAAAGGTGGAAATCATCACCAAAAGATTTGGTTTTCCTTGCTCTTACACTCCGCCTAGGCGCAACAGGCTCAGGAGGAGAAACCGTCACTTGGTCAGATGTACCAAAGTTACTAGAACTTGCAATCGTGTCTGCAGGTTTAGGTACAGATGTAAATCTATCCTCAGTGCCAAAATCAGCATCTCGTGACTCAATCACAGAGTGCACAGATACATAATCATTAGGTTCTATGACATAGAACCTATAACACTTAGAATTCTCAGGATAGCCAATGAATACACAATCTATACCTCTTTGACCTATATTATTAATTTTGGGATCAGTCAATCTTACCACAGCTCTACAACCCCAAATTCTGAGATAACTCAGCTTTGGTACCTTTTTATGCCAAAGTTCATAAGGGGTTAGCTTATTCCTTTTATTAGGAACTCTATTCAATAAATAACAGGCTGTCAACATAGCCTCACCCCAAAATCCTTCACTTAGGCCAGAATAGGTCAACATGGAATTAACCATTTCTTTTAATGTCCGATTCTTCCTTTCAGATACACCGTTTTGTTGTTGTGTATACGGAGCAGTGGTCTGATGTATTATACCAGTAGATTGAAAATATACTGGGTCATAATACTCACCTCCCCTATCAGTGCGAAGTGCTTTAATCTTCACACCATGATAAAGCTCTACTTCCTGTTTATAAATTTTAAACTTTTCAAGAGCTTCATCTTTTGTATGACACAAGTAAACATAGCAGTATCTAGTAGCATCATCAATAAAAGTAACTACATACTTTTTATTACCAAGTGATGGTGTTGAATGAAAATCACACAAGTCACTGTGTACAAGTTCTAAAACCTTTGTATCTCTATTGATATTTTTGGCGAAAGGTTGTCTAGTAATCTTAGTCAACATACAAGTTTTACACTTTTCACCATTCAATTCAAAAGCAGGTATTAGACTCATTTTTTACATGTCTTTCATTCTCTTGTAATGTACGTGTCCTAGTCTAGCATGCCACAATTCAGATTTACTACAATTATTGCTAGAACTAGTAGAAGCCACGCAAACAGAATTATTAACAAATGAAACATCTAAACTTAATTTAAACATTCCATTCAAATATCCAAAGCCAACAAAAGTTCCATGTTTGGACAAGATATACTTGTCACTTTCCATGACTTGCTTGTAGCCACACTTATTCAATACAATACCAGATACTAAGTTCTTACGAATGCCAGGTACATACAATACATTACATAATAGTAAAGAGTTTCCAGAAGTAAAGACTAGATTAACAGATCCTAGTCCCTTAATTGGTTCAGTTGCAACATTGCCCATCTTTAACAAAGATCCATCTTCAATTGGCTTGAAATCCTTGAACCATTGAAGATTCTTGCATACATGACATGTTGCTCCTGAATCCACCCACCATGAAATATCATCATCATGCACATAGAATGATTCAGAAATCATTGATACATAAAAATTCTCAACAGAATGATCAGCAGGTACCACAAACATACCTGATTGCTTTCCGGGATCCTTGGATCCACTTGGACCAGCCTCGTTTTTCACTTTACCTCCACCTTTTCCAGACCTGCAATCCCTCTTAAAGTGTCCAGGTTTCCCACACTTCCAACAGGTTATTTTTGGCTTCTTATTGGAACCTTTGTTACCACTACCATGAAACTTGCGTTTCCCTTTACCAGTCTTAGAGGATTCACCCTCCTCCACCATGTTCACAGAAGAACCGGTTACGGTTTTTGGACCACCAACAGAAACCTTTTCCATATCACGTATGGACTATTCAATTTGGAAATGACTTCCAAGTTCAACCAAAGTCAATTCCTCCTTCTTATGTTTCAGATTATTTTTGAAATCTTTCCAAGAAGGGGGCAACTTATCTATGATACTAGAAACAGAAATTGACTCATCCATTTTCATATCATATTGTGCAAACTGTCCTAACATTCTTTGCAATTCATGATACTGTTCCATGACAGGCCTAGTGTCTACCATCTTATAATTCAGAAAATTACCAACAAGAAATTTCTTACTAGACACATCCTCTGCCATATATTTGGCTTCTAGGCGATCCCATAATTCTTTTGCAGACTCTACGTTTTGATAAACATCAAACAAGGAATCAGACATACCGTTAAGAATATGACCACGACATATGTAATCTGCGTTTTCCCACTTTGAACGATTGTGCGTCTGTTCCAGGGTTTCATTCTCAACAAACGCAGGGCATGGTGTACTCAGAACATACACAACCTTCAAATCCGTGAGATAAAAGTGCATCTTTTTCTGCCATCTTCGGAAATCCTGCCCAGAAAACTTGTCCAACTTTGCAAACGTCTTGTGCATATCTTTCATCGAAGCAGAGTTCGTCATCTTGATATTTGATTCGATCTTTGTGAGAAATAGTCAGTAACAAAATCTGGATGTCTCTGAAAGGCGTGTAACACTTTCAGATCGAATCAATTCGGTGGTTCTCCCGAATTATTCAATCGAATACAATTCAGAGAATTTGGAATTCGATGTATGTGTGTTTGCGATTTGTGAACCAGAAAAAAAAATCGATGACCAAAATTCTTTTTTTTATGCGGGAAACTGCCAAAACGGCAGTTTTTATGGTTAAGAACTGCCAAAAACAAAGTTTCGGGTCGGGTTCGAAAACGGGTCACCAAATTCCGAAAATAAATTTCTGAGTGATTTTTGACATAACAGCTCGACCCCAGCCAGGGGCTCTGCCCCTTGGACCCCGCTACCGGGGGCGCTGCCCCCGGACCCCCGTTCATTAGGGGCTTCGCCCCTAATATCATAATAAATTCAAGTAGGTGTGCACTCCGCACCGCCAAGCCTAAATGATGTCTTATTATGAATAAAATTGGTCAAACTAGTTATTCCAATTACACTAAAATATCCAACATTAGGTTGTTTTTGCATATTAGCAAGTATAATAGTTAATTTGTTATGAAATTTTACTTTTTTTAATGTCTTTTTTATCTATTACTTTCTTTGGTATATAGTCATAAAACGATAAACATAATTATTAGTTAACAAGTACGATGATGAAAATAGGAGCAAATCAATTATGGCCTAAGCAGATACTGTGTACACGCTTAACTAATTTTTCTAAGTCCTTTTGGTGTATTATGTAAGGTGTGTCTTGAACTCTGAAGGATGCTCCCATATATGAGAAAATATAAAGTGCACCACCTCAAAAAAAAATTGAAGTTCACCATTGATTAAAAACTTTATTATCTTAGTTGATAATCAAGCAAAAGTAAAGTCATTAAACTCGTGCTATATGTAAGGAAACCCGAAATAACGTAACACAAGTTATTATTTTGTATAATTCTATTTTCTTTTTCTTTCTCATACAAAATAATAGGTGTCACAATGACATAGTAATAAATTTATGAAGATTCTAAATGACATGAGATGTAACTGTGAGGTCTAATGTTAAGTTTTAGAGCACTTCTAAGAGATTCTCCAAGTAGAGAAAATTGTAATTTTGTTACTATTTGTGCTTTCAAATGAAATAATTGGTAATAAGAAAATAGAGTAAATGAAAATAGATTAGTATTTATCAACAATTTTGTTATCTTATATTTCTTTTTATCTCTTAAATGTTGTTGGCATCATCATTGAACACTTCTTATGCCATAGACCTTTTTTATCTATAATGTGTGATAGTGATTTGATAATGATGTAATTTTATTATGATAATCCCTTGATAAAACAAAGGCTTCTTATGATTTGATTTTATTACGATAATGATGTAACTTTGCAATAACAATTATGTGCTAAATATCGAATGCTAGTGATGATAACATCCATAATGTGATTTTTCTCTCAATTTACTCTTTTATGCCTTCGGTATTCCTAAAAGAGTGGTAAATGTATATTTAATATTTTACTGTTCATTCAATAATATTACAAATTTAAAACTTCAGATTAAGTTACCCGTAGGGTGTTTTCGTGAGACCACTTTGTAAAAACTGTGAATGTAAAGCAATTGTGAAGATGCGGATCATTTTACCTTCACAATAGTTTGTTGTGAACTTTCAAATGTAAAAATGTGGACTCATAAAAACGTGTTGGTCTCACATGTAACATTTATAATAAGAGTTGATATTCATGAAATTCTCATATGAAACGGATGATGTTCGTGTATATTTTATTCATGAAAAAGTTGATGTTCATGTATTTTCCATTGATCCATTCATATGAAATAGTTGTTCATGTACATTTGATTCATGTATATTTTATTCATGAAACGGTTGATGATCATGAATTTCTCATCTGAAAATTAATGTTCATGAATTTGAGGATGAAAACTTGATGTTCATGAATTTGTGATATATAAGGAAGACCAAGCTTATGAGATTATTATTTTAGGTCGAAACAAGTTGATAGAATATAGGAGTTTTCTATCCATACCCCTTATATAGGTGCACGTGGGGTCCAAAATAGAAAGGTATGAAATGATGTGAGTGATAGGGATAACAACATCAGTGTAAAAAATGTAAAAAAACTCGTCAGGCAGCCGTCATGGCGCGCTTCATGGCTTGTGTCTCACGCCACGTAATGCCCGTGGCACGCCATGGCCTACCGCGCAGTTCTCCAAATGCGATATTTGAAATTTCATTACGTTTTTTAAGGTATTATTTCCTAGTTTTTTAATAAAAATGTTTGGATGGACTAGCTTATAAGCTACTCCATCCAAACATGTAACGACAACATTAAGAGCAATTAATGCACAACGACAGTTACGACAGTTACAAACATCACCATTAATGAGCATTAACTCCCAAAGCGGTTACAAGATGATCAACTATAAAAAGGGATTGAAGCTCATTCTCAAGGACAACTCTTCTACACACAACAACACGTTCTCTCTCTCGACGATCAATAATTCTACTACTTTTTCCTAGATTAGTATACTATCTACTGTAATTGTCGTACGATTGATACCATTTTCTACATGTAAACGTACGATCAATGCTGTAACAACAAGGATATCACCCCTGGTTGGTGATACATAGTGGAATGTCGACTTGATCCTAAGTCGACCGCAAGTTTTTTTCTCGTCTTGAGGTTTTTCCTGCGTCATCAAATCTTTTGTCTCATTTTACTTCGTTTTCTTCGTTTTATGTACGTTTTATCGAAAATGTTTCTTTCTCTCGACGGTTTAGCCTCACAAATAATCTTACGACGTAATTTGTGCAATTTTTGGCATAAACAATTTGGCGCCATCCGTGGGACTCCGTTTTGAGAAAAACTTTCTTTGATAAAACGTACGTCCGTACTAATCATCTTTTTCGAGGCTTGCGCTCTTTTGCTATTTCGCAGGACATGATTTTCCAAGAAAATCAGGATATACTTCTTACTCAACTATAACACCAAAATAGTGGAAGACCACCTCGAGCCGCATAGTCAGACAACGAATACGCAACTTGGGGCAACCGGAAATCTCTTGACAAAATCGTAAAAAAAAAACAGGATCAAAAGCTCAAGAAACACCCGAGTCGAGAAACTTCTCGAACAGAATCTTGGAACATTATATTTGACAATAGTAAGTTCATATGTCAATCATAAATAACTTCTAAAATTTTTTATCTTATGAACTTACAGGTCCAGCTGTTTGGGTGAAAAATCGCACGACGCACGACGACCGACTTAAAATCTTAAGATATCTTTCAGGATGATAATCCTGTATTAAGATAAGGTCCTGAGATAAGACAAATATACTCTCGAACGATAACAATCAATTATCGAACGATCTTTATACTATATCGTACGACAAAACATACGATATCGCATGATATGATACTAACAGTTAAATACATCTTGAGATTGATCATTTGTAACAGGTAAACAACAAACATTGAAGAACAAATGACCGTTAAAGACCAAGATACGCTCCTCATAAAGCTCCAACCGTTACATGCGAGAATTAAGCTTCGGTTATGACCGTTGCATTTAACACACAATTATGGACGACAGTTACACTATGGTCAGCTATAAAAGGAGTTCGAATACCTCATTTGAAGACATCTGATTACATTGAAGCTAGCGAATACTCTCCACAATCTTGATATTACTTTTTATAATTTACATTCTCATTCATTGTAATCGTACGATCTCAACTGTAATTTTCGAGGATATCACCCCTTATTGGTGATACATAGTGCAACGTCGGCTATACCCTTTTAGTCGGCCGCAGGTTTTTTTCTCGACTTCGAGGTTTTTCCTGCGTCATCAAATTGTCTTGTCATTTATTTCATTTTATCGCACGTTTTATCGAACTAAATTTCTTTCTCTCGACGGATTCGCCTCACAACATCTTACGATATTAAATTGTGTAATTTTTTACCAAAACAATTTGGCGCCCACTGTGGGGCCCCGTTCTGAGAAAATTTCGTTTGATAAAACGTTTGCTTACTAATCAAATTCTTCGAGTTTTCTTGAGTATTCATTGCAGGATTATGGAGAATAACTTCCAACCAACTCTGCAACAACAACTAGCAGCTGCTCAGCAACAAATCCAGCAGTTGGCTAATCAAAACATGGAAGCCAATAACGAAATCATACGATTACGAGGTCTAAACCCCCAAGTTACTCAAGCTAATCCTGCGATATCAGCACCGCTCCCTAGACCACCTCCCGTTCAACAGAATCAGTTCAGGACACCACAAGTACCTTCAATGCCTCAAGCCTCTCAAATACCAGTGATGCCACAAGTATCTCAAAACAACGTACGTCCACCTCAGAATAACCAATCTCAAACCATTTTTCCTCCTCTTCCATCAGGACCACCTCCTGCATTTACCTACGTTCAACCCCAAGGTGTTCCTCCACCTTTCTATTCAATCCCAGAACCAATACCACACATACCAACAATAAATACTACCGTAACCCATATCCCAATCTAACCCAACTACCAAGGGAATATTGGAGTAACACCTACTGAAAACCTTATGGACGTACGATTAAAGATGTTAGAGGAACAAAACAAAGCAATGCTCGCATTGCTCGCAAAACTTCCTGGAGCAACCGTACCAGTTGAAGTCGAACCAAAGACAGGATTTCAAGCTTCACCCTACGTTGATGAAATCGCTCTCATGGAAATACCAAAGAAATACAACATTCCTGCCTTTACAACCAAGTACTCGGGGATAACAGATCCAGTGGAACATGTCGCGCAATACAAACAACTTATGTGGACTGCTTCGATCCCATCTCAATATCAGGAGGCATGCATGTGTAAAAGCTTCGGATCTCCTCTTACAGGAGCCGCGCTACAATGGATTATAAATTTAAAGCCAAAGAGTATCGAGTCATTCGCTGAATTGGTAAACCAATTCACTCGACAGTTCGCAAGTAGTCGCAAGATGGAAAAGCAAACAAGTGACCTGTACTATGTAGTACAAAAAACTGGAGAAACGATACGTGATTATTTTAACAGGTTTAATGCAGAAATGATCGAAGTCAAGAATTGCGACATAAAAACCGCAATTGAAGCATACAAACGTGGGCTCGATAATTCTTCAGAATTATACACGGATCTCACGAAGTATCCGCCGGAGAACTTTGACGACGTACGAGCTCGAACGTTAGCCCACATGAGAATTGAAGACGACGCCATCTTCAGACGAAAACATTCGAACGAAAAGAAAAATCTGGGCGCACAGAAGCACGACTTTAAACCTAAGAGAGTAAATAAAATTGGAAACTCTCGACAGGAATCCAAAACTCGCACGAGCAAAGGTACAGGAAGAATTAGATACCCCGATTTATCTACTTACAATTTTGCAGGTACATCCAAAGAACTGGTGGATTCCTTGCGGAAGATCGATGCAAACGTACGATGGCCCAAGAAACCGGAGAACCCCAGCAAAGACAAAGATCAAACTAAATGGTGCGAGTTCCATGCTGATCATGGACACACGACGGACGAATGCATCAGCCTCAAAAAGGAGATTGCTTACCTCAAAACGAATGGGCACCTAAAAGGTATTATCGGCGATGAAGCAAAAAGGCCAGCATCTCCGATCCATACCAAAGTGGTCAATTGCATTACTGGTGGATCAGAAGTATGTGGCTTGACATACTCTGCGGCCAAACGACACGCACGAGAAGGACCTGAAGGATATCCTATTCCTGAAGATTCGAAGACTGCAGCTGAAAAAGAACTCGATGTAGCCAAACTAACGTTCGATCAAGACGATTTATCAGGCGTTAACCAAAAACACCATGATGCTTTAGTTATACAGTTAACCATTGGAAACTGTTTAACCAAGAGAGTATTGGTGGATGGAGGTAGCTCAGCTAACGTTATATTCTCAGATACTCTAAAGATCATGGGCATCGACAGATCCAACATCGTACGACGAACTACAACTCTAGTAGGCTTCAATGGAGACGCGACAAGTACCCTCGGAGAAATAGTATTGCCAGTCTTCGCCAAAGGAATCAACAAGCAAACTAAATTTAACGTCATAGATTGTCCATCAGCATACAACGCAATACTCGGAAGACCCTGGATCCATGATATGAAGGCCGTACCATCGACCTATCATCAGAAGATTAAATTTCCATCTCTCTGGGGCGTGCAAGAGATCGTCAGTGAAAAGAAAATCGCTCGTGAGTGCTACAAGATCACGATGAAGACCAAACCCCAGGATATCTAGCAATTACAGAGCCAGGATGGAGTACGATCGTACGATGACCTTCAACTTGAAGAAGTCGTACTAGATCCAAAATATCCTGATCGAAAAGTCTTCGTGGGAGCAACACTAACCCCTGATATAAAAAACAGAATAATATCTTTTTTGCAGGAACACTCAGATTGCTTCGCATGGTCGCACGAAGACATGGTTGGGATTGATCCTGACATCATATCGCACAAGCTGAACGTGGATCCATCCTTTAAACCAATTAAGCAGAAACGACGTAAGTTCGCGCCAGAACGCAACAAAGTTATTAACGACGAGGTTGATAACTTACTAAAGACAGGAAAGATTAGAGAAGTTAAGTATCCAGATTGGCTGGCAAACATGGTAGTCGTGCAAAAGAAGAATGGAAAGTGGCGAGTCTGTATCGACTTTACAGATTTAAATAAAGCATGTCCAAAAGACCCGTTTCCACTACCTCACATCGATGCGATGGTCGATGCAACGGCAGGTCATGAATTACTCACGTTCATGGACGCTTATTCTGGATACAATCAAATCCTGATGCACACGGACGATCAAGAGAAGACAGCCTTCATGACGGATAAAGGGATATACTGCTACAAGGTGATGCCCTTCGGCCTCAAGAACGCAGGATCAACGTACCAACGACTCGTAAACATGATGTTCAAAGAACATCTTGGTCGAACGATGGAAGTTTACATCGACGATATGCTAGTAAAATCCGAACGATCACATGATCACATTGATCATTTGAAACAATCGTTCGATATCTTACGACAATACAAAATGAAACTCAATCCTACAAAATGTTCCTTCGGAGTACGTGCTGGAAAATTCCTCGGATACATGGTCACTCAACGTGGGATAGAGGCAAGTCCAGAACAGATCAAGGCCATCAAAGAGATACAATCCCCGAGAAACGTGAAAGAAGTACAAAAGCTTACTGGACGAGTGGCGGCATTAAACAGATTCATCTCACGATCATCTGACAAATGCCACTTATTTTACAATGTACTACGTAAAAACCAAGGTTTCAACTGGACAGAGGCTCATGAAAAAGCATTGCAAGATCTGAAACAGTACATGGCCTCCCCTCCATTATTGACAAAACCGATTGAAGGCGAAAGCTTGCAATTATACTTAGCCGTCAGCAACAATGCGGTAAGTGCAGTTCTCGTACGAGAAGATGATCAGCAACAACATCCGATTTACTACATAAGTAAATCCTTTCTAAATGCCGAGACCAGATATACATCGATGGAAAAATTGCTCTTAGGCCTTGTGACAGCAGCTAAAAAGTTACGACATTATTTCGAATCGCATCATATAATAGTCGTAACCAATTATCCTCTCAAGACCGTACTTCGTAAGCCTGAACTTACGGGTCGATTAGCCAAATGGAGTATCTACCTAAGCGAATTTGATCTCACGTACAAACCCAGAACGGCGATAAAGTCTCAAGCGTTGGCAGATTTAATGGCAGAATTCAGTCCAGAAGTAGAGCAACCATCGCACGATGAAATCAACAATGTGATGATTCAAGACAATCAGCCTTGGACCCTATACGTCGATGGATCCTCTAACATAAGAGGATCGGGATTAGGAATTGTCCTGAAATCATCACACGGGGGGAACATGGTGTACTCAATACGATGTGAGTTCAAGACTACCAACAACGAAGCAGAATATGAAGCCTTAATTGTTGGATTGGAAATAGCTTATAACTCGGGGGCACGATGTCTGCACGTACGAAGTGACTCGTTACTAGTGGTGAATCAAATTAACGGTGATTTTCAAGCAAAAGATTCGAAAATGATGGTATATCTCGAGATCGCTAAAGAAAGCATCGCACGATTCGAAAAGTTCTCGATAGAACAAATCCCAAGAGATTTGAACGTACAAGCTGACGCTTTGGCTAATCTGGGATCCGCATTCAATGAACCAACCTTGGAGAACATTCCAATAATTCATCTTACGATGTCTTCTATCGAAGCAAAAGAAAAAGTACAAATGGTCGAAGAAGTCTACAACTGGTCGCTCGATATATGGAATTATCTAAAGTATGATAGACTTCCCGACGACAAGATGGAAGCCAGAAAGATCAAAGTGAAGGCCTCGCGATATACAATCTTCGAAGAAAGACTATATCGCAAATCCACTTCTGGATTAATCCTACGATGCATAACGAGTCAGAAGCATATGAATCAGATCCTACAAGAGATGCACGATGGAGAATGTGGAAACCATTCTGGAGGACGAAGTCTTGCAAATAGAATCTCACGACAAGGCTATTACTGGCCTACTCTTCGAGAAGATGCTATGAGGTACGTACAAAAATGCGACGCCTGCCAAAAACATTCAGGTATGTCCCACTTACCTTCTGAACCCCTACACTCTGTCTTAATCCCATGGCCATTCATGCGATGGGGGATGGACATCGTAGGAAAGTTACCTCCTGCTCCAGGACAAAAAGTTTACTTGCTTGTTCTCACCGATTATTTTTCCAAATGGATCGAAGCTGCTGCTTTTTCTCAGGTAAGAGATAAAGAAGTTATTTCTTTTATCCAAACTAACATTATATACAGGTTTGGAGTACCATCGGAGATCATGTGCGATAATGGTTCGCAGTTCATAAGCGAAAGAACTCGTAAGTTCTGCGATGAACGTGGAATTAGGTTAATTACTTCGACACCTAGATACCCTCAATCCAATGGTCTAGCAGAATCGAGTAACAAAGTCATCATTAATTCGATTCGAAAAAGGCTAAAGGAAGCAAAGGGAAGATGGGTCGAAGAATTACCTTCAGTCTTATGGGCAAATCGTACGACTCCAAGGATCTCAACAGGACAAACGCCCTTCTCCCTTGTTTATGGATGTGAAGCAGTACTACCGATCGAATCTCAACTTCCAATAGCAAGGCATCGTACGATGGACCAAAACGTAATAAATCTATATTATGATCTAGATGCATTGGAAGAACTTAGAGAAAAGGCGTTTCAAAAAATGGCATTACAAAAAGCCATGGTCGAACGACATTTCAACAAGAAAGTTAAAGCAAAAATTTTTCAAGTAGGCGATTATGTCCTACGACAGGTATTTCAGAATACTCAAGAGCTAAACGCGGGAAAACTTTCCATCAAATGGGAAGGACCTTATATAATCTCTAAGATTATCGGAAATGGTGCATACAAGCTTACAACCATCGAAGGTAAAGAAATTCCACGAAGTTGGAATGCAATCCATCTTAAGAGGTATTACTTCTAAATCTTTTTCATTTCTTATTATTACTTTATTTACGAACGATTACTGACTTGGGCGTCGGAGCGCCGTTGGTCAAACCAACGGCCGCCCCTTAGCCATTCTTTTCTTATCGCAGGAATTGCATGAACATCGCATGTATCGCACGAATATTGCATACATCGCACGGATATCACAAGTATCGCACGAATAACCTAAGCTTATAACGCACGATCATAATACGCACGCACGCAAAACAAAACGCCCGTCGCACGATACAAAGTAAAGAAACGTTTCTGAACTAACAAAAAAGTTCTAAGGCATAAATCAACAAGTACGATAAATCTTAACCATTCATTTCAAAATAAACGAGTACTTAAAAGAGTACTTAGACAAAAGATCGTACGATTACAAACGAAAATTAACTACTAGGAGGAGGGTCTGATCCTATGATCCCTGCATCACCACCCGATGCTTCCACACCTCCACCTTCTGCAGATCCAACGATCTGAGAAGAAGTTTCTTCAGTAGTCAAGATTGCTGGAGCGGATCCAGAGACCATTTCATCTTGAGTCTCCTCCCCAACGGCAGCAACCTCGACAGGCTTCTCTCCGACCTCCTCATCTAGGTCCTTGAGATCGTCGGCATCCAAGAGATCCTCAGATCCCATGAGCTCACGAAAGGCCTCCACTTCTTCCCTAGCGATCCCAACAGTGAGGGTTCCAGCTATCACACGACGCATAAGGGCCGCACGAGCTACAACCCTTATTAACGCCGCCTCATCCTTCAGATCCTGGATCTCAGAAGATAAGGCTTCTTCTCTCGATGCCTTTTCTAGCTGCATCGCTTTCAAATCTTCTTCCAATTTGGACGAGCGATCCAGAACGATCTTCATACGAGCCCGCTGCTCCTCTCTCACGCGCTCCACTTCCTCGAGCTTCGCCTCCAAATCATCAATCTTGACCTGTTTAGCCTCCAACTCCGACGCAAGTTTAAAGACCTTTTCCTTGGCCTTGTCAGCTTCCTTCACAGCAGCCCTCTCGCTGGCCATCTTGGCTCGCATATCATTCTTTATGGTCTCCATCCGAGAATGAAGACCAAGGTTGGCTTGAAAACCCTGGAAAACGAAGAAGGTCAATTAAAATCGTACGATATCTAAAAACGAATCATGCGATAGAAAGAAGACTTACCAAGAAGGAGAGGCCCACAGCAGCAGCATCGATTTCCTCGAACCTCAGTTTGGAAAATTGTTCCTTTTGCGAAGGAAGGAGAAATTGCTCGATGGCTGGGAAGATGTCCTCTTTCTTCACGACATCCCCTTCCAGAAAACCCTTAGGCAGAGTTATGTTCATCGAGGATGAACCAGCATCGAACGACGTCCTCTTTGGCGCCTTCGCGGGAGTCTTTGTTGCTTTGGTTCCCTTCGACTGATCCTCAGGAGGAGCAGATCTAATCGGGGAAACATTAATCGCATCATCCGCCTTTTGTTTGGCTTCATGCGATGGATTAATGGTCTCAGACGTAGACCTCGTACGTTTCGCTGGAGGCTCACCTCCAGCCATCTCCTTCTTCTTCAAAGCTGCCCTCCTAGCAGCTTCCAACTGTTCAGCCCTCCTCGACGGTTTCTTCGATGATCCTACAAAAATAAAGTATATTTAAAAAACAAGTAATAAAGAATCATTGTACGACATAAGTCAAACGTACGATCTACCTTCCATCTCTTCTTCTGAGATCACTTGAACTTCAGGGTCAGCCTGGGTAGCTTCTTCTTCACACTCTACCACGATCTCTTTAGCCTTCTGGGTAGAGTAAAAACGTTCACTGATGCTGTACGATAAGAATCGTTCGACTGCGGCCTTCGACTCTTCAGTGGGCTCGAACGAGAAGTCAATCTCTGCAAAAGTAATCAAACATTAGATAAGCAAAATAAAAGATTGTAAAAAAGACATCATCAAAAGAAACACCTATACCTAATGAATTCCACTCCGGCGCAACCCATCCACCCTCCTCCAAGACTGAGGATGATCGTACAAACACATATCGGGACTTCCACCCACGATCGTGTACCTGAGTGCCATGTACTAACATAGAATCCCCTCTACCCTTTGGAAACAAACCATATCGATCATAATCCGTCGATTTCACGGTATACGCTGTAAGAAGGTCATCGACAGAGAATGCAGGACGACCCCAGTCCTTCGTCACACGTTCGATGACGTTAATAACCCTCCAAAATTGGGGCATCAATTGACCAGGAGAAAGATCGAAACGACTCATGAAAGCTCGCGACAAAGGACTATATGGCCACCTAAAACCTATTTTGAACGGGTATTCAAACAAAGCAAAAAACCCCGCTGGTGCATCCGCTGGTCTAATCTCATCTGCCACCTTCAGAATCGCACTATCAGGCAATCCTGCTAAACTCCTAACGGCCGCAACCTCTAAAGAATCTTTGATAGTACTCTTAACTTCCATTGATTCAAAAACTTCTAACCTATTCAAGCTATTTCTAAGACGATTGAAACGAAGCAAGTCGAAATTCTTAGGGTTCTTTTCGGCTATAGATTTTAAACGCATGAAAACTAAGAGAAAAGAGGGTACCTTATAAAGAATCGTCGCTCAAATCCTTGCCGAAAATAGAGGATTGATTTTGGGAAACGATTGCTCTAACAAATTAAGAGATATGTATCTAATTCAAATTGAAATTATCTATTATATGGAAAATGAATTTTTCTCCAAGTATTGCAGGTCCAATCGTACAACGAGACACGTTCAGTTACAACCGTTGAGACGACAGCTGTCGTAAACGCGTCATCACGACGACGTCACTAAAATCGCTTCATATTCGATTTGATTTAAATGAAATTCATTTATTTACAATTGATTATTCTTCAACATAACTAACGATCAGCTTTCGCAGATAAGAGATTCAGAAATATTTAGGACAAAATTTTTTCTAAATCTCGGGGGCAAACTGTTTGGGTGAAAAATCGCACGACGCACGACGACCGACTTAAAATCTTAAGATATCTTTCAGGATGATAATCCTGTATTAAGATAAGGTCCTGAGATAAGACAAATATACTCTCGAACGATAACAATCAATTATCGAACGATCTTTATACTATATCGTACGACAAAACATACGATATCGCATGATATGATACTAACAGTTAAATACATCTTGAGATTGATCATTTGTAACAGGTAAACAACAAACATTGAAGAACAAATGACCGTTAAAGACCAAGATACGCTCCTCATAAAGCTCCAACCGTTACATGCGAGAATTAAGCTTCGGTTATGACCGTTGCATTTAACACACAATTATGGACGACAGTTACACTATGGTCAGCTATAAAAGGAGTTCGAAGACCTCATTTGAAGACATCTGATTACATTGAAGCTAGCGAATACTCTCCACAATCTTGATATTACTTTTTATAATTTACATTCTCATTCATTGTAATCGTACGATCTCAACTGTAATTTTCGAGGATATCACCCCTTATTGGTGATACATAGTGCAACGTCGGCTATACCCTTTTAGTCGGCCGCAGGTTTTTTCCTCGACTTCGAGGTTTTTCCTGCGTCATCAAATTGTCTTGTCATTTATTTCATTTTATCGCACGTTTTATCGAACTAAATTTCTTTCTCTCGACGGATTCGCCTCACAACATCTTACGATATTAAATTGTGTAATTTTTTACCAAAACACCAGCGAAAGACATTATGGCGTAAGACATCATCAAGCCTTTGAAAGCCATACAAGCACTTGTTTAATGACCTAAAAAGTTCAACAAGAACAACGATTCAAAAGACAAATCCAAAGAGAAAAATAGCAAATAAAGTATTTGCATCAATCATGTGCAAGTCGTATATGAAGCTCAATCTTAGTAAGTACTCCTTCATTCGCACTAGTAAGTTCTTGGGCTACACGATAGTACGACGAGGAATTGAGGCCAATCCAAATCAAAGCCACGGTTATTGACAAGATCGAGTCGCCGAAAACCTTATAAAAGTACAAAAACTCGTTAAAAGAATAACTTCTCTAAACAGGTTCATCTCTCAATTCTCAAATATATATCATATATTTTATAAACGTCTTACGTGAAAATAAAGGATATCATTGGACGGACGATCGCGAACGTACGATGTCACCTCCTTTGCCGTACAAACCACACGACAAGATCCTGCTGTTATATTTGGCCACCATTTCAAATACAATAAGTGTCGTCTTGGTATGACAACACGATGTACAACAAGTTCCAAACTATTATACAACACAACTTGGATGACGTACCAGCCAACACAAGAGGTTCGAAGTCGTCACAAGTAGTCGTTAGACGTGTAGAACTATCCTAAGTGCGACCAATTACCCGAAGATTACATGGAAGAACGAAAAACAAGATTCAAAACTTCCAAGTATACGATCTTTAATGATCAATTGTTCAAACCTTCGACAACAGGGCTCGTCTTAAGATACATTACTTTGTTCATTTACACACATCTTAAGATTGTTTTAACTAACTATCCTCTTAAGATTGTTTTACATAAGCCAGAATTGACAGGATAATTGCCTAAGCGGAGCATATACCTTAGCAGATTCGACATCGAATATAAACTTCGAACAACGGTGATCTACTACAAGACTCATCTTATGATGCGTGACGAACAAATGAACCAGATTCTGCAAGAATTGCACGATGGCAAACGTGGAAATCATTTAAGGGGCAGAAGCCTCGCCAATCGAATCTCACGACAAGGGTACTACTGGCCGACCCTACGAGAAGATGCAATCAGAGATGTGATGCTTGCCAATGGCATTCAGGTACGTCACATAAACCCTCTGAACCCCTACAATCCATATTAGTACATGGGGTATGGATATCGTAAGAAAATTACCCCCTGCACCGGGACAAAAAGTATTCATACTTGTTCTTACAAATTACTTTCCGAAATGGATTAAAGCCGTTGCTTTCTTGCAAGATAGGGATAAAGAAGTCATATCTTTTATCCATACTAACGTTATATGCAGATTTGACATACCATCCGAAATTATGTGCGACAATGGCACTTAATTTATTAGCGAAAGAACTCGTAAGTTCTACGACGAATGAGGAATCAAACTGATAATGTCAACACCTCGATACTCACAGTCCAACAGGTTAGCCAAATCCATCAATAAGACGATAACCAATACAATCCAGAAAAGGCTAAAATCGGCCAAAGGAAGATAGGCCGAAGAGCTACCATCCGTTCTATGGGCTAATCGTATGATTCCAAGAACATCCACAAGTCAGACTCCATTTTCGTTAGTATATGGTCGTGAATCAGTACTACCGATAAAATCGCGAGCAACAATCGAAAGATGCGCCAGCGTCGATTGAAACTTTATCGACCTCGGCTACGATGTGGATACCTTAGAAAAATTCTGAGAATCAACATTACTTAAGATGCCTTCACAAAAAAAACATGGTCGAACGATATTTCAACAGAAACGTGAGAGCCAAGACCTTCCAAATTGCAGATTACATCTTATGATGTATCTTCCAAAACACCCAAGAGCTCAATGCAGGTAAGCTATCTGCCAAATGGGAAGCTCCATATCGAATTTCACACGTTGTAGGAAATGGTGCTTATAAACTTAAGACCATGGATAACAAAAACATCCCATGGAGTTGGAACACAACACACCTCAAAAGGTATTACTTCTAATTCATTTTTTACATACGATTATTTCCTACAACATTACTGACTTAAGCATCGGAGCGTCGTTGGTCAAACCAACGGCCACCCCATAGCAATTATATGTTTCGCAGGTTTCGCAAGATCAACGAATGCTATAACGCACGCATCACAAGTGTCGCAAGATCAACGAATGCTATAACACACGCATCGCAAGTATCGCACGACCATCGCAAGTATCGTACGATTATCGCAAGAATCGCAAGATTAAAATTGCGTGAATTGCAAGTTAATTGCTCTAAATGCACGATTATTTCGCAAGTGCGCAAGACAACTCGCCAGTCGCACGAATACTCTTATGAGTACAAAGAGTTTCTAAAAACTCCTAAGGCCTTAGTTACACAATAAAGCTAAAACGCACGACATATCACTTGAACGCACGATTCGCTTGAACGCAAGGTTCGCTTGAACGCAAGGTTCGCTTGAACGCAAGGTTCGCTTGAACGCAAGGTTCGCTTGAACGCAAGGTTCGCTTGAACGCGAAGTTCGCTTGAAATGCACGACTCATTCACGTTTGCTTGATTTACTGTGCTTCAAACGCATGAATAATTGCTCGGAACAAACGACTCCATATATTATTTTTACAGGAGTAAAGTCAGTTGCCTTAGTCGCAATAGTGTTAATCGCACGCTCTGAAAATATCTTTACTTGAATACCTTATTCGCAAAAGCGTCAGACTAAGACATTCGACTTCTCATTTAAGATGCTTTAACTGAAAAAGCAGAATACTTCGCACACGCAAAGCCTTGTCGCAAGAATATACGATTCAAAGCAGATCACATATTTTTGGTCTTGAGAACCAATTTCCATCATGATATAAGTCTCACATGATTTGCGCTCGAGATGTGCATCACAGATATGCGTGATATGCAATCACTCACATTAATATTATGAGTGATACGATGACCTCAAAAGCCAATGATTTGATTAAAGCTCTTCAAGCAGCAAGGTTAATTCTAACGCTCGATCGACAAAATTATTAGATCAAATATTACAGGACGAGTCTTGTATTTAGACAAGGTTCTTAAGAGCGAGTACATCAGAAACAATCGTCTTACGATTTCATCAACCGTCTTACGATTTTGTCATTTATCTTACGATGATATCATATGACCGTCTTATGATTTCGTATGATCGTCTCAAGATTTCGTAAGACCGCGATTATCTAACCTATAACTGCTGGTTTAATGTTTATTTATGCAGAATTTAAGCTCATGAATGCTTAGTAGATGTAACCGACACTGGACATAAAGCACAATAAATGGTGATCGACCGTTACAAATGTCGCCATTAAGAGTATTAACTAGCGGTTACAAGTTTTCCACTGTATAAGGAACACTCCGGCTCATATGGAAGACTCACCGACAACCGATCATCCGAATCATCTACCTTATCTCTCGAATTCATTCATACTTTAGTATGTATATACGATATTTGTGTTTATCTCTTCTTTAACGTAAGACAGGCTACTGTACAACGAAAGACGTCACCCCTGATTGGTGATATATAATTCAGAGCCATAGCCATCGACAACCAGGATAAGGCATGAGCCAACTCTGCCTCTTCTTCCAAAGTCTTGATAAGGCGACGACATCTTTCTTTTCAAGATCAGCTTTCAATTGCCGACGCTCCTTCAAGATAAACGATAAAAGACTCGGGGCAGTGAACAACGTAGATGACGAGTGTTCTACAAACGCTCAACATTCTCCAATACTGGGGCAAGAAACGTCCGCCCACGTATGCATGTGACTTAGTTTTAAAATCCAAAATCCAAATTAGCAAATTTGCTTTTTGAATTTTAGGGGCAAATTGTTTGGGTAAAAATCTACGATCGCACGACGACCGACTATAATCGTAAGACATATTCCAGGATAATAATCCCGTATTAAGATAAGGTCCTGAGACAAAACTAAATAATACCCTCGAGTAAATGTCGAACAATAATACATGAATGTCTTACGACGTATATGCAAAGACGTACGACATATTACTAACGGTAACCTCTATCGTGAGTTTTCTTATTTATTACAGGAGATCGTCAGTTACCGGATATCCCGCCTTCAGTTAAAGACTTGGTCCAAGATCATTTAAAGACAATTAATGCTCAACGGACATAACCGACGACCAAATAAAGAAGCAATTATGGAGATCGACCGTTACAACCGACAACATTAAGAGCAATTAATGCACGACAGTTACGACCGTTACAAACATCACCATTAATGAGCATTAACTCCCAAAGCGGTTACAAGATGATCAACTATAAAAAGGGATTGAAGCTCATTCTCAAGGACAACTCTTCTACACACAACAACACGTTCTCTCTCTCGACGATCAATAATTCTACTACTTTTTCCTAGATTAGTATACTATCTACTGTAATTGTCGTACGATTGATACCATTTTCTACATGTAAACGTACGATCAATGCTGTAACAACAAGGATATCACCCCTGGTTGGTGATACATAGTGGAATGTCGACTTGATCCTAAGTCGACCGCAGGTTTTTTTCTCGTCTTGAGGTTTTTCCTGCGTCATCAAATCTTTTGTCTCATTTTACTTCGTTTTCTTCGTTTTATGTACGTTTTATCGAAAATGTTTCTTTCTCTCGACGGTTTAGCCTCACAAATAATCTTACGACGTAATTTGTGCAATTTTTGGCATAAACCGTATATGATATAAATTTTTACACATTAATTTATTTTTTACTCGTTTAGTTACAAGTGTAACAGGGATGTTCCAATCTTTTTGGAAGCTCTGTTACACCTGTAAAGTAAAAAATAAATTAATGTGTAAAAATTTATATCATATACTATACCATAAGTCTTACAACTTAGAACAAAAAATGTCGTAAACTAACAAAATAACATATGAAATTCTCAACTCAAGTTATTCTTCTAACATTCTTTGGAATCAAATAGGAATGATTCACGTATTTGATGATTCAATCTACAAATAAAATGCAAGTTATTGAAAGGAACAACATTATAAAATTAGGAAATTTTACAATAAAAAAATATTGGAAAACAATTGCAGAAATTTAGAACGAAATCCTCAGGTTGTAAAGTGATTTGTTGTTGCTAAAAACAGTCAAATAGTCGATGGGACTTTGCAAATTCAACAAACTTCAACAACAACAAAACCACTCTGCTAGAAGCTTGAAATTCGTAAATTAAAGGTAGGTCTTTTGCAAATTCAACAAACAAATCACGCTATAATTTAGAGAAGTATAGTATTTTACATTATATGTCATGATTTTTTCTTTAGCTAGGATCATGATGATAAATCCAATAGATATTTAAGTTAAAAATCACTTTAAAAGACTAAAAGTATTTGCTAAGAGTTAGTCTTTGCTCTAAAAGACTAAAAAACATTTGCTTGAAGCATAAATTTATACAATGCTCTTAGGATTATTTGCTATTTAGCTATTGGGTCATTACAAATTTATTGACTCAACAAACTACTTAAAATTAGGATTATTGCAAATGCAAATTTAAAAAGTATCTCAAATTTCGGAATAAGTTAAAATACTTAGTTTTATTGCAAAACAAACAAAATCAAATAGAGTTAATCACTTAATCATATCCAACAATGATTTTCAATTTTTATAAACTTATATAAGCAAAGTCGAAATCGGCCGTTTCTATTCTAAAGAATCACTCTTAATGTCTGAATTAGTGAACTTTACACTCTGGAAGTAAAGATTGAATTCGAAGAAGAGTAAACTACTAATTGGATTGTGGATGGATATAATTGTTAGTAATCCACCCAGAATGTAATTGATGTCGTTATGAAGAATATGAAGAGCACATGCCATTGGAAAGAGAAATTTAGGAAACACAGAGTTGGAAGTCTGGAGTTCAATTGATGATCATAGGATTAGAAGATAAATGACTTAGGACTTTTTCTTTTGCCAGATGAGAATCATGAAATTTTGTTCAATGTAATGGGTTGGGCCTTCAAAAGAAAAGGAAATAAAATAATATAAATGAATAAGTTTAGAATGATGGGGCCCAATGCTTTGAGGGTCGTGTTAAGTGAAACACAATTGAACAACCAAATGCACGGGCTTGCTCTTTCTCATTCCCTCATTAGAAATGTATTACTTGGGCAACCCAATTTCATTAGAATTAAGTAACCCAATCAATTAACGATGATGTTTATGGCTAAATGTCTTTTAGTTATATTTACAAACTCGCTTATGCCTCTAATAAAGCAAAATGGGAAAGTGAAAGGAAGAAAGAGGTGTCACACGGTTTCTAAGTCCAAAGGATAAGCCTGCAATTGGTGCTTATTGAAATTTGGCAACATCTATACTTTAATAAAGCACAAGAACTTCTGCATATAAGTCATTAGACACATGATGCACAAGAACTTCTGCATATAAGTCATTAGACACATGATGCTATGAATTATGATCGACTCATTCATTAATTAACCTATTGTTTTGTTACATGCAAGACCTACTAATCAACAGATAGAGGATAAAAAAAGTGGCAATGAAGTGAAGCTGTAAAAAGAGATAGAGTATTGAAGAATTAAGAAGAAGAAAAAACATGGAAAGCCAATCATCTGTTCATGTTCTTCAGCGGCTAAGACTAAGTTAGAAGGTCCACTTGATGAATCAAACTTCAAGTCAGACATCATGAGAATTTACACACATGGTATGTTGGAAATTAGTGAGTTCGGACAACATGGTAGACTTTAGTTTAACGTTAGAGCATTCACATTGGTGGAACCTTTAAAAACCTCACTTACCATATTTTTTTGCTACATCATTGTCATGTCAACAAATTAAGAACTTCCTTAAAACTCTACAATTGATATTCTTACAAAAACATCACTTATCATAGTATTTTTTGTTTGTTTAACTATTTAGGAAATACATTAAGAATCAACTAATATTATTATTGTTTTCTTTATCCTAGCTTATGTCTCACCTGAATAGGTATTTACTTTGGTCAAAACAAGCTAAGGCTGTGTTTGGCAAGCATAAGCTAGCTGATAAGCTAGCTTATAAGCTAGTCCATCCAAACATGTACCAGGAAGCTAGCTTATCAGCTAGCTTATAAGCTAGCTTTTTGAAACGCTACTTTGAGTAGCTTATGAGGAGCTTATTGTAGCTTTTTTCCAATTATACCCTTATTAATATTAATTATTAAATTCAAATATACCCTTTTTGGTCATTTTACATACTCATAAGCTAGTTTTTGCCAAACATAGTTTGTTCAACAGCTAGCTTATCAGCTACTAGCAAGCTTATCAATCAACAGCTAGCTTATCAGCTACCAGCTAGCTTATAAGCTACGCTTGCCAAACATAGCCTAAATTTCAATAATAATATTTCATGTATATAATATTTATATATGACAACTACTTACAGTTCTTTTTGGGACAAAAGAGGGTGGAACTCCGTGAAAAAAATTTATTCAATTCTCATGTTCGTTAAGGCTTAGACCGTTGACCTTTTTGGATATGAGAATTCATTGTTGTTGATGAATAATTAAAGATTTTTCTCGATCCATTAAATTAATAGATGGTGTTAGCTCGGGATAATTAGAACATGCAATTTAGTGTAAGAGATCTTCTTTTCGGGTTCATTAACATTAAATTCTTTAATTATTAACAGTAAATGGTTCTTTAGATGAATGTCATTCTACTTTTGGCCGTTTGTCTTAATTGTTGTATTTCTATATTTGTCTGCTAATAATTATTTTTTTCCTATGTGTTCAATGGTGACCATATTTGTTCATTTTTTAGGGTGTCTTGTTTCTATCATATTTGCTCATAGTTTTGAAATATCTCCTCACATGTAATATCTAGGGGTCAGGTGTGGAGCCATTAATCAACCTTTTGCTCAAGTATGCACTACTAGACACCACTGGGACTATGTACAAT
This sequence comes from Centaurea solstitialis, assembly GCA_030169165.1. NCBI lineage: Eukaryota > Viridiplantae > Streptophyta > Magnoliopsida > Asterales > Asteraceae > Centaurea > Centaurea solstitialis. Next base: position 34,358,209 of record CM058043.1, read on the forward strand.
GTCATTCTTTAGTTGATTTTACCATGATTTTGGAAATCAAGAAACTTGCATTAGGAACCATGTGTTGATCATAAGCAAAATGGATAATGCAAGTAACTTGCTCATATTACCAATTGTGACACCCTTTCCCTATTTATGTCATTTAGTCATTTACTACATTAAGTTATGAATCAAATGACGTAAGATCATGTGAGAAGTTGAGTTAATGATGAGAAGTGGTCTGAACCATTGATCATTTTTGATCTTATGCCCAACCATGAATCGTGCTTTACAAGGGAATTGATCTGGTGCATCTCGTCTTAATATACATCCACTTATCATCCAACGGTTGATAACCATTTCTCACATTAACCCCAACTTCTCACTAGAACCTAAGTTTTTCTCAGACCATCTGCCATGCATTACCCGATGGCATTGGGTAAGCCATCGGGTTGATTGGGTCCGTTGGCAACACCGCGGTGTAACCTTCGGGTAGAAGCCTTCGGTTTGGCCAAGCCGATCGGCAACCCCCTACCCCTCCACTCCCACCCTACCCCCCCCCCCCCCTCACCCTTTTTTCTCTCTTGTTTCTCTCTATCTCTCTCGCTTATTTTCTTTTTTGTTTTTCTTATTAATTATTTAATGTGTAGATAATATTGGGTTTGGTATAGTGGATGGTTTGGGTAACATAGTGGAAAGCTGATATAAGGCTGATGTGGTGATTGGGTTCATTAGGTTGCATTGGGTCATACCTGGTCCTTTCGTTAAACTTTTAGTTTCGATACACCTTCAATAGTAATGGTTTTTTGTAAGTGAAATTATTTATTTAAACATGTGTGACTTTTCTGAGCCGCGGATGTGATTCTGTTCCATGGCGGTTTGCTTATTTTTGTTCCAAGAAAATGGGTTCACTGTAAACACGTATAACAATTTGTTCGATGTTTCTTTTTCGGTAACAAAGCTTCTTACCATGTCCTTTTAATGAGTTTGTGTTCTTGATATAAACTTGCACCTGTTAGTCAAGATATGTTACTTGCAATTTGTTGTTTATCAATTTGATCCTTTTTTTATGTTCTTATTTTGTTACAAAGCTTCATGCCATGAAGATGTGTTATTGAACACTTCTCAAGAGAAGAACATTAAATTTCAATAAATCAAACTATGAATTACAAAGCTTCATACCATCTTATATAATGTTCTTGTTTACATTTATTGAAATGTAATGTTCTTGATAAGTATTCTATATAAGATGGACTACACCTACGTGTTCTATTTGATAAAGCCATACTAACGTTCTTGTTTACATTTATCGAAATGTTACATCACACTATATTGCATGGATACATAACTACATTTAAGAGGTACACATGTTTATGCTTGAGGTACAAATTTCATGGCAACATGCCTTAAACGGTTATCGTGTAAAGTTAGTGTCGTTGAATGAACAACCACCCCACCCCGAACATCTTTCCCCAAAAATGTCTAAATTGAAGAAACATAAAACCCTAGAATGCATATTGTGAATTTTTTTTTTATGTTATTTGGGTGTAGGTGACATACGTTCTAAGTCAAATACTACTATCTAGTTGAAATTCTCATCAAATTCGATTTTCTTGCGAGTCATTGCATATTTTACAAATTGGGGTTGTCGGCTTGTCGCCAAAATAGCTAGAAGAGCTACGACTCGAGCATCACATGGTAACATTGTTCATGTCAGTGAGAGGTTGAATAGTTATCAACCGTTGGATGCACATTTGGATGTGATGCTCCAATATAAGATGCATCGGATTAATTCTGTTCTACAGCATAATTCATGGAAGAGAATGGGATTAAAAGAGATCAAGGGTTCAGATTTACTTCTCGTACTTCTCATTGTTAACTCGACTTCTCACCCAACTTTTTGTTCATTTAAACCCTTCCTTAATCCTTATACACATATGTTATCTAGTATTACTTAACAACAAGGAAGTTGAAAGGAAAACCTTGAAAAAATGGAAAACCGAGGAACGCCTTTGTTATCCTCGATCTGGACTGTATGCACTTGTGCATAGCAGTAAATTAAGTTGTTGTTTTTGTTTTAATACGCAATTGCATTATGCACGTATGTTATGTATATTACAAAATACGTCTATACATAAATGCATACAATCTAGATGGAGGACTACAAAAATGTTCATTGGTTTTCAACTTTTTTTTTAACATTTTTTCTTAAACTAATGGTCAACAAAAATCATATACAGACATACAACAATTTGATTAATTTAATGGGCTTATTTTTAGCCCACTTGTAGTATGGGCCGTTTAGTCATTTGCTAAATACAAATACCAAGGTGCGTTGGTTGAAGGAGTATGCAAAGTTCGATGGAAATGGATAAAACCGATTAATAAAATTTAGTAGGGGTGTTAAAAAAACCGAAAAACCGAGTAACCGACTTGCCCCGCACGAACCGAAACCGAAAAAACCGATATCCGCAAAACCCGTAACCCGAAAAACCCGAAAAGTCGGGTACCCGTTAAACGCGAGGCGGGTTCGGATTTTAAAATTCGGTATCCGCGGGTACCCGCCCCGCCCCGCATGTTTTTAACTTATTTAAACATATATATATTTATTAATATGTAATAACAAAAGCAATTCTTTTTTGAACATAAGAAAAACCATTTTGACGTCAATCCCTCAAAACCCTGCCTAAACTTACCTCTAGCAACTCCCCTCCCCCAATTCTTTTTTTTTTGTTTCGACATCGAGTGTTTGAATAATGAACCGTTGAACTTTGGTATATAGTCCGAGTGATGAACTATTGAACTTAGGTGTTGTGTGTTTAAATCTATAAAGTTCATAGGTGTTTTGTGTTTAAATCTATAAAGTTCTTAGGTGTTTTGTGTTTAAATCTTTAAAGTTCTTGTTGAAAAATTAGTAAAAACGAAAACAAGTCGATTTTCGGGTAACCGCAACCCGAACCGCGGATACCCGCCTCCCTGTGGGTACCCGCAGAGCGGGTACCCGCAGCCTGCGGGTCGGTTTCGGTTATTAAAACAAGGTACCCGCCCCGCAGTTTGTGGTTCACAAAATCCTACTACCCCGCCCCGCCCCGCCCCGCCTCGTGAACACCCCTAAAATTTAGATCCATTTTTTTCCTACAAAACATTGGTTTTTTGTTTTTAATTATAATTTTAGTTTTCCAAGTTGGTATTAATTTATATGGCTTGATAATTTTAATATGAACTAACGATACCATCTTCCTCTCAAAATAAATATCAATATTCTTTTAGTTTTTTTATATAAGTATCTTCTTTTTCCTAACTCATGCACACATCTTACCACGAAGTCGACGAGGTATATGGGTTCCATACGATCACTTGACTAATCTTTACGATTATGGATTGACCCGAAAGTCGACCCATGATCAGGATATTGTCACATGCTCACCCCCATGAATCGAATCTGGATAGATAGGGATGCCGTCCACTGTTCCTCCTAATGATATTACCGACCACTAAACTACTAATATCTATATTTAAAAGTTGTTTTAGCTTTTCATTCTATTCTTAATTCGATAAAATCTCTATAAAAAGTAAAACTTTAATTTATTTAATTAAGATGTGTAAGCTCCTATATTTTTAAAATTATTTATCTTTCTAATATACATACTTATTTTAGAACGAAATAAATGTTGTTTTATATATCAAACATGAGAATGCATCGTTTAAACTTTGTATTATTATTTTTTTTAAATCAAAACAAACACAGTTACAAATGTACATTTACTTAGTGGTTATTTTACTGTTCTAAAGCAACTGTCAAATAAATTTAAATTATTAAGATTGTATGTTTTATTATCTTTTTATATTTCTATATTGATTTGCTATGTTTCAAGTTTCAACTTTAACGTCCTAACCGAGTTCGAGTCTTTCCGTACACATGCCTGAGAACATTTAAATGAGACCACTTTTAGCACCCAAAATTGTCGGGGATTAATCGGGTTTTGGCCCGGACACCTTTCAAAAAAGAAAAAAAAAAAAACTTTATGCACATCTCTCTATTAGGTTGTTCTTACACAGGGTTTGATATTCATATTTTCTCCTTACTCACGTCTATATAGTGTTATTTTCTTACCTAATTTATGGCTCACATAACTCCTATAAAAAAGACTAAGGCATTGTTTGGTAAAAATAAGTTAACTTATAAGTTAGCTTATAAGTCACCTTATAAGTCAAGTACTTGTTTGGATGACCATAAGTCACCTTATAAGTTAACTTATAAGTTAGCTTTTTGAAAAGCTACTCCCACTAACCTTTTGGTGACTTATGTGACTTTTTGTATTTTTATTCCAAATATACCCTTGTTAAGTTTTATATTACTAATTTTAAACATGTCTTTTTTAGTCATTTTACAGTTATAAGCTACCTTATCAGCTAGTTTTTGCCAAACACAACTTTTTATCAGCTAGCTTATCAGTCACCAGCTACCTTATCAGTCACCAGCTACCTTATCAGTCACCAGCTACCTTATCAGTCATAAGCTACCTTATCAGCTAGTTTGCCAAACATAGCCTAAGAATAAACTTCGTCTTATATTAATATGTTACTTTGTAAAAGATAACTTATAAATTAGAATACTACTTTTTAAAATAAAATATCAAAAATGGGGAAACACAATCAAACATAGTTTTTACATTCTCATCACACCACCCATGAACTACTATCATTATTTTGTATTTAAGTATGCTACATTTATAAATATAAACTAATAAAATAAATTTAGTGTTACATTCTTCTACTAACTATTTTTTTTTAAATCTTATGACACAAATCTATTTTTAACTTATAATTGACTTGTAAATTATACAAATCATATGATTTTGTCAAGCCTTGTTTTTTTAAGAATTTATTTTACGGAGGTTTAATAAATTATTCGATGCAAACATATAACAAGCAGGAAAACATTTATATCTTAATTCAATCATACAATTCTTATCACATTTAAACATGTATAAGGTAAAGGACAAAAGATGATAACAAAGTAATAGAAACATTTTTCGCTTTTGTATCCGTTGTACCATCCATTATCAAAAGATGATGACACGTGAATAGAAATATTTTTCCTTTTGTATCCGTTTATACCGTCCATTTTATATCACATCAATCATAGTATGTTCTATGTTCCTTTCATCAAATTCAAGTCTTAAATTGAACCTAAATTATACCAATTTAGGAATCATTCTGGTTTTTAAAGCTTTGCTGAAAGGCACTAGGCACTGGCCAACACAATGCAAGATTTAATGGATAAAAGGTCTAGGTCGTGAACTATATATTAAAAGACAAGTAGTATGGTTGTTTGCTATGAAGATACTTTTGCCATAATGGTAGCCTAGATCTGGCATATCATTTGAAAGGACAATATATTTGTTTGCCCATTTCGAAGTGGATAAACTTGATCAAAGGAACTATGAAAAAGGATTTATCCCTCAAAATCAAAAAGGCATGGTTGACACAAAGCACCCCATTCCGTCTAATTTAGGGGAGGAGTAAGTTGATTCACACTTTAAAGTAAAACAATTTAATAGATACAAAACACCGTCAAATTGATGTATTCACCAATTACCACTTTAAAAGGATATTTTTCATGTTTTATCTTATATGAGTTTCAGAATAATACATATTGTCACTTCTATGGCTTAAGCGAGTTGTTTATTATGCATACATGCTCGAGGCATACTTATAAAGGTTCAAGGTCATATTATCAATTGTTTCAATTTCTTTAATTTGTTCTTTAATAGACAAACGAGTCTAAAATTTTTAGGCAATAAAAGGGCAAATAGTTCAATTTGATTTAATGATGTTGGAACTTGGAAGTGAATCAAAATATAGTTACTCTTTTTTTTTTCTTTTTCTTTTTTTTTTTGAATTTTTCAAACAAATCATGTCAATCAACTTTGTTTGGTTAAGTTTGATTCTTTCAAAGTACCAAATAGATTGGGAAGATTCACGCTTTAAACTATCAACTTAACATACAATAAGTTGAATATTTCTAGTGGGTTTACTATTCCCGAAACATTTAATTCAACTGAACCAGTTGCATAAAGCGTAAAATTTGATTGTGAAAATACACTAGATGGTAAATACAAGTGAAGTCATTAGATGTCACAAATTTCAAGAGATTCAAGTGTGTTTTAATGTCATGGAGCTATCTTCACAAACTTAGGTGTGACCTTACTCAAGAAGTTTAACACCGAAAGTATAGAGTTTTTTCCAATCTTTATTTAGCATTTTTGTTTGTTTATCTTGTTCGGTATTTTTATAGTTTAGTTGTTATAGTTCTCGAACTAACGTCATAAGCGAGATTGCGAAGACAACTCAAAGACATTAAGCTTATAATCATCGTCCTTAATTGATTGGCTTACTTAATTTTGATGAGGTTGGATTACCCAAATAATACGTTTCTAACGAGGTTGGTTTGTCCAAACACTGTTGTATCCAAATTTAAGGTCTCATGTAAGTTATTGCAGAAGTTAGTGTAACACAAATCATATGATTGAAAGTTTGAATAAATTCAGATATGTTGATGGTTTATAGAACAGTTAGGAGCTTTTTATCAACACAAATTGGATAAATGTTTATCAAGTACCTTCACAAATATGCAATGAAGAATATATAGTCATCTACAATTGTGTCTTTGTTTAAATAATACAACACTCATTGTGTTTTTCAAATTTTCAAGCTTTAGTTCTGACATAATATTTTATTTATTCACAAGTTAAGGTTTTACAAAAAAATGTAACTTATGTTTTTTTATAATAGAAGACAAATTATGACTTACGCGTTCCTCCATATCATAGTACTTTACTTTCGAATGTATATATTGAGTTTTGTTTGTTTTGTTTAGTTATAACTTATAACATTTCAGTTTGATACCAAAAATTCTCGAAATGATTTCATCAGACTAAATTTGGAGTATTGTATACCACCTCCAACGATTCTTTAAATATATGAAAACTTCGATCTAGACATGAAAATGAAGATTTTAAAAGTTGGTTTCTAATATAAAAACTGAAAATTGTTTCAATTTTAATACAAGTTTCCCTTCCAAATAATGATATCAACTAAAACATATATAGTGAAATGTTATAATAATTAAGTGATAGTTGGACAATAAATGGATAATATGATTGGGTTTCTAATTGAGGTGATAAATTGTTTTTGAAGTGTTTTGATTAGTTTACTTCCTTCTTGAAAAAGCTAATAAGAGTTTTTAGGAAGCCAAAAAAATTTGAATTCTTGAAGAACAAGATAAACATTTCATCATAAGCACTCTCAACCACCCACTAATGTGAAACGCACCAAGATAAAATAAGATGTACTAAGAGTCACCAAATCGATTCTTTTCTAAATCGCAACTCATGGAGGAGCATGAGATTAGAAGCGATCAACGATCCATATTTACTTCTCACGTCCATTTGATTGGGCCGATTAAATTTTATTGCATTATGGATCACCATCCAAAAACTGACTTGTCCAATTCAAATATCTTGGATCTAATCTGATCCAAATATTACCATTGCAATAAACCCATTATAGTTGATCGGTTTTAATCAGATAAAAACTCATTATTTTATATGATAAATGAAAAACATATGTAAAACCTCTAGAGGATCAAAACATGTCTAGCCCAATAGTAAGATAGTATCCCGGAGGAGAGAGGGGGTCAGTGGATGGTATCTCTAACTATCTGGATTTGAACTATGTGGAGAGCATGTGATGATATCCATGATCATGGGTCTGCCACGTAATGGTACATTTAATTAGATTGGGTCGTGATTGACGAAAATTAATAGGATGCAGATACATTTGTATATATATGTTAGCTTGTTGTTAAAAAAAACCCTAGAGGCCCCACCATATCTTTGCTCACCGCCCCCCTTAAAAACCGGTCAACTGCCCCCATTAACACTCACCGCCACCCATTCAAACCCCTTGCTAAAAATAATTTTTCTTTTTCCTTTTTAATCAAAAATCAAAGAAAAAAACCAAAATCTTTCTTAATTTCTGGGGAAAAGGAAACCCTACCCAATTCCCCAGAAAAATATTAATATTCATACATCATCTTCACCAAAATCTGCTATAAAGTTTATACTTATGGTTCTTCACAACATTACCCTTTTTTTTATATAATTTTCCCCCCAATTAATTTTTTTTAAATAAATATATACAAAAAAAAAAGAAATGACCCATCATTTATGCAAAAAACTATTGCGTTTGAAGCTCAAAAGAACGTTCATTTGGCGTGTGGCGGTTCTCCGGCGAAGCGCCGGGTCGCTTTGGGACCAAGTTCTTGCTTGTTGGATTGGAAAACCGATTCGATACCGTCAAATTCTTGAATCCGGTGGCCCCACCGCCACCGTCCGCCACCGCTTCCCGTCCGGTGAAATGGGTGGCGATGGGTTTGCTTCCGGTGAATTGGTAAATGGGGCAGGCGTTGGTGATCGGAGTAAAGATGGTTCCGATTTGGTTGCTTTGAAGATTAGTCTTTTGGGGGATGACCATATTGGGAAGACAAGTTTTTTGGTTAGTTTCTTTCTAATACCCTTTTTGTTTGATGAAAGTTCAAATGGAAATACAAATTGTATATAATATTTTATCTATTAAAATGTTGATTTTGGTTGAAATATTAAATGCAATAACACAATTTGAAGTAAAATATTATATAAATTGCAATTTTAAAAGCACAGTACATGCAATAGCACAATTTGAAGTTGAATATACATTATAGAAATACAAGTTAGTATACATTTTCATTTTCATGAAGTTTGTCAAATAAACAATACCCATTTGTTGGTTTTTTTGATTGATGTTTCCGATTTGGTTGCTTTAAAGATTAGTCTTGTGGGGATATTCGGATAACCATATTGGGAAAACAAGTTTTTGGTTAGATTTCTTTGAAAACCCTTATCAAACAATATATGGAACTCACCTTTCTTGTTTTATGATTAAATGAAAATGATCAATTTCATATATCAAACTTTACCCGTATTCCTATTATATATAATTTTAAAAAAATTATATATAATTTTAATTTTTAAAAGTATTGTATATACAATAAATGCTATTGAAGTTTGATACATTTTCATGAAATTTGTCCTATTGTTTTATACCCTTTTTGTTTTATGATCAAATAAACAATACCCATGTGTTAGTTTTTTTTTATTGATGCGAAAATTGGTGGAATTTTTGAAGGCGAAGTACACCGGAAAAGAGAAAAAACAAGAAGATTTTCCAGTGGAGGAACTGAAGCAGATGGATAAGACTTTATCTGTTAGAGGTGCAACGATTTCTTATAGTATTTGGGAAGTTGGTGGTGATGCATTTTCTGCAGGTAAAAATGTGATTTTTTTCTTTTTTTATGTCGATTTTGATGGTGGAAATGTGACGAAATTGGGTGTTTCTGATGGCAGATGATGGCGGTTCCACGGCCGCGATACGTGTGGCCTGTAAAGATTGTGTTGCTATGTTGTTCATGTTTGATCTAACCAGCCGGTGTACATTGAATAGGTATATTGATGATTAATTGAGAAATTTTTTTCTATAGATTGCAATTTTGGTTCTTGTGGTTTGTTGTTTTTTTGGTATTTGGTTCTTACAAAGTTTTGTTGCATAAAAACATTTGTGAAATCTAAGGCTGTAATTGACAAAAATAAGCTCGTTGATAAGCTAACTTATTAGTTAGTACATATTTGGATGGACAATAACATAGTTTATTAGCTAGTTTATTGAATCGCTATTTGGATTTATAAGTGAGTTTATTAAAAGGTTAGTTGGAGTAGTGTTTTATGAGCTTTTTGTAGTCTTTTTTAGTTATACTCTTGTTAATAACTTAATATTAACTATTATACCCCAATATATTTTTTTGCCAAATAATATTTATTTATAAGTTAGCTTATCAGTGAATAGATAGCTTATCAGCAATTAGCTAGTTTATTGTTAGTTTGCCAACACAGCAAAAAATTGTTTATGGTCTCTTCTAAATAGAAGTTAAACGTCATACATTAACTCTGCCTGTTAGAGTAAAGTAGTAACTTCTTCTATCAAATGTTAGAATAATTAGAAAAATATTTTAGTATATATCTGCCTTTTTATATTTTAGAGAAGAAGGGACTACGCTGTTCTTATGTAAAGATAACGAGGAAGTTAATAAATGGAGTTAATGGAATGGACTAAATCAAGCATTTTTGCATATTATAAGGATTGTTATGTAATAAATAATTTATATTTCACCAAAATGGGGAAAATAACAAACCACAAGGACCAAAATTGCATTTACTCTTAAATTTTTAATGAATTTTTTCAATGGACATTGATGATGGAAAAGGGTTGCTGTTGTTGTTTGATTTCAGTGTCATCAGTTGGTATCAACAAGCAAGAAAATATAACCAGGTGAATGAATTTTGAAATTATTTTTAAGTTTTGAAAATTTTTATAAAAAATGATATTAAAATGTATAAATTATGATTCTGGGTGGCTGCAGACGGCAATTCCGGTGATGGTGGGTAGCAAGTTTGACGATTTCATTGAACTTCCGATTGATTTGCAATGGACGATCTCGAGCCAGGTAATATTGGATATTAATTACAAAATAATTACCTTTTTTTGATAAATAATTGTTAGACCCTCTTTATAATTATTAAGATTGTTAATAAAACAAAAATGATAAAGTATTTGTGAAAGGGACCTTAATGATAATATTAGTTGCGGACTTGCGGGCATGTGCAATGGAGGTATTTTTGTTGTAAAATGATGATGAAAAGATATGAAAGTTTTATGTTTGAAAATAAATAATTAAATATATTAAATATTTTATTTTTTTAAACACATGAGTTCCATTTGATATGTTTCATCTTTTGGTGTTTCACCCATGTGTGAGAATGTGCTTTTAGTAATTAGAAAAAAGGCAAAAGAAATCTAATTTGAAAAAAAAACATATTATTAGATTTTCAGAATTTTAAATGGTTAATCAAAAAACAAGATCTCTGGCAAATCCACAAACAACTTTAAATCTTCTAAAGTTTAATTTTTGCATATTGAATCGATTATTATATTGTTAAAATATGAGTTGGGTTTATATGAGACTAAAATAGTAAAATGTTTTCGTCAGACTTGTGAGATGAGATCATATCTACATTTAAAACTTTATAATGATACACTATGAAGGTAAAAAGAATTATAGACAAATTACAACAAAACATTGTAAAATTTATCTATTGCTCTACACAATGTTTTATTGTGAAATTTTAAGTATAAAAATATGATGTTACGAAAGCGTTTTGATGTCCAGTTATCCCAAGTCATTAGAACATTCAATAACAATAAATAAAATATTATTTTGCTTTTCCTACATTTAGCTTCATAAATATTATTGGTCAAAATAATATAGTCCTTTTTTTTTTTTTAAGTGATTAATTTTAGTAAGTTGTTTAATTTTGGAGAATTTATTTTTTGCTTTCTTGTTTATTCTATTATGGGTAAAGTATTAAATTAAAAAAAAAATAGAGACAAATATTCTTTATCTTTATTTTAAAAAAAGAATCTATTGAAAATGTTTCAATGCATCAATAAATTTTATAGTTTTGAACTTTAAAAGTTTTACGTATATCTTTTGTGAGATAGTATAATATGCGGTTTTTCTGTTCAAGTGTAGGCACGAGCGTATGCAAAGGCCATAAACGCAACCTTGTTCTTTTCAAGTGCGTCTTACAACATAAATGTGAACAAAATCTTCAAGTTTGTGACGGCAAAGCTCTTCAACTTGCCGTGGAATTTGGAGCGTAATCTCAAAATTGGGGAACCTATTATTGACTTTTAGCGTATGTTTTTGGTAAGTTGATCCTTCTTACAGTCGTTAAAGTATTTTTATAGATGGTAAGAAGCTAGGGTTGATTAAAAAAAAGCAACCCTAAATAGTGTGAAATTTTAGATTTTTTTTGTTTTTTTCTTCTAATATCGATTTTGATTGTAATGAAGAGTATGGTGGTGGCTTTGAGGGTCACCCTGCTTTTCTTTTCCAATTGCACCAAAAATGGTTTTAGAACAAAATGATTGTGATATTTTGGAACTATGTTTGGCTTGTCGGTGGAATTATTGGATCGATGATGATTGAAGAAAGTTATATATTTGTTTATTTTTGTGCTTTAAAGCGGTAATCTTCAATATAAGTTTTTAAAACAAAGAAAATTGAGTTGATCGACAAAATATGGTTTCATAAAATTTTACTAAGTTAGATATGTAAAATTCTTTAGGATTGTGTTTGGTCATGGATGTTTTCATTATTCTATAAAATGTTTTTAAAAATTAGAGTTGAGTTTTTGTTTTTTATTTTCTATGAAAATTTTAGAAAAACAAGTTTGGTTGAAATTGTGAAGTTTTCATTTTCTATTTTAGTAAACTAAAACGTGTTTAGAAAATTTTAGACAAATTACTAAAATCAGTTTTTTTAATTTACATAGAAATTGGAAGAAAAAAACATTCTTGGAAAACTTTTAGAAACCGAATGAACCAAATGTGTTTTCTAAATTTTATTTTTCTTGAAAACCCGAAAATTTTTCCACAACCAAACACACCGTTAATTTCAGAGAAATTTCTAAAAGTGATGTCCATAGGAAACAATTTTATTATATTTTATATTTCTATATAAAAAACACCGAGGTTAAATGTTTATATGAAAGAAAATAATGTTTTATTATATATATTAAATATTTCAATAATATAGTTAATATTTTGATCTTTAAAGTAAAGAATTTAGATCCTCTAGTAGATTAACATAACTCTTTTTGAAGATTTTTAGTTTTAATTTTTTATTTTTAAAAACTTGTTAAAGATGTTTATAAGAAAAGTCAAATAAATCACCAAACATGCCATTAAGGCCATTCGCTGTCGACCCACTACTACCAAATGATTTCAACTGTCACATCAGCGCCACATCAACTTTTCACTATTTTACCCAAAACAACCCAATCTATCCACATCAACCCAAAATCATAATAAAAAATAATAAAAAATAATAAAATGAAGAGAGAGAAAGAAAAGAGAGATAGACAAAGAAGAGAGAGAAGTGGGGTGTGGGGGTGGGGTGGAAGCCTTCGGCATTGTGAAACCGAAGCTCACCTACCCGACCACAGGCGCGGTGGTGTTCACTCCTTGAAGCCGACAGCTTAGACGTACCCGATGGCCACAGTGGATGGCCTAAGAGGGTGAAGAGATAAACAAAGTTGTTTAAAAAAGTTATTTCTGAAAATTTTACAAAAAGGGCATTGCCAATGGATAACAAAATACATAAAAAGTTGGTGCAAACAATAAATATTTTCCAATGAATCCCACCAAATTGTACACAAAAGCGTATCATATATATTATACATATACATTAAAATTTAAGGTTAGGAAGCGTGAAAAATAGTAGGATGAAATATATTGATATAAGATGCATTGAGGTGCATATCTCAATTCATTTCAAAAGTGTAATTTATAGGAATACATAAAATTAAAATAGATCAAAGGTTCAGATTTGTTTCTTACATTTTTCACCATTAAGTTCTCACGCGATCTGTCGTTTGTATATATTGTTTTCGTCCATTATTGTAAAATTCGTGTAAATGATGGTGTTACTTAAATTTAGTAAGTTACTACTATTCATTACGCCAAATCAGATGTCTCCATTCGAGTGATTTGTTGCCAAATTTTGTAACTGATATAAGATTTGATGGACATACATGCAAGGGCGGATGCACGTGCCACCATTCGATTGACTTGTTGCAGTAGAATGAAAATAGAGGCTTTAAATGTGATTTCGCAGTTAACAAAAAGTGATTGTAATTTACTACTTGTGTCATTATAGGTCACAAATTCAAATCCCTTTTATTATTTTTTAACTTTTTGGTAACAAGAGTTTAAAAAAAAAAATCAACTAACCACTTGAATGTTGTCCAAAAGATTTTTTTACATATCATTTGTAGTAAAACCGTGGTTTTTGTGATAAGTTTTTTTTTATAGCATGTTACTTATTATGTCCTTGTTTGAAACACATGTTATATTTGAAAGTATGTAATATTCTATATATGACAAAATTCCATACACATATTACATTTTTTGAGGCTTTAGTCATCTTATTTTTTTTAAAGGACTTTCGTTAGGTTAGACCATCAAATATGTCTTTATGCCATCAGCCAAATATATTTTATGTTAACGTGAAATCCAACGTTTTTACTAACCATGTATTCAAATAATATATGGAGTAAATTATGAATTTGATCCTTATGATTTGATGGTTTTTACGAATTTGGTCTCTAGACTTCATTAATTACGGATTTGGTCCCTGTAGTATGCATTTTTATTTGGATTTGGTCCTCCAGCCTAACTGCCATTCAATAAATTTGTGCATACTATAAGGACCAAATCCAACAAAAAATGCATACCTCAGGGAAAAAATCCAAAACAAATCGCATATAATAGGGACCAAATCCAATATAAAATGCATACTACAGAGATCAAATCCGTAATTAATGAAGTCTAGGGACCAAATCCATAAAAACCATCAAACTACGAGGATCAAATATGTAACTTACTCTAATATATAAGATATATTTTCTTCGAAAGGTCCTTCGTTAATTTGAATATCTTGCAATCTGCCCCACTCAGTTATAAAATTGACACTTTCACTCCTTCGTCTTTCACCTGTTTGAATAATCAAGGACAAAGAAGAAATACCCAGTTTCCTAACGACCCCCCCCCCCCCCCCCCCCCCCCCCCCCCCCCGCCTGCCCCGAGAATGCAAGAAATGTCTTGATTAAAGATACTTGAACTATTGTGTCTTGATTAAATCACCCCAACAGGTCACATCAATTTCACCCATATTTCATGTTTATCATGTGAAATATAGTAGTATCACATATATATACAGGGTTGGGTCATGTGAAAAGTGGACTTAACATAAGAAAGGTAAGAGAAGATCTTCGTCATTGGATGCACATCATGCGATGTATCAAGATGAGATGCAACGGATCAAATTTCTATCAAGTGTAATTCATGAGACGGGTATGAAATTAAAAATTGATCAATGGTCTAGATTCTTTCTTGCCTTTATCACCTTAAGTACTTTCTTCTCAAATTATTTGTAACAGCCCAGGCGACCGTGGTTCGATATTGTCCGCTTTGGAGACACAGGGCCCTAAACGGTCACCCCTACTCCCTCACGGTTTTGCTTTGGAGTTGCCCAGTCCAGATCACAACCCAAAACGCGTCTCACCAATTGAGGTATCAACACACCTTTAAGGAGTGATTCGTTCCCCTCACCATCCGATGTGGGACGAGCTGTTACACTATCCTTCGCCTAAACGTATAATTATACATTTATAACTTAATTATTAAAAAAATAACTGAAGAGTTCGTAAATATATTGAACCATTTGTTGTCTAATAGATTAAACTGTTGGGTTTTTGTGGGTTCCTCGGATCAAACTGACACGAGGATTATCATGGATCACAAAACCTCACTGGTTTGATAGATCCTATAGATCTGATAACCAAACTGGTAAAAGACCTATCTGATCAAAGACACACTGATTGGATCTTATGCGGAAACGTTTAAGCTAAAAACCCTAAATTAACTTATGGATCTTAATCGTTTATTCTAACAGTTATAGTGGATTTACCTGGATTGCTTGAGAACTGATCCACCAATGAACGACCTACGAATTGTTCCTCTAGCAGAACTGAAACCCGAAAACTGGAAAAACCGAACTGGTATCCGAGAGAGAGAGGGAACGACGCCGGTGGGAGAGAGAGAGAGAGAGAGAGAGAGAGAGAGAGAGAGAGGAAACTGGAAACTGATTATTGAATTATGAGTTGGTTGAATAATTTTTCTTAAACCCATAAGGCTTATTTATATGGAGGAAAAACACAATTTGTACATGATTCAGTTTCCTTATTATAATTATCTCATTCTTTTCTTTTTTTTCTGGAAAAGAATTTGCTTATGATAATTACATATATATATATTTATCTTATATATATAATTCTATTAATTAACTATTATATATTTATTTTATCAAATAAATATACAATATACTCAATTAATTAATAACCCTCCAACTTTGGGATTTCTGACTGAAATTACCCAACTGATTTATAATTGACTATTATAAATCCTAACTTATTCGATTTATAGGTCCTCACAGGTGTGACCCTCAAGTGTCTTGTAACATTGGATGTGTAATTACTTGGTTTGTCAACTCTGCACATAATTACTAACAGACTCCCACTTGTGCAAGTTGGCAATACCGCCTTGATTACACGGACCTAAGGAGGCCCCTAGACAGGCACTTAGGCTGACCAGGTTACAAGAACTCTTATACCCAGATTGGTGATATAAACATTCCGTAAGGAACTCTTAAACCCTGTTACGGCGTGGCGGTTGAGTGTACTAAGAATTCAGTAGTCCTCATGATATCAAATCAGATACCTCAGGTAATAGGGACAACCACTGTGAGATTTACTTATGACTGATTCCAAGAAGTAATCTCAACCGCGGATCACGTCCGATATTTGCTACTCTATCAAATATATGTGCTACTTTTAGTCTACAACACTTGTAGCTGTTATTCAGCAACTGATCATAACTTCCTAAAAGTTCACAATGACTTTAACACCTTATCATGTTCCCACAATGATAAGTCGTCACGGACAAGTTTTGAATGAGAACTGGAAACTGGTTTCATTCCTGGATTTATTAAAACTTTCATAACATCTATTTAACGTTTGTTAGATACTGGTCTAAAATAAAGTATCACCTATCTTTAGTCTAAACCCTTTGATTAAAGTTTACCATTTTAATCAAAGTGATAACCAAATAATACAAGTCTGTTTGTACGATCTACTTGTATCTGCTAATTATTGTTCTGCAAACACCTTATAAAAACAATAACTAGACTTTTATCATATTCCATGAACTCGGAGACCTGGACTAACTTCCAGTTCCTGAATATGTAAGACTGCAACTTTCCTTAGTTGCTGTGTAGATGAATGATTTCTACCTGAAATCAGATTCCATTTGCAATACTGGCAAATCTGCTGGAATCCTGTATTTTAATCCAACACTTTAATTATTGATTTTAAAGTCAGTCACGACCTTTGTTTCAAGGATCTTGAAACTTTTATCCTTTTAACTAAAAGGGTAAATTATATCTTATGAATTCTTATCCTACATGGATTATGAATTCCGAGATACATCAATAATTGCATCTTTTATTCTTTATCTCAGACTAGATAGAGAATAAATTGGGCTCCCACTTGCTTATAAAAACTAACCATTACTCAAAATTTTACTATTGACTTTGTCAAAACTTTGATTAGTCAATTCTAATTTTAAGTAATGAACTTTGAGAATTTCCTTTTATGAAACTTAACTGGATTTGGTCAAATCCTAATTCCAGATATTGGAATCTTTTTAGTTTCATAAATACTGTTATTAACGCTAGCTGAGTTAATATCCTAAATTCTCTTCTCAGAACATTTGAATAATAAAACTTGATCAAACTTGATTAGTTAATTATGAGAATTTCTTTTATAAAACTTAACTGGACTTGGTCAAATCCTAATTCCAGAACTTGGAATCTTTCTAGTTTTATAAATACTGTTATTAACGCTATCTGAGTTAATATCCTGAATTCTCCCTTTTAAAATTTGATCACAAAACAACTATTCATAAAATGTTTTATTCTCAAAACACATTCTTATAGAATTTCTTGTGTTTTGTTAGTTTTTATATAAATTACTTCAAATTAATAGATTTTACTGAAGTAACTATAACAGGCAACAACTAGGATCATATGTATTTAAGCACAATCAGATATGTCAAGACAATAATTTTTGAAAATAAAACCATAATTATTAATCTAAAAATATAATTATCCCAAAGTCTGTTTAAAACATAAATCCAAAATAACTGTTTTAAAACCATAAATTCAAAAATGTCTTGACTTATATCAAAAAACTTGTAATTCAGATCCTCAGCAACTTCTGGGCACTTCACTTCTGACCTCCTGCAATAGTCATTTGCTCTAGGTATCAGTATACTTGTAAACCAACAAGTAAGAAGTGACAAGTTAAAGCAATCATAAATTTTCTGAGGTTTACATACCTGCTTCATGACGCTTAGGGCAGTTTTGCCTCCAGTGACCGATCTCATTGCATATGAAGCAGCGGTTCTCAGTCCTAGCTTTATTTGGCTTAACCTTCTTGCCCTTGCCCTTGCCTTTGCCTTTCTTGGGTGCACTCTGGATGGCCTGGACTGGTCCTTTTCCTTTGCTGGTGCTAGCATGCCCATTCTTCTTTTTCACCCCTCCGTCTTTCACCATCAAGACATCCTTGGTCTTGTTCTTGTTCCCCATATTCAGTTCAGCTGTCTTAAGCATGGAGTGCAATTCTGCTATTGTTTTCTCCATGTTATTCATATTGTAATTGACTACAAAGGGCCTGTAGTCTTCTGACAGTGAATTGAGTATGGTGTCTGTTGCCAGCTGCAACGGAACAGGATGACCTAGCCTCTCCAGATGATCTAAGTGCCGTTTCATTTTCATGACATGGTCACTTACTGATGTCCCTCTTACCATCTTGCATTCATTGAATGCTTTGGTGGCATCGTAGCGTTCTGTACGAGCCTGAGTCTGAAACATGTCCCTCAGCTGGCGGATCATGTCGTAAGCATTCGTATTTATGAGCCCTGCCTGTAGATCTGGGCTCATAGTTGCTAACATCAGACAGGCGACATCAAGGAGATCATCCGAGTGCTTCTTGTGGGCATTTCTGGCAGCGGCCGGAGCGTTTGCCGGAGGTGCCTCCCCAAGTGGCTCTTCAAGCACATACCACTTTCTCTCATGTCTGAGCACAATCATCAGATTGCGCTCCCAGTCGAGAAAGTTAGAGCCGGTCAGTTTATCCTTCTCTAGGATAGATCGGAGGGAAAGATTGTTAGTGCTGGTAACAGTGTTTGCCATCTACACAAAATAAAACTTTTGGTCTTTAGCAACTGTAAATAGATTTAATTCCAATAATTATCAATAAACCCTTAAATGATCAATTTATTGGACTAGGATCCTTATTTCATACGTCCTGATGTGCGTAATGTTCTTGCTCCACCAGACCCATATTTATTTCGGTAGGTAAGGACTTTTACCAATCATGTCTAGCTGACATGACTCCTAGATCTTTTCGGGACCATGGCAACTACCTGTGCATGTTTTAGTCCCTCTAAGTGCTTTTTGGCCCG
This sequence comes from Centaurea solstitialis, assembly GCA_030169165.1. Lineage (NCBI taxonomy): Eukaryota > Viridiplantae > Streptophyta > Magnoliopsida > Asterales > Asteraceae > Centaurea > Centaurea solstitialis. Next base: position 34,377,493 of record CM058043.1, read on the forward strand.
GTACCACCCGGTGAACTTAATAGTACCAAAATAGATCTCACCATTTTGGGGACCTGATCACTATACTCTGGCCGGTACCACCCGGAGATAATTCGCAGAGTTATGTAACCTCTCCAGCTTCAGTTTGAACACAGACGTTGAATGTGTGATCACTTACAACGCCTATGTACTTTACGCCGTAGGTGCCCCTAGATGGGTTGCACTACTGATCTATGATTTTCGGGGTTTTGAAAAACTTTTATTTCCAGGATTTTTGAAAAACTGATTGTTATAAAGGCCACTGATGTTTTAAACTTACTGTTTCAAACATACATGCAATTTTAAAACTAACTGTTCTAAAATCACTTGCTAATTAAAACTAACTGTTTTTAATAGCACATCTAGTTGATTAAAACTAACTGTTTTTGTCAACTCGCCTTTTATGTAAAACAATCATTTATAGGTTTAAACAAAACTACCGTTTTGAAAAGTTTGAAAAACTGGTAATTTAAAAACCTATACACTTTTGTGATATAACCTAGTTTTACAATAACCTTTCCATTTAAAACTACTAACATGCAAATATCACAAACAATCAATTAACTATGCAATTAAACAACAATTAATCACATAACAGCTAATTATAGTTTTTGCCAACATTTATTTCCTAAGGACCAATAATGACCTATTTTACTAAAAACTTCAAAACTTGCGTAGCTCCCACTGGCCTTGCCATGTTTGTTAGTACTCCGGTAGGTTGAAGAATTTTAGTAGCTCCCACTGGCCTCGTCATTCGAAAGAAAAAATTTCTATCCTCAGGTCATTATTACATAAGGGGTTGTAAATGGCACGCAGGCCTCCCCGTAAATATGTCAAGGGTCTAGGTTGGCAAAACACTATAATAGATATAAATACAAACTCAAACTGAGATGCACATATAGAACTCAAGCAATCACACAATTATATAAAGCAAGGACAAGCAATATAAAAGCGGGTAATAAACCTAGATCCGTTAAAATTATCTTGTCTCAATTATCGCAAAACTTGGTTTTAAACTGATTTATAAAAACAACAGTTTTATAAATCGAAAATAAAATTAGTTTTATCTAAATATGCACTTTATAAATACAACTGATTAACTAAAATAATTCCCTTTTTATCCAAAATTATATCAAACTGGTTTTATCGATCCAATTATTTAAAATACTGGCCTTTTGAGTAAGAACACAATGTTAAGCTTATTCGAAAAACAGGTAAAAATTTAATTTTTATAAAAGATTCATCAAACCGGAAAAACAATCCAACTGGTTTGAATTTTATTAGATAAAAATTAAAATAGAAAATAATTTCGGATAAGAAAACTTTAAAACCAAAACAAGTTCTTTTGGGCCATAACTTGTTCCAAAGAACTGGGCTTTGGGCCTGATAAACAAACTAGGCCCACACAAACGAAAAAACCCTAGACGGATGGTTCGGTTTCTATTCGCGATGAGTAAACTCAAAACTGCAGCGGCCGACACCCCATTGCGGCGGTTATCGACCACCGTCTGATAACGACCAAGCCATTGCCTTACGGCTTTGGCGGTTTGATGATTTGTTCCATCGTTGGCCACCATCCGGCGACGACGGCGGCGAAATCGCCACCGCCGCCATCGCTTATTTGATCGGAGCAGAAGCCCCGCCACTACCATCACCTGGCGACCACCACCGAACTGGTGGTGACGCCCATGATTCAACCGCAATCCGACCACAGCCGGATGTGGGTTCGTTCACCGGCTGTGGTATGTGTCCGGCCACCGCGTGGATGCGGTATAGCAACCGCGAGATCACCATTGACCACCGCAGCTGTCGATCACCACCATACGGCGGCAATTGATCCGTGGAGAACGGTTACCATCTAACAGCCTCAGCCGAGTACGGCCTTGGCCACCGTTTGGCCGCCGGCGAATAACACACCACCGTCATCCACCGCTGCAATCGCAGCTTCTGGTGGTTGCGGTACTCTCGCCTTACCACCGATCTGGTGGTTTGGCTCGAGGGTATCGATCGTAGAGGGTCACGGCTCGTGGTGAACTCGACCACAACCGGGTGTTGTTTCACCCACGACCACCGCAGGCACCGCCACCACAACGTTGTGGTGCGATTACTACCACCATTCGCCGCCGCCGCCAATGTTATCGGTCGACGACAGTAACGTGGATAACGCCACCGTCGTCACCGTCTTACATCCGAGAAAAAAACGGCTGCCATCACCGAGCTGGTGATGTAGCTACGATCGCCGACGACCGCACCCACCACCCATCTGGTGGTGTGGTGGTCTCGACTTATCCGGTGATTAATCGAACAACAACACTAGTCGCCGCCACCGTTATGCACGGTGCGGCTGGCGTTCGCACCGCCATCCACCGACTGGTGGTTGCGGTCGTTGCTACCGGCGATGATGATAAACGACACCACCATCGCCACCGATGCCGTTCTACGGTTAATACCGCCACCATGACCAATCATAGCCGCAACCACGATCGGTGGTGCAGCCGTGATCTGTTCCGGCCTCTGGCCACCACCGATCTGGTGGTGGTTCTCGTCGGTGGCGGTCGGTTTCGAGCTCGGGTTTTCGAATGTTAATTAAAAATCAAAAATTTATATGTAAACCATTAACATAATAAAAATCAGATTTTTAAACATGATATTCAAGAAACAAAATTTTAACGGATCACACACAAACAGATATAAACAGATAAAAAACTAAAACGATTTTTAACCATGGCTCTGATACCACTGTTGGGTTTTGTGATACCCTCGGATCAAACTGACTCGAAGGTTAACACGGATCTCAAAACCTTACTGGTTTGACAAATCTCATAGGTTTAAAATCAAACTGATAAAACCTACGTGATCAGAAACACACTGTTTCGATCTTATCATGCGGAAGCGATAAAAGCTAAAACCCTTAAAAGCCTATTGATCTTTAATCGTTTCTAGTTTAATCCTAATGGTTTGGATTCAGATCAGTTTACCTGGATTGCTCGAGATTTAATCCACCGGTGATTGACCAACGAACGTTCTTCTAGTTGAACCGAATGAAACCCGGAAACACAAAACTGGAATCCGAATGGGGGGGGGGTCGGCGCCGGTTGGAGGAAGGGAGAGAGGAGGAGAGAAACTGAAAACTGATATGTGTTAACTTAAAGTTTTTTTATTCCTTAACCCATAAGCCTTATTTATATGGGAAGAAAACACAGTTTGAAAGGTATTCAGTTTCCATATTATAATTATCTCAAATCCTTTCTTTTTAATTACTGGAAAAGAATTTGCCTATGATAATTATAAATATATATTTATCTAATATATATATTACTTTATTAATTAACTATTATATATTTATTTTATCAAATAAATATACAATCTTCTAATTAATTAATAACCCTCCAATTTTGGTAATTCTGACTGAAATTATCCAATTGATTTATAATACACTATTATAAATCCTAATTCTCCATTTCTGGGTTTCATCTAATTTGTTCGACTTATAGGTCCTCACAGGTGTGACCCTCAAGTGTCTTGTAACATTGGATGTATAATTACTTGGTTTGTCAACTCTGCACATAATCCCTAACAGTAACTCACACACAAATTATGCATATATACATTCACAATAAAATAAAGCACGTACAGTGAAACTCACCTGAATCGCCGCGATAACCAACACGCGAAACTAGTACGATCCCTCTAGCCGAACACCTGAATTTGCAACAATTTATAACTATAATTAGGACCCTCAAACAGTCCTAAAAGAAGCCTAAACAAGTCCCTAAGAAGTCCCGTAAACTACCTCGACCAAACGGTTTAAAACGGACTCAAAACGGAAGTCGCGGGTTGCGACTACCAACGAGGGTTTTTAGCTACAACTCCAATTTCGACCGAAACAATCGAAATCAAGTTCATATAACATCCCATAACAATTATACACAACCACATGACAATAATTACACCAAAACACTAATCAATTACACCCAAATCGGTGTTCATGCAATTACCCCCCCCCCCCCAAAAAAAAAAAAAAAAAAACTTAACCCGAACTCTCATACTTGACCCAAATCGTGATGACTACACCATCCAACGATTAAAGGGGGTTTAGAATTCATAACTTGAGATCTATTAACAAACCACACTTGATTATCCGCCGTTTGCCTTTGAGAATCGCACGCACACACCACCCAAATCTTCAAAACACCAAAATTCGACTTTCTGAAAATTCCAGTCCACTTCGGAAAGTTGCTGCTCTCAACTGGAAACTCCGATCGCTAATCCCACCGGTCAGATTGTAGATTGATGAGTCGTGAACCTGCTGTCCAAATTTCACGACGATCCAACGGTTGACGAGGGAGAACGAACCGTTTTCCCACAGTCGCGCAATCCTGACGGGAAATCCGAAAATTTCCCCTTTCCCTCTCCTCTTGCCCTAAAACGGTTTCTTGATCAAAACAAACCAAAATCAAGTTTCTACATCATCCATGGTCAAAATCTAACGTTTATAAACATTCAATTTCATAGACTTCATACCAATTGATGACCAATTGGTCACCACTTCCAACCCTTAACCCTAACCTAAGAATTATTCAATACTACACCAAGGATTGAGTATAAGCATAAAGATCATACCTTTAATGCGAATTAAGTAGTCACAACCCCAATAGATCCACCGTAAGCCTTCAATTTGATCTCGTCGCTCTTCAAATCTCTCCATCGCCAACTCTCTCTCCCAACTCCCTGATGATCGATTTCCAGGGGAGTGGAGGGTTTCCTTTGGCTTATATCCTTCTAATCAACCCTTAAGTTCCATAATTAACAATTGAACCCCTCAACTTTTGGAAACAGTAATACACAAAATAAGTTTAACTTAAAGGAAATCCGTTAACTTGCGTAAAAGGAAAAAAAGGGTGTTACATTTGGCCGGGCGTTCGCCGCCGCTTGGTGCGGTGGCCATTGCCGTTTTTCGTTTCCGTGAACAGCACCATCCACCACCGCTAATGCGGTTTTCTGGTGGTTGCGGATTAATTTGTGAATTGGTCTCGGTTTGTGGTGGAACTCGGCCACAGCCGAGTTGTGCGTTCTTACCACCGCCACTACCACCGTCGCTGCTGCGATTGGTGGTCGGCTGCGTTCACCGGTCTGGTGGCGCAGCCGTGGCTAGGGTGTGGGTTTTAGTCGTGGTTCACGGCCATGGTGCCATTGCCACCAAGCCACCACGCCGCTGCCGTTACCACCAAGCTGGTGGTTTGGCTGGTGTTTGGGCCGACAGCCAAAGCCGCCACCACCACGCTGGTGGTTCTGCTATAGCCATCGCCGGACTCGGTGGTCTTTGATGGTTCGGTGATTTTTCGTACAATTGATAAATAGAAAAACTACGAAAACAAAACAAATTAAAACTCGATACACAAGAATTAATTTTATACGGATCTAACGAGAATAAAACTAAAACGATTGAACCAGAAGCTCTGATACCACTGTTGGGTTTTTGTGGGTTCCTCGGATCAAACTGACACGAGGATTATCATGGATCACAAAACCTCACTGGTTTGATAGATCCTATAGATCTGATAACCAAACTGGTAAAAGACCTATCTGATCAAAGACACACTGATTTGATCTTATGCGGAAACGTTTAAGCTAAAAACCCTAAATTAACTTATGGATCTTAATCGTTTATTCTAACAGTTATAGTGGATTTACCTGGATTGCTTGAGAATTGATCCACCAATGAACGACCTACGAATTGTTCCTCTAGCAGAACTGAAACCCGAAAACTGGAAAAACCGAACTGGTATCCGAGAGAGAGAGGGAACGGCGCCGGTGGGAGAGAGAGAGAGAGAGAGGAAACTGGAAACTGATTATTGAATTATGAGTTGGTTGAATAATTTTCCTTAAACCCATAAGGCTTATTTATATGGAGAAAAAACACAGTTTGTACATGATTCAGTTTCCTTATTATAATTATCTCATTCTTTTCTTTTTTTTTCTGGAAAAGAATTTGCTTATGATAATTACATATATATATATATATTTATCTTATATATAAATTCTATTAATTAACTATTATATATTTATTTTATCAAATAAATATACAATATACTCAATTAATTAATAACCCTCCAACTTTGGGATTTCTGACTGAAATTACCCAACTGATTTATAATTGACTATTATAAATCCTAACTCTCCATTTCCGGGTTTCATATAACTTATTCGATTTATAGGTCCTCACAGGTGTGACCCTCAAGTGTCTTGTAATATTGAATGTGTAATTACTTGGTTTGTCAACTCTGCACATAATTACTAACATAAACAACTTTAATCTAGTTGATATTTATTTGTTTGGATTTATTATTTTGTTTTACAAAGAAAAGGAATTAATGATGCATATGCCTAGTCTTTTTCATGCTATAAAGCAAAAACATGTAATATATGGGAGGTTTGAAACTAATTTTAGGTTGTGAGTTGGTGGACAAAGGAGAAGGTCCATGTGTTCCATACATTCATATGTTGTTCATAATATACGGTGTATTAGTTTATCATGATCATGAATGTTATATTATTCATCTGAATAGTCCATGAATTTATATTCATCATTTATGATGAATGTGGATACATAGAGACACATGTGCCTTTAATTTGTCCTCCAATCCATAACACAATATTGATTTGCAATTTAACGTCCTTTTTCTCTCTCTTACTAATCTCGTACATATGCATACATATACGTAGATAAAAGATATGTATAAAATGATAAAACTATTGTAACCTCATTTAATGATATTCACCATACAATCTAGACAATTGTCCATATGCATGATCCCATCAAACCATCGACACGAAAATGACTAGAGCATTGTGGGACCTCTCAGCACACATCTCATTTGTTAACAAACAAATGTCCACCATAGTGTTCATTTTGTTTGGTACATGTTTAAACAATTGTCCATGTATAATTAAGAGAGAAATCGGTAATTGATAATCTTACTCATCAGATCTTAAAAAAAAATTATCATCTCGATATAAAAATCTATTACTTATCTTTCTTTTGGCACCCCCGACTCTAGAATGATTGTAAGTGTTATTGTCACGAGTTTTTTTCAAAGTCTTGATATTTAATGGGCACATCCACGTCCACTAAAACGTTCAACTTGTCATAAATGTAAGTAGTGTATATTAATGTCTATAAAGCTTGTAAGTTTAATATTGACAACCAATATCTTGATATTTTATAAATAAACAAACAATTGTTTCTTAAAAAAAATATTTTAAAATGGTACATGACCACTTGCTTTTAAGATAAAATACCAAAACAAATAATGTGCAACCAAAGCAAAAAGTGGTTTGACACATTCTTCAAGTTTCCCAAACCTTGCAAAAGAGACCTCATGCAACATGGAGGATGCTTAGAAAGCATTTTAATTTATTTGCACCAATAACAACACCAACCTTTTAGGAATGGGCATGTGAGCATTCTTCATTTATCAAACCCACCACATCATTCACCTCACATATAAAGAGTAGAAAAAATAGTGTTTTTTTTTTCTTTCAAAATGAATGGAATGATATATAATTAAAATGAATTGATATTCTTAAATCTTTTTTATTTCTTTTATGTATGTCTCTAAAGAAAATTTTCAAGACTTAAGATTTTTAGAAGATATATTATTCCAAAAAGTAGTGTAATGTAATCAACTCTTAATATGAGAACTATTTATATTTTAAAGCTATATTTAAAGGTATACATGTGAGCATTCATTTATCAAACCCACCTCATCATTCACCTCCCATATAGAGATATGAAAAGGATGGTTTTTTAATTTGGATTAGACTAATATATAATTAAAATGTTCTTAATTTGTCTGGTTTTTTAGGTTTGTCTCTAAAATTTTATCAAAACTTTATTGTACATGTAGTTTTCTTTATCTTGGAAGACCGATTCTGTTAAAAGTAGTGTAATTTAATTCTATCTCTTATTATAAGAAATACATTTTGAAACTATGTTAAAAGATATACCTTTTGAAGATATTTATTTTAGTATTTAATGCTAGTGTGGTTTTGATATTATAAATATGGAATTTGATAGGTTTTTGAAATTATGTTTCTCAAAATGAATTTTTCTTTAAACTATAAACAAACATATAAATGTGTATTTAAAGATACTTATTCAAATAAAAATTTAATGAAGGTATGTTACTTTTAGGTGATTTGTTTTTTAATGTTTAGCTTTTTTTACCAACCATTTATTATTTCTGTTATTCGAATTTAATGAATTTGATCTGACGCATTTTTAATGCTTAAAGTTAATTTTAAGGTTTATTTGACCAACTAAAGTAAATTCAAATAAACGTGTAAATTATCAATACTATAAATAAAATACAAAACTATATTAAAAATATTTATTTCGTTATTTTAAATTTGAATCTCTCGGCCAAAAAGGAGCAACAAGGTGCTTGCATAACTTCCAAGTTTCCCGATCTTCTTTGCAAGACAACCATCGTGCAATCACTTCTTTTAGTAGTCCACGTGTCAACTTGATCCCTGCTCCACGTGTCCCTTGATCTTGTCGATAGATTTAGGTGGATATAATCGGATCTGATAATTTTCTCTTATAGATATTAAATTTTGTCATTCGAGTCTTGTTAGTATTAGGGGATGTTTGAAATTACTTACGATCAAAAGTGTTTATCAACTTTTTCAATAAGCTAAAAAGATTATCTTCTTGAAAATCTCTTTATTGTTGTCCAGAAAAGTCATAAGCACTTTATCCACTTATTGTTTAAAAGCAAATAAGTTATAAGCACTTTCAAACACCCCTAACCCCTAGGTATCCTCATTCAATTCATCCCAATAGATTATTTTCTTCGGACTGATTACATCTATTGATTGATAGTATTAGTTTTTGTTCTTGTTGATTTGTCTCGGTAGATAGAAACCATATGAGTGAGATCTCGGTTTAAGCCTAGATAACGTTTCTCTATCAATGCGATGCATGCATTGATTTACCTTCCTCATGACGACTGCAAGACGATATACGGTAGGGGTGCCTCAGAGAGTGACGTCTACCTGTTTTTACTGTTGAAGTATCCATTGTGTTGGATTAGATGCATATGATATTTTGCTACAATTTTCAACTAATTAATCACTTGTTTCATTTAAGTTTCATAAATTTGCTTAATTTATTAAGAACCGCTATGTATAGGGTTAGGTTTACGTGAGACCAAACTCTTTCTGTAATACCGGTGAGACCAAAAATTTTACACATGAAACTTACAAAAAAATACATGCATACACAACTTATTTACTTTTAATCATAAGTGCATATAGTCTAAATGAAGGTTACGAGAGTGTTTTTCGATTTTCCATTATTTTAACCCCCTCTCTCTCTCAGAGAGTGAGTAAAAAGTTCAATTGAAAACTTATTTTTCATTGAGAACGTAAGAACAGCTGATAGCGCATCATGTGGCATATTCGACTCATATTCAATCTGAATAATATAAAATTATTCAAGATGAATAATAACACAATATTCAAACTGAATAATATTATCATTCAGTCTGAATATTGTAAACTCAAATTTGATTGTCCTCATGTTTGTAATCAAATTTGAGTTTGTATTTAAACATGACCCTATATATATAAGGTTAGGTTCAAATGTGAATTCAATTTTAGTTGTGAACGTGAGGACGAGTCTCAGCCACACATCTTCGCTTACGGTGGACGCGATCACGGAGTATTGACGTGATTCATGGGAGGGTGAAAATTATTAAAGGTGGGGACCAAGTCAAAACTGCTTTTATTGAACGGATGAGTAGCTGAGATTCGTCCTCATGTTCACAACCAAATTTGAGTTCGCATTTAGGTCGTGTTTGGTTTGCTGGAATCTTTTTGAAGGAATTGGAATCCAATTCCATAATCTGTTTGGTTGGCAGGAAATGGAATTGGAATCCAATTCCATAATCTGTTTGGTTGGCAGAAATGTCCGATGGAATTCGAATTCAGATATGCAAAATGATAGAATTACCCTCCTTTTGTTCTTATGTCGAAGCGGTAGCGGTTGGTCGAAGCGGTGGCGGCGGTCGGCGGTGGATCGAAGCGGTGGCGGCGGTCGGAGGTGGGTCGAAGCGGTGGCGGCGGTCGGAGGTGGGTCGAAGCGGTGGCGGCGGTAGGAGGTGGGTCGAAGCGGTGGCGGCGGTCGGCGGTGGTTGCGGCGGTCGGCGGTGGGTCGAAGCGACAACGGCGGTCGGCGGTGGGTTGAAGAGAAGTTGTAAGTTAGGGCATTTAATTGAAGGGTAATTTGGTAATTTGGCAATTCCAGGATTTCAAATTCCTTCATATGAGGGATTTTAATTCCTTCCCCCGATTCCAAGTCCATTCTCTAAATCTTACCAAACACAGGAATCTTTGGGAGTTGGATTCCAATTACTTCAGATTCCTAAAAAATCCTGAATACCAAATGCGCCCTAAAACTTTTCTCATGTAAATAAACCTATATATATATATATTGTATGTGTTTGTGTGTGGAAGCACGTGCAGAAAAGATTAACGATCCATCAAAAAAGCTTGGACAGAATAACGTAATGTCACATGGCCATATGCATACCAGTTGGTTTAGTGTTTTCTTCTAATAATTATATGTTAACTTGTTTATGACTTTATGTAATGTTTCTTAAACTACCAATTTTTAATAGACAATTGGTACTGTTAAAATATTGTTTGAATTTTATTATGTAATTACATTCTTTGACTTGTAAGAATAATGATATCAAAATTTCAAGTTATATAGATTTTGAGGTGTCCATAAAAATTTAGGCTATGTTTGGCAAGCGTAGCTTATAAGCTAGCTGGTAGCTGATAAGCTAGCTATTGATCGATAAGCTTGCTAGTAGCTGATAAGCTAGCGTATGAACAAATTATGTTTGACAAAAACTAGCTTATGAGTATGTAAAATGACCAAAAAGGGTATATTTGAATTTAATAATTAATATTAATAAGGGTATAATTGGAAAAAGCTACAATAAGCTTCTTATAAGCTACTCAAAGTGGCGTTTCAAAAAGCTAGCTTATAAGCTAACTTCCTGGTACATGTTTGGATTTACTAGCTTATAAGCTAGCTTATCAGCTAGCTTATGTTTGCCAAACACAGCCTTAATTTACCTTATGATATTTAGAAAAAAGTGTAGTTTAGTATTTTTATTTTAATCATATGCTATTAAAATTACTTGTTTTTTTTTAATAAAATTCTTAACGATAATTGGTTTTTAATAAGTCTATAAACATTGGAAATAACTAATACTTCTATGAGTTGCACCAATTTCGCGTAATCGAACTGGCAAAAATGATTCAAAATACACATTAAAGGCGTTTTTTTACGAAATACACATACATTTGTCTAGTGACATTTTAAACCTTGTGGATTACACTATTTGATTGTGATAATACCGGGACTATGCATTACCTACTCAATTATCCTCTCTATGTGGTATGATACAATTGTCATTCTTTTACAATTCAATTTTTGAAAACCCCGACAAACGTAGTTCCACGTCCATTTTTTAAGTCAAACTAGATGTCATAATGTCTATGCATCACTTAACGTATGAAAATTATTGCATGCCTCTAGTCAATCGTATGGACAACATTAGCCTAAATACATTGTTTATGGTGTGAGTTACACAAACATTGGTGAAACCAATTGAAAAGTGTGATTAATATGTCAATATAGATTGAAAAGTTTTTGTGTGAGACAAGGCGAATTAAGGGGACAAGTTGGGTATTCTTTTTCGGCTTTTTGGCATAAAGCATCCTATTAAATAAGCAACTTTCTGTATTATAAGTCATCACCAAACAATTACATATAACTAATCAAATAAAATGTATATCTCATTAAGATCAAAAAGCTGCTTAATAAATAATCTCTATGATAAATGCATTTAAATGTTTACTATGATATAGTGATACTTTTAAATTTTATTGGCCTCCCAAATGTATCAGTTAGATAGAAATCCATTACATGGATCATTTGACATTTACAAAAACTGGAACATGCCTACACCATTTGACCTATGTTTAACATTTATTTCAAGTAGGGGTTATAAGGGTAATTCATATAAGCTTTTAGGCTTTCAGCAGTCAGTGGCTTAAAATGTAATTGGTTTTAAAGATTGTGGTCCTCATGAGCCATGATCCATTTGTAGTGCAACTATGACCTAAAGGGTGCATTTAATATGTAGATAAAATAGAAAGAAAGATTTATTCAATGTTTGGTAAGATATGGTAAAGTATAACCGGATAGAAAATGACTAATTAGATGACTAGTTACTTTTTCTAATGAGCTTTTCAGTGTTTTTTAAACTATTAAATAGCCAATTTAAATGAAAATTAACAAAAGCACAATAATAATATAAGTATCAACAAAACTATGACCAATTATATGTTCTAAAATCAGAGTTTGCAAGATAAACAGTACCAATATACGTTCTTGGTTGGATTTCCGATCAGGCTTCCAATATTGAAATATAACACTTGGAAATCAAAACTTGGTGTGAAGGACTTTGGATTTCGGGTCATTGTCGGATTCAAATTTAATTTAATCGAATTCAGGTTATAGCAATATATGTTTTTTAATTTTTTTTCTTTTCCACCAAATTACTAGAAAATAGAAATCATATGCAACAAAAAATTATAAATGAACATATGTATTTAAAGTAACTAAATTTGAGTAAAGAAACATATATATTTTTAGTTTTTTTTCGGAGTTGGTTGAGTTTTTATGGAACCAAACTTCTGCTCTTTTATCACAGGTACTTTTTTTTTCTTGTGTGATGGTGCAAAGTGCCAAACCCTTCACTCTCCTTTCGGTATTTTTAATTGATCTAGATACATTTTGGTAATTTGTTGAATTTGTATTTTTTTTTTTATTTCTTAGTTTGTTTTTCTTATAATATCCTGGAGCACCCTCAAAGATTAACGGATGCATATTTTATATCCAAAAAATTGATGGCTGTGAAATCAAGTTGAACTGATGCACACAAATCTGCTCTAACATACATAGGTCCCCATTCGCTCCTGCCTGCCACCAACATTAATCACTATATCAATCATTTTCTATCAAGTTATGATTATTATAATAATGTTTTAAGACCAATGCTCTATATATTGAAGTCACACAATCAAAGATCGTGCCTTGTTGTGCATATTTGGTCCCAACCAACCCTATTGGCCATTGCCTCAACGATCCACCTTTGGTTCGATACACATGGAAAAGTGATGCAACTTGTTTAGAAGTTGATCAAATGTAGACTACCATCATTGACAAAAACTAAGAACCAAATTTAGAATTATGCTTGATTTGTCGAACAAAACTTAATGATCCAAATATGCCCACTTTCTAATCACTTGGATAGCAAAAAAGACACCACAATGTATATCTGATACATATTTGAGGCAAAAACTAAAGTAAGGTGGTAAAAAGGAATTGCTAGACGCATTCTATCACATGAACAATGCTCGTAGAAGTCTTGGTCATGTGAATCTTAATTGTGGTTTCAACTAATGTAAGGTGCGACATGGCACTAGGGATGAGATCGATACTATACTGGTTTACACTAATTTTTTTGGGAACTCAAAACTAGGATAAAAACCGAACTATATTTACAAGTTCAATATTGGTTCAACTTCGATTTTGGGATAGAAAAACTGGTGCCAAAACCACTTATGTCCAAAATTTTAAGGTGGGTTAAGAAACAATCAATAGTTCGTAATGTTTTAGCGTATCAAAACCAATCATCCATGGACATGTCAAATTTATGAATCAACGTAACTGGGAATTTCCCAACATAGTGGAGTGTAGGGCCGTTATTTTCATGGCGTTGGAGAAGATATGGATGGTTATGGAAAAATGTATGTTTTTTTAATTATACTCTTATTAATATTAATTATTATACCACAAGATACATTATTTTGTCATTTTATATATCAATAAAGTAAGACTATGATACCAAAGGAGTGTTAGCCTAGTGGTGAGGCTTGGGCACTACATAGTGGTGAAACCGAGTTCAAGCTCTGGGGGACGCATTCTAGAGGTACGGGGGCTTCGACCCCGGGCTGCATGCTTTAGCAGTCGGGCTTCAGTCCAAAATTGCCAAGGATTAGTCTGGACCCAACGTGGTCTGGGACACCTCTTTCAAAAAAAAGTAAGACTATGATTGGCAAATTAGCTGATAAGGTAGCTTATGACTGATAAAGTAGTTTATGACTGATAAAGCAGTTGTTGACTGATAAGATAGTTGTTGACTAATAAGGTAGCTGATGAATAAGTTATGTTTGATAAAAAGCTAGCTGATAAGGTAG